>CAOKZL010000247.1:600000-1107863 GCA_948472985.1 Iguana delicatissima | reverse complement strand
TGCTTCTTCTATAGAAAGTGGTGACACAAAACTGAACCCCTGGCAGATAGTATGAAGAACAGCTGGTGACCTCTGTCTCCAATCTGTCTATTCTTGTATTTGGAAACATAGTTAGGTGGTATAAACACCAAGTCATATGAAAGGCCAAAGTTGAGCACTACATTATCTGAGTAGATGACACTTTATTCTTATTCCTCAGCCATTTTAACAACCCCTCTTTCCCCTCAGCCTCTTTATGAACACAGATGTCATTTTAATGGGGGTCTAGCTGAAGTGGCAAGAAGGTGACCTGTGGGTGAACTCAGGAGCAGGTGAGACCTATCAGTTTCTAATTTGAAACTGGTGTCAGTCTTGAGGAATGGCTGGTATAATCACATTTGTAACTGATATATGCTGTAAACGCCACAAACATTCAGAGTGTGCCTGCTATGGGCAGTATGAAATTAACAATTTGTGTTTATCACTGTGGACACCAAACTAAATCAAATGGGTTTAGTTAATAGTATTGTCTCAGTTGAGGTGGGGGATGGCTTTGTTTTAGTTTGCCATAAAGGTGTCTAAGAGAATCTACCTAAGCATTATATTAAAATACATATTATACTATCAATATCTAATGCCAAGCATTGTGAGGATAAGATTGCATGTGTGTTTGTATGCACGCACATTGAGTTAAAATAGCTCCTTGATCCCATATACATTGTTACGGATGTCTATGATGAGAATGCCTGAAATTTTGTTTCCCTCCTTCCCGCTAAACAAATCATGCATTGTATGTCTAATGTTTCCTGAGAGGGAGGGAAAAACAGACATGAGGAAGCTCCATAAGTCATCTTGTACAGACACATACATTCCCAGCTGCATGGAATTTCCTCTTAAAGCATGCAATATAGGAATCCAGAGTGGCGACGAGTACCAAAAAAGGTGTAGAGGAAACAAGAGACATTTGTCAACAGGAAATGAATCTCTCATCAGATTCATTCCACCTAGTTCTTTCTTGCTTGGTTTCTGAGATATCTGCTGCCTGGGTGAAGGGATTATTGCTCCCACAGGGGTGACTGCCATCAAGGGTTCATCTGAACATTTACTGGGCTAGTAAGAATGGTCAAATAATGAGGAGTGAGCACAGTCTCTCTCTTCTTCGCTACACAGGTAGCATCAAATGCAATGCAGAAGTTGCAAACAGATACTTTTCATTAAGACATTTGTTAATATAGGTCATTTCCTCACTACATTGTTGTAGTGCTATTATTCCATTTTCACATCCTATGGAATTCTGGAGTTTGTAGTTTACTGAGGGCCAGGACCTCTCTCACTGAGAATTCTAAATGCCCCTGCCTAAACTGCAAACCCCGAGAATCCCATAAGATGTTGAAAGTGGAATAATAGCACTTTAACAGTGTAGTGTGGAAATAGCCATAGTTTCTTCCACTTATTTCTGAAGGAGAAGCAGGATCCACTCTACAGAATGAGTTAATTGCCTCAGACAACAAATTCTAGCTATCATGGCAAGCCAGTAAACTGTTAGTTTATTAAATTATTTTACAATATTGTATTTTTCTGCCGTGGAAATGGGGAATATATTTGCAAGATTTTCTTCTGAAATCTAAACAAGGCACTAAATTTAATACCGGGAGACATTTGAAGCACACTAGCAGCTTTTGTTTCTGGGACCTCTGGAATATGGGAGGGAGTATCTACAGCCCTAAGGAAAAAAAGAGTGTAAAGCATGCAGTCTGGTTAATGCCACTTCAATTTGTCAGTGTGACACATCTGAATTAAAATTTTCTAGAGTTCCTCTCTTTCTCTGAGCTCTGTGAGCTGGCAACCTAAATGAAATGGCTAAGGATGCTGTTCAGAGACAGAGGGTCACTTAACTAAGGCTCTTTCCACATATTACCTTGCTTCATTGTCTTCCCACTATGATCACGACAGCGCTTTTGCCAGGAAGGGAGCATGACAGGAATGCTGGCTTCCACACCTGATTGGCCCCCTGTGGAAGGGAGCATGAGGGACACACCTCTTCCTTCTGAAGCATAGCTAGGCTCTTTCCCATGCTGGGCTGTGGCAGGAAGCACCTCCATCATGCTTCTGGCCCTTCTGCATAGCTGGGAGGGACAGAGTATTGTGTCATCAGGGGTCATTGACAGAGAAACTCCATCAATGATATACTCCAAGATTGTGTCGGCTGGTGATGGGAGAAGGGTGAGACCACGGCGATGTCATGCAGAAGTGTCATCGTGGTCCCACACGCTGGGATGCAGCCATCATCCAGAAAGGGCCTAAGTTGAGGTACTGCTGTCTGGAAGCCAAGAGACATTTACTAACATGCAGAATGGGGAGTGGAAAGCAATACGTATTTACAGAGACAGAGATTCTTTAAGTACATTAATCCAACACCTCCACACATAATAATTAACTAAAGGGTTTTTTTCCTCCAAAATGTTCTTTTCTAGGACACATCATTGAGCAGTGACTTGAGCAATAAACTGAAAAGACAAGGAGCTGTGTGCAGCAATTTTAAACACAATATTCTAATGAAACTTTTTGCTATTTCTTGTTACCTCTTCAAGCCTTGCCCCCTCTCTGATGTGTTCAAATGCAGTTTGAAGAAGTTATCAATGTGTAGGGTTCTTTAAAGGAGGTCCCCTACATTCACTAATACAAGCTGGGCTGTGAAGAAGCAAACCATGAAGAATGGACCTAACCTAGAGTAAGCCCCTAGTATAAATGTGTAACTTGCCTCAGTGTGGGATTCATTCTCACAATCTCACAAGAGATAGCAGGTAGAGATTCCCCCCCCCCTTCTCTAATAATACTGGACTTCAAACTACTGAACAAGTCCTGTCATTAATATATAATTTCAGGCTTAGTCTGAATGGATTCAACCAACCAATTTACCAACTGCCTACATGTACACTGTGGTAATTTATTTATTAAGTAGTCTCCGGTATCTAGCCCATGTCCCATGATACTCTGGAAACTTTCTGAGTTTTATACTCTGTTGAAAACCTCTAGACCCACATTTTTGTATAGAACAAGCTTAGTTCCAAATGAACAGGTGGAAGAGGATTTAAGAGCAATCCTTAAAACACACAACATGTTTAGGAAAAACTGATCACCATTTTTAATCCTGCAACTGACCCAAAGTTTAACTTGGCCCAGTATTCTAAAATGGAGAGTTAAGTACTATGGATTCAGCAGTGAGCAATGTCAACTTAAACATCTACAGATGTGATCGCTATAACAGAAAAGAAGTTTAACTTTGAATTGCAAAAATGTGATCATAATGAAGCACAATTATTTGGTGTTTGGATAAGACAGCGCAATGTGTAATACAGAAAACATTGGATCTTATAGAAGTCATTTCCATTCACTCATCTTCCTAAACCAGTAAAACATATTATTTTCTGTCTTGCTTATACGGATAATATTCAACATATGTTTTAGATAGAGGGCCTACCTCAGTGGACCATAGCCTAGTTAAACAACATATGTTCTTTTCGGTTCAAATCAATATGGAAATATTGGCAGCTGTGCAGGGAAAGCCTTTCCAATAAAAAGATAGTGGTTTTAGGAAAAAAGGAAAGAATTGTAAGGGGAATAATTTGTCTATTGTTTCATTTCCCTTTATAGCGAGGCACGGGAGTATTCTAAATCTGTTTATTTATATTTTCATTCCAGTATCCATATCTACTATTATCAGATGTGTGTGGATCATGTCTGGAGAATAGAGCAATCTCAAAGAATAAAGAGGTTGGCCATCCCTCATATATATACTAAATTAAAGTTGGCTATCACCTGAGAACTACCATATTTATCTCCTTTCCTTCCTAGGTATTGGCTGAGATGTTGTAATGTCATGGGATATTCACAAAAGTTCTAGCTGAATGGAAAGCTAATCAAAGAACAATGATTAATAGTGAAACTTTTGTGAGTAAAGTAAAAAGACTAGTTTTTTTAATGATAACAATTTCTTTTTAAAAGAAGAGGTAGGGGGCTGATACTCTCCTGGAAATCCACTTCCAAGCCTCAGGAAACTAGCTAAATCACTTAGCAGTAAAGATAGAAGAATCTACATTGTTTGAAATAACTATTTCTTTTCTACTTATTCAATATTTTTCAAGGCTAAATCTTTCACAGAAAGCCTATCCTGAGATTTAGGGGGCATTAAAGTTACACAGTAATAGCACCAATTCTACTTTAACTGCCATGGTTCATCCTAAAGAATCTTGGGATTTGCAGTTGAGGGAGGAGAGTTTAGAATTCTCTGGCAGAGAAGCCTAGTGCAAACCCAAGAATTACATGGAATGCAGCCATGGCAATTAAGGTGGAATCATAGCACTACAATTGTGAAATGTGAAACAGCCTTTAGAAACATGAAGGTCCCCATGCAGGAGAGAAAGATAAGTAGGTTGAATGTTATATATTTGTTCAAAAGGACTATCTAAATCTTAGTAAGCAAGTGTCTCATGCTGTTAATGTTTCATTAATTCATTCTATTTGTATTATAACAATATAAAATGATCACCAATAAAATGAAATAAACATCTAATAAACCTAAAAAACAGAGTGGCAGAGAGGTTCATTGCAATAGCTATTAACAACTAATAACTGCTTTTATAAACAAGTAGGCCTTACCTTGTGCCAAAATGTTAATAAAGTTGGCACTACCACAGAATATATACCTGGACCCTTATGGCTGCAGTGCTAAGGGGGAGGGTGGTATTTGCTGCTCTCCTCAGACGAGACGACAATGCCATGCACCTAGCACAAAGCACCAGGATGTGTCACATGATAAGGGCAAGTGATAGGATATATAAGGCCAGCTTGCCTTCCATATGGCCTTAGTTGTTGCAGTTCAGCCTTCTTGGTTGACCTTCCAACCAGAGGCAACTGGGGAGCAACCCAGAATTAACAGACTGCCCTCAGAGCTCAAGTGTTTTGCCCAAGGAAAGGCCAAGAAGATGCTCGCAGGGATGACACCTAGATCCATCTGGTCCAGTATCAGGTTGCTCCCCCTCTCTCACTCACACCCAAGTCAACACTATGTACATTAGATCAGATAAAGTGACCCTTATTACCCAATGCTGTGTGTGTGTGTTATCTTGTTATTCCAGTGTGGGGCAGCTAATGTCAGTCTACATTTCTTGGAGAAGACGACAGTTCAAAATTAGGACACCAGCACAGAGAAAGGTCTGCTTCATGCCATTACATTGTCTCACCAGGATGAGATGAAGCAGGACCCTCCCCTCATTCCAAGATCTAAAAGCACCGGCAGTTTGGGATGGGAAAGGCCTTCCTTCAAATTCTTTTGGTAACTCTATGGGTGCCTTTTATTTTTTACATTTACTTCTTGCTTTTCTCCAATATGGCAGTGGAGGTGGTATGTATGAGATTCCCAGGCAGTCTGGTATCCAGGCACTGACCAGACTCTACCTTTCATGGCTTCACCAAGAAGCCATTCCTTTCAAAATCCCTTCAGAAAAGAATCCGTGCCTCCATTGAAAGGCCCAGATGGGGACAGATATGGGTTAGAGACAGGCGAAGCATTCGCACTGGCAAGTCCTACATGGTTTCTGGCAAATGTTATGTGATACACACAGTCATTCACACACATAATACACTTACAGATAATGTAGATGCTATATATTGATTTTATGTATACTATGCATTATATTACCATATATTGATTTTATGTATAATATTTTTATTTTTATATTTTTATTTATGAGTGCTGCACATTGCTTTGAAATCTTTAGAACAGGGATCATCAACTTTAGAATATCTGGGAGCCAATTTTCTAGGGGGCTACACAGACCAAAGAAAAAAATGCCAAAGTCCACTTCTGTTTTCATTTTCTTTTTCAAATGGATGACCAAACTCTTGGATCAGGAGATATATGGTAAGGTTCAGCACAGATACAACTATGAGTTGTCTTCCCTTCACCCCCAATCCACCTGATAAACTGCTCCACTCTCCTGCCCCAACATATCCATTTACTGGCCAGGGGGATGGGGCAGTGGAACAGCATTCAGCTATGTTCCTACAGGTGGTCACCTATTCTAACTGTCATAAAAAGAAAGCCAGGCCTAGCTGTTTTGTGCCATTGACATAATGGAAGTGAGGGCCAAACACGATGTGGCAACAAACCTGTATGACCACTTAACACGCCTGATTTCTGGTCTTTGAATAGCAGAAGTGTTTATCAGAATCAAGAGCCTAGTATGGGAGATGCTCAAACTGCTTCCAGAGGCTTACTGGTGCTAAAAAATCCATCATCTAATTCCTGCAATGATATAAATATTTTGGGGACCAAATCTTCTGAGGAGTGGTTGATTAAGTTTGTTGCATTTAGCTTGGATAAGAGATGAGGTGATATGAAAACCATCTTCAAATTCTAGAAGGGTTCTTATGTAGAAGACGAAACAAACTTGTTTCTTTGGTTATTTTGGGGGTGTTTTTGTTTTTTTCTTCTTCTTCTTCATATAGAACTGCCTGGACCAAAAGATTCAAACTGCAAGAAAGAGAACTTCAAGTAAACATTTGGAAGAATATTCTGATGGCCCTACCTGTTTAACAGTGAGACATACTGCCTTGAAACATTGTGGACACTTCCTCATTGGAATTATTTAGGCAGAGGCTAAATGGCCTCTTGTCAGATATGTTGTAGCCCTAGATATTCTGCATCAGCAGGAGGTTTATCATCTTGCAGGTCTCTTCCAACTCTATGGTTCTATGATTCATGGAGCTACGTATCTCCTTTTTTAGAAAGGTCAGCCTTCTATCTAAAAGACTGCAAGATGGAGGTCCTCTGTTTGAAGGTATTATCACACTGAAAGTCAGTCCAATTAAGTCTTCCTTAAAGATAAAGGACCATACAAGGAGGATCAGGGGCCTTGAATTTGGCCACCAATACTTCCCACTTGGACAGCAGACTGAGCATGTGCTCAAATCATAGAGAAATGTATATCTATTTCAATTATAGTATCTTCATCCTCCCCCTCCCCTTCCCCATTACTATTATTTCATTGATTTGTACCCCCATTTCACTTGTACTGTGACTCAAGTTAACACAAATGTATTTCAAAGCACTGTTAAAGATATAAGTAAAAATATATTTTTAAAATATATAAAACTATTAAAAAGCAAAACATAAAAATCAGCATAACAGCAACTAATTAAAGTCTCTTGTAATCAATTTCTAAAAGTCCGTTGAAACAGGAAAAAAAAATCGCTTGCTGACAGAAGGAAAACAAGGAGGGAGCCATCCTAGCCTCTCTAGTTGGGAGTCCCAAAGCCTGGGAGCAATTACTAAGAAGGCTGTCTCCTGTGTTCCTACCAAACTTGCCTGAGAATGTAGTGGGACCAAAAGAAAGATCTCTTCTGAAGATCTTAGAGCTTGGGCAGGCTCATAGAGGAAGATAAATTCTTTCAGATAAACTGGACCTGAGCAGTAGGGGGCTCTATAAGTCATAACCAGTTCTTTGAATCATGCCTGGAAGCTGACCAGCAGCCAGTTGCAGCAGGGGAGTTGTATGTTCCCTATAGTCAGCCCCTATTGACAATCTGTCTGCAGCTCTTTGGGCCCACTGAAGTTTCTGAACAGTGTTCAAAGGTAGCCCCACATAGACAACACTACACTGATCCAAACAGGATGTGACCAAGGCATATGTCACCATAGCCAGATTGTTTGTAACTTTACATATCTACAAATAAATAACCATATATACATCGCATGGAAATTTTAGTCAATGCTTCTTCTCTGTTAGGCTGATGCATTTCCTTTTTTTCCCCCCAATATGACCTTACTAGATATATTACCTACAACTGCAGATTCTTTTTGTTTTCTTCCTGAGAAATTAGGTGAACATGAGAGGAGATATGAGAGAAAGTGTCTCAGTGTAATTACAGCAGGGCCTATGTATAATTGCTATTCACTTATGCAGCATCTAGCTCCAGCTTTCCTAAATGCCAGCGTTTAGGGAAAAGGGTTTGTAATTGCAAACAGCAACTCTGGCAAACATCCACTAGATGTCAGTCATGGAGTTTAACATCAATTTACATTCATAATAAAAGGAGACATGGAACACTTTTGTTTCAATGAACAAAAATCTCTTTGCTACATCTTTAATTCTGTGTGCACATAAAAGGGCCACGCCAACATCTCAACATTTCCTCGGCACCAATGTGGTCTCTGGACCACAGAGTTGGCTACTTATCTTAAAATTCCCTCCTCTATTTTTCTTCCTCAAAGAGTCAAGTTTGCTTTAATATAGATGTTACTAACTAGGAGAAGTAGCGTTCTGAGTTCATTATACTGTGACCCTGCCCCCTAGAAAGGGATTTTGACTAAAGATTAGGAAGAACATTCTGATGGTACTACCTGTTCAATGGTGGAACAGACTACTTTGAAAAGTAGACATAAGTAGGAGAAAAGGGCAGAGAGAGAAAATTGCTATCAAATTGTAACTACCACAGCATTCATTCCAAGAGCCACCAGAATCTTTGGCCCTTTTCGCACATTACCTCGTCGTGGCAGTGGGGAGCGGCGCTCACACAAGCAGCTGCTCACACTTGCTGCTCCCGACAGCCCTTCTGCCCCCCGCATCAGCTTCCTCATAGTGCGACCATCGTGCTAGCGCCCCGCCCCTTCCTTCCGCAGTGCAGTCTGGGAGCTGTAGGCTGCACTGGGGGAAGGAAGCGCGACCGGCCCAGCTCGCTGAAGCACCGCATGCAGGTAAATGCGCAAGGGCGCTGCGAGCATTGCGCGAGCGCGCAGTATTTTCGGCTTACAGTCGGAAATAAAAAAATACACGCATGCCCAGCTTTAGCTTCATGAGCATCGTGCGAGTAGGAGTGCGTCGTACAGAGCGACGCTCCCATTCATGTGACTCTCAAGGGGCGCTCGCGCAAAAAAAGGGCATGTGAAAAGGGCCTTTGTGATCTTTCTGGGACTCCACAGATAGCAAGCACCATGGTCAATTCATGTACTACCCTTATCAACGTTGATCACAAGTTCTGCTTCTTGTCTAATCTGCCCCTTAACTCATAAGTGAGTCCTGTGAAAAGCAATGGAATGAGATATTCACAGCATGGAAAAGTTACTTTGGGGATTCAATTTCCAGAATCCTTACAATTTGGAACTATAATCCAAAGAAGTAACCCTTCCAAGTTTGGGGTATAGGTTGTGTCATCATATATATGGCTCTTCTGTGTTTCTTATTCTTTTGTGGTAGTGTTTAGGATTACATTGAATTTGATGGAGCATTTTGGAAAGGAATGCCTTTAGTGGACAGTATCCAAATTTCATAGCCTAATTTTCAATGAGGTAATACTTCTTTGAATTCTGATTTTTATTTTTCAGTATTAGATCACTTAAGGTAGATTGTTAGGATGTAAGTGTCTATCTCAATCTGCAATTTGGCTAGTCACCTAGCTCAGGTAATAATTGCTTCAGATGAAGATGTTTACAAATTTCCTGATTTACAAAACTTGGATTGAGTAAGGTGTGGAATATCTTCTGGTCCCTGTGAAAATTCCAATATATTCAGAATTGAGAACAATTCAGATGAAAAGATGTTGTATGCTTCTTAGATTTGTATTTCCTGATCCCAGTTAGTATTTCATCATCTCCATAATGGAAGAAATTTCAATTTGCTGCAAATGATGTCACCCTATTAACAATCAGAGCAATCATGTTCACTTCACAACATCATGGTTTACCCCACTGCCAAAAAAGAAAGAAAGAAAGAAAGAAAATCCTGAGAGGTTTTTGTCCTAATATGTTACATCAGCTAGGACAAAGTTTTACCCTCTCTTGGACAAAACAGCCTTGTTTTCAGTTTTTGCTTTCCTTCCTTCTCTCCTTCCTTTCTTTTAACTCCTCTGCTTTTTGTTTTGTGTCCTTTGTCGAACTACATTTGAGAGCTAGTTTTGAACATATTCTGCAACAAATTATCATGAAAATACACCATCCAGGACACCCTTTCATGCTAGAGAATTATAGTAGTATAGTTCTGTTTTAACTGCCACGGCTCCAATCTATGGAATCCTGAGATTTGCAGTATAAGGAGGGGTATTTAATCAGGAATTCTAGCACCTCTCCAGATGATTCAAACCCAGAATTCCATAGGATGTTGCCATGGCAGTTAGAGTGGAATTGTAGTGGTGGAATTCTGTAATTTGAAAGGGCCCTTGGTGCATGAATAGAGTTACAACAGAGTGGGATGGCCGCAGAGGAGAAAGAGTTGTGCTAGCTTCAAAGTTGCAGAGCTATGCACATTGTGATACTGCTAGTGGTAGGACTGTGAGGTGAAATATGGCACAGAGCTCACACAGATTTCAAGGGAATGTAGAACAAGGAATTTCAGTAGGTGCTTTGCATGTGACAAGCAACTCCTGCTGAAATTCCCTTGGGTGCATAACTAGGAAAGGTATAGGAGCCCCATCCTCTATTTCACCTGCAAACCCTGGACAGTGGTAATCTGGAGGGAGTCTGTAGCAGAAGGATGGAAAGAAATGGGACAAAAAGCAATCCATAGGAGAAGAGGCAGAAAAACTCTGTAGATAGAGCTGGGTATTTGTTAGGGATTATTTGAAAATATGTTGAAAAATGTTAGGGATTATTTAATAAATGTATGGGCTCCTCCTCAAGCTAAATATCTGAAGAGTTTTGAGGGAAACCAGAGCATTTTGACTAAAACTATAGAAACTATTCAAAAGCAAGAGGCCTGCATACATTGCTGGGTTGTAATCTGATTTCTACATGAGGCATAATTCAAAGTGAATGAAGAGTTTCCTACTCAGGTGAAATACCTGAAGAATTCTGAGGAATCCAAGAATTGCAATAACAATAAATAGAATAGTCAAGAGGAGGTTTTTCAAGAATCTCCAGATATCTGCAAAATTGTTCTTGTCTTTGATTTTATTTTCCAATAAAATGACATGTTTGTTTACTCTGGTCTAAATCCAACATAGGGGAGCCAATGTGGTATAGTGGTTTGAGCACTGGACCTTGGAGACCAGGGTTCAATTCCCTGCTCACCCACTAGGTGACCTACAGTAAGTCACGCTCTCTCAGCCCCAGAAAACTGCATGATAAGTTCAGCTTAGGGTTGCCATAAGTCACAGAGGAGTTGAAGCCACACCACAAGAACAAATCCAATGTGACATCAGTAAAATAAAAATCACAAAATTGTGCTGGATTACCCTCTGGTGTGAGGAGCCATTCAAAATAATAGAGCAAAGGGCCAGTTTATATCAACGTTTGAACAACTAGTTGCATAACCATCTTTGCTACTACTTGCATAGCCTCTTCTACAGTGGTTTCACATCATCACTTGCACAATTTAAAAAGTTTTTTTTTCTATTTTTCTATTTTTTTATTTTTTATTTTTTTTTGGAAAACATCTTTATGCTAGCTCTGAAAACATTCAACTGCTGACTCACTGACATCAATGGCCCTATAGGCCCTGTTGGTTCATTATGATCTTTGACAGCAGCCATTGTTCGGCTACCTCTGCCTTCAGAAGTTAGGAGCACAGCGAATGGTAATAAAGTCTTTCCTGAGCTGATACCCAGCCTCTCAAACACTGACCCCAGGGGTGCTTCCCTGTTTGCCCGGTTCCATTCAGCTTTGGCTCTAGCTTTAAAATTCTTTTCTTTGCTTCAGATTGTCCCAGCCTTGGGTTCCTCTTCTGGAGAAAAATGGTATATATATGAAATCTACTATATAAAAGTCAAACTTTGTGAGTTTGTCTGTTGGTCTGTGTCAGGCAGGCCAAGACCTCATACAATTGACTGTGTGAGGTGAGAAGACCTTGTATGATTGGCTGATTGAAAAGATTCTATGGAATCCTGGAGTTGGCAGTTCAGGGAGGGGCCTTTAGAATTCTCAGCCAGAGAGCTCTTGGGCCTCAGGCCAGTTGCTATGGAGATGAGGCCCAGCAGTAAGAAGGGCAGTGTATTCCCTCAGAAACCAAACCTCTGTTATATTAACAACTCAGAATACAGATTGGATTGGAGAATATGGGGATAAGTTACAGGTAATAGAATAGGCTGGTTGCTATGGAGACAAGGCCTAGCAGCAAGGAGAAGGACAGTTTATTCCCTCAGGAACTCAACCTCTGTATGTCAACAACTCTGAATACAGATTGCATTGAGGAATATGGAGAAAAGTTACAGGTACTGGAATAGGCCAGTTATTATGGAGATGAGGCCTAGCAGGAAGGAGGAGGACATTGTATTCCCTCAGGAGCCAAACCTCTGAATACAGATTGCATTGGGGAATATGGAGGAAAGTTACAGGTACTGGACAAGGCCGTTTGGGAAATTAGAGACACAAGATCTCAAATCTGGGTATTACAACTGCATCTAATTCCTAAGGTAAGATAATTCCTAAGATATTTCTAACTAGTATTATCTATGAGAAAATAAAATCCCTGGCAACACCAGGTAAATACACTAGTGAATAAATAAAAATATTTTTTAAAAAAAATTATCATAGATAGTATTTCCTGTGACCTATTGATGCTGGTTGCTGGTTTTACTGCTTCTGCTGTGTGTGGTTTTTTGTTGTTATTATTGTTGTGGTGGTGGTGGTGGTGGTGGTTGACTGTGTTTTTCTAGAGTTGTTTGTGATGTGATTGCTGCCATTTCAATATTACCATAAGCTGCTTTAGATTAATATTGAATGTAGAAGTATTTGATAAGTGATTCTATTTTTTTTAAAGTGGTGATTATTAATTAATTAATCTTGTAGGTATATACTTAGGATGACAAGAGTGACTGGCAGCAAATATTATTTTTTTTAGGTATAGAAAATTAATTTTTAGGTGTAATTATTTGATTAAAAGGAGCTGTCTGCAACAAGAGCTGGAACCGATTTTTAGTTAACTGTAGTTTTCTTTCATTTGTTGTAGTTTGATTAGATGCTAGTAGTTTTGTTAAATATTGTTTGTTTTCTTATTTGCATTGCAATGTTATGTAATGTTAAAAAAAGATTACTATAAGCTGCCTCTTAATTGAAAGATAGGATACAATTTGAAAAAAGAAAAAAGAAGCTGAGAAAAAAATGTTCCCCATTGTACTTATAAGGATGTCTTCCATGTGTTTTGACCATCCCAGCTCCCGCTGACAATTTAAATTTATGAGATTACAAAATGTCACTAGTTCTGTTATGGAAAGTTTTCAAGTCAATTACTGTGACTAAAACATATGATTGATCTGATCCAACTTTCTTAATATGGTTTTATATACAGAAAATAAAGTCCCTCCATTTCGTACTGAAGAGTCATTTTGCTTGAAGTAATTTGCAAGCTTTTAAGTCCGCCTGTTCAGGCCTATTCATTATGTCTTCATTTAAAGAAGACAATTTAAGGAACGCAATTTGAAAACACAAGTACTTTTTTTAAAAACGCTTCATCTCAAGAAGCACAATAGTGCTGCTCAACACAGCTTGAAAGGTACCGTTACTCTCAACCTAGCTATTGATTAACAATAAAATCTTGCTTCTTTTGGCTGGGACCAGCCCTATAGCTAGGCAGAGTAAGCCAGCTCCCTCTGGTCACTGTTGCTGAGGGGTAGTCGTGAGGGCATAGCTTGGCGCCCTGCTGTTCTGTGGTGCAGTGGAAGATGCTGGTTCATCACCAGTATTGAAGTAAGACTCAGTCTCATCAGTCTGGTCAGTACCAGCAAGAGAAGCAGGACCTTGTCTTTTCCGTCAAACATCAAAATCTTCTCCAGAGCTGCAGCACATATATTGGTGGGGGCTGTCCTCCTAATACCACTAGTGTTTTCCTCAGTGTGCACAAGGTAGCACAGGACTAGCATCATTAAAGACCAAAAATGGCCCTTATATGTCCTCTGAGCAGACCTGGATCTCTCTCAGTTACTGCGGAAGCCAGGCCACCCTCGTAGCTCTTGCTTGTGGGCTCAGTCTTCCACAAAAGTGACTGAATCCATAGGTTAGCTAGTTCCAACTTGGCATACTTCTCTGTATAAGCCTGAGTGAATTCTGATTCAAATTAAGCTTTCCAAAGAAAGAAAACGAAAGGAAAGGAAAGGAAAGGAAAGGAAAGGAAAGGAAAGGACAGGACCAGGGAAAAATGGTAATGCTGTTGTGGAAATAGGCAAGAGTCAGCAAAAGACTTAGAACAATATGGCTTTGGTGCAATCAGCCATCTTGTGATTTGTTCAAGAATTGCAACACATCTTGCAACAGCCTGCAACTTGAGACATTCTGTGGTTTCTTCCACAAATTTGTTACTATGTCTCCTCCATCACACATCTAGGTAAACACATATCTGTACACGTCTACTCAACTGTCATAGAAATGCCAAGATCTTGAGAAGCATGACACATTGAATACAAACTGGGACATCACTCAAGATAGAGTGGATGCATTTAATGCAAGAACAGCAGTACCACTTTAGTTTAAAGCAAAGCAGAGTTGTTCTAAAACTGATATTTACAGAAAGCAGAACTGATTAACGTATCCCTCCTAGCAATGGCCCAGGAGACTATCCCCTTAAGATTCTTAGCAGTAGCAACAGTGCAGGAAAAAATGGAGATGTTTTCTTGCCTAACAAGAAATGAAGGTTAAGTGGGGGCTCTAGGGTAACAGTCAAATGGTATGTGGAAGCCTAGGTGCAAAGGCAAAAATGACTTTCAGCCTACAGGGATGGGTATGCAAGGAGCAGAATGGATAGCTATTGAGAAATATCAAAAAGAGAAAGTTGGGAGCAGGAATAATTATCTGTTTCAGATGAAGAAAAAAGTGGAGTATGTCACTTTCTGGATTTTTGCAATTCCCTGGAAATTCACAAGGGACAGTCTGAGGCCACACGTTATGCATATGACAGCATTCATGGCTGAGCTTCTCAGCAAGAAGACATCATTAAATGTCTTCTTCTAGCAGAGGAGTTCAACTAGGTTTCAGTTCTCTTTTTTCCTCATGCAAGGATTTTATGACAGTTGCTCCTTCCCGCAAATCCCTTCTTCCAGAAAGAGCCTTCCACTCACAAAAAGGTGGTGCTGAATCCAATCCTTTATTATTATTTCCTGTAGCATTCATCCCCCCCCACACACACACACACATACATTTTGGTCATAATTTAAAAAAAAAAAACAGGATACACAATGTCTTTTGCTTTGATTTAGAGATAATGTAAATTGCCAGGCTTCGAAATCTTATGAAAGATTATGGTGGTTGTTGTTCTCCTCCTCCTCCTCCTCCTCCTCATCATCATCTTCCTCTTCTTGGAACCCTTGAATATCAGACCATAATAGGCAACAATAAGAGCTGTTGAGTGCCTTGGCACTGAGCTCTTTTGTAAATCTGACCTCACTCTTCTAAATTGTTATCCTGAGAAAGCTTTGCATCGCTTCACTGTAATCATTAAGTTACAACAATTCCTAGCAGCAAAGCGTGATGTAACCTGAGACTCTGGACCATCTGTATGAAACACTGTAACAACATAGACAGTTGTCATCTAAGGACCTGATTTAGGGGCAAAAAAGGGGGTGGAATCACCCTAGTTGGTGTGCACTTGATAATAGAGTGCTTAACTAATGCTGTATGTTTGTTGAGCTATAGTCATTGAACAGTAAACTGTATTTAACCTGCATGTATCCCCACACTGATCAGAGGCAACTCCAGAAACTTAGTTTGGGAAGCAAGGATTCAACCCATGCTATATAAGACTTTAATCTATCTATAATAATTTCCCTCTTCTCATCTCCTGAACTACTGATCATCCATATATAAATTCATTTTCCAACATACAATCCACACCTATTATTCAGTCCTCACACACACACTTAGCCTTACTTACATTCAGACATTACTGTATACCAAATGCCATCCCCAAAAGGGGTGGGTGGGAAACCTAGAGGTCTCATTGACATATACAGATGTGTATAGAAAATGGAGAGGTCTCCTGAAGCACTAGCACTGAGATTCCTGTGATGGGGGGAAAGCAGGAAAACAGGAGAGGGCTGAGGCGATGCTGATAAAATTCTAGAGTTGTAGAAACTTCAGAAAAACAGGAGAGGGTCCTCTGATGTATTGTTGGTAAGGTTCCTGAGAAATCTTCTTAGAAAAAGAAGGAATTGGAGAAACAGGAGGCCTCATAGACTCTTCTGTGATATTAGGTACAGGTCATGTGCACCACTGGGTGCACTTCAGATAGCATGGTGTAAGTCAAAGCACAGAAATGGAAAAGGGGATTAAGAGATCTTTCATAGGAGTATTGACTTTCTCTTTCTGCTTTTTGGAATTGCCTGTGACAGTGAGACACCTTCAGTGAGAAGAAAATGAGTTAACAGCTGGTGATTTAGAAGCCAAACACAACTCTGCTGTAAGTGCCAAACTTGAGAGCATTTATCTAGTCCTTTGGGGAAGGGGTAGCAATTCACTGCCATGTTACATACTCTTTTTTTTTTAATGGGGGGAGCATGTTCTTCCTCCTCAAGTGCTACTACCCAAAGAAAAATAGCATTGGCAAAATCTTCCAAAAAATATGTCCTTGGGTCAGGTCCTAAGGGAACAGAAGAGCATCAGTATAGCACTCTATGACATTTGTCAGCACATCATATGAAGACTTCCCCCTTCACCCTGGCATCCAGAACAAGTGGTTAGACTTTGCATGATTCAAGTACTTAGGCTTTTTGTCTCTGAATGTCTTAGATTCTATACCAAATGCCTAGCATCTTTTTGTACCACTGTGAATTCTTTAAAAAATAGGAAAAAGGGATATTGCTGAGATTTTCACATGTGCCTGCTGACTTTATAGAAATGTTCTGGGCTACCATACATGAGTTATTTGGAACATGCCATGGATTGCCCACCATTGAGCTATTTGTCTGAATGCATGTTCTTTTTCACTGTATGGCTAGAAATGGAAGCACAGAAGTGGCTTCAGCACTGCTAAGGCTAAAAATGAGAAAATACCGTTATTTTACACTCATGAGGACAGTATGGCAAAAGAAGGACATGGTTTGAATATACATCGTAAATCTTCCAGTGTACTGTTTTATGGATGTGTTTGCTTGTTAATGAGTTGCATTTATATTCTACATTTTTGCCTACAAGACCAAGGTTTAGGGTCATTTTTCTCTCCATTACATCACCTAAAGAACCTTGTCCATTTCATAATACTTAGTACTTATTTATACCTATACCCTGTCTTCCCCCTCAGTGAGCTTAAGGCTCTCTTCTTACCCATCGTATCCTCACAAGAACCATGTGAAGAAGGTGAGACTGAGAAACAGAAGGTAACTGAGAAAGTCCAATGATTTCAACACATATGGCCAGTTCTGGAGAAACTGCCCCATGGTATCAAACAGTTTCTCCTGCCCAGAGTGATGCCATCACTTAGCCACAAAAAGTGCTCTACAAAGTGCTCTGACATTCTTACATCAGTCCAAGAAGTATGTGATTCTTGATTGCTGATTGTGTGCGTGCGCACATGTATGCGCATGTGCACATGTGCATGTGTGTATGGGAGGAAGGGAAAGAGACAGTGGTCCCAAAACAGCAGCTTACATAGGAGAATGGTCTTGAATAGCAGCATCCATAGGGGAAATGGTGTTGCACAGCTCATACATCTATCTAAACAGCCATTTTCAAGAAGTGTACAGAGAGACACCCCTCTTCAGCACCTTTGCAAATCAGGGCACTCAGCAGCAGCTCCTCACGGTCAGGGTTTGCAGCATGGCAGCAGCCATGTTTTTTCCAAGAATGCACCCCCTGTCCACGCTCAGAACCCCCAGATGTGTGGCTAGCCAATGAATTGAAAGCACTGCTGTGGACTCATTGGCTACAAGAGTGGGTGTGGGTGAAGTCACGCTGGCTTCACTCAGGTCCACTCTGGGGGTACTTACCAGGAGACCCAGTCCAGCTTGGAGACAGTCGCTCTTTGGCGGCATAGGGAGAAGGTTGACGGCAAAGAGCAGCTGATGGCAACGTTGACAGCAGGGCAGAGGAAAGAGGCAACAAAGAGAGCAACAAGACAGCGGCAGCTGGTGGTGGCAGCAGCAGTCTCCAGAGCTCGTCAGCACGCAGGAGTGGTGAGGAAGGGCGAGGACATGTCCTCGAAAGCGGATCACTCCAACAGCCCTTTTCAGGGCTAGTAAGCACAGTCCAGTGCGAGCGCACTGTGCAGCCTCGGCCCTCATTAGTCAGGCCGGGCAAGAGTGGGCCAAAGTCCTTTGGTCACTCGTCCTTCCCTTCTCTCTGTTGCCCCCCCTTGCATGTGGACATGGGGGTGCTTGGTCTGCTAACCTGCTAACCCCCCGGGTAGTTGCTCTGGTGAAGGCCAGCACTGTCCGTTTAGGCTTTCGGTGAGCCCCTTACTTGCTGCATAGAGCTGCACCATGGCACCCAAGAAGCAAGCACCAGCTCCCAATGAGTCCCTGCCCCACACTAGGGGGAAGGCCGGGCAGGCCCAAAAATCTTGGGCTGCTCTAGGCCCAGCTGGAGGCAGAAGCATGGCAAGCAGGCCTGCTGCTGGTGCCACCACACAGCCATCAGAGACCCCCAAAAATCTGGTCCTGGACGGTATTACTCACTTGCTGGAAAGGCTGGCTGAGAGGATGGAACACCTGGAGCACAGGTCTGAAGCTACAGCAATGGATGAGGCAGCTGGGGCCCCTCAACAGTGATCAGAGAGCAACATTCGGTGAAGAGGAAGGTCCCCATCTCTGTCCATCAGCAGCACCACCAGTTCATCTGATTCCAAGCCTGCAGGGAGAGCAGAAAGGCCAGGAGCTGAAGGGGCAAGTGCAAAAGGCACAGGAGGCACAGCAGAGAGGTGACAGACAGCGGGGGAACCACTGGTGAGTTCAGCAGCAAAAGGAAGCAGGACAATGATTGCTGGTCAGCTGCTGCTCACATCCTTGCGCTCCCTGGCTGGGCAGTCAGGAGGCAGAACAGACTAAGATCTGGTGCCGTCACTTCCAGCACCACGTGGGCAGGCCTTGGGTGGTGGGGAGAGCATCTGGTTCTGGCCACATACGGTGACCATAAGGAACCTCCAGGCATTCACTTAGGGAAAAAGACCAGGGAACGCATCCTCAATGGCTCCTTTGTGGATGTTTTCTCCTTGCTTAGACCGGTCTGCCTGCAAATCTAGGAAGGAGGACAAGATAGCCATTGTTGAGCACACTTTCAACAACTGGTTGGCTGGTTACATAGTTTTTATTGGGGTGGTGCAAGTGGCTTACCTGGACTGAGCTTGGCACCTCTCCACCTGGGGAATGTGCTCAGGGTGCGGGTTCTGGCAAGTGACTCTGCTGCCATCGAGTATGATGCCACTTTCTGCAAGAGGGCTTCCCAGAGTGAGGATTCTTGCTGGGACCTCATAAATGATAAACTTTGGCTGGTGCTAGTGGGGTCTCATATCAAGACTCAGCCTGAAGAGCCTCAGCCCTTTCGTTAGGTGGGTAAAAAAGACACGTGGAAGCTGGTCTTTTGGGAGTTCAACCAAGGCAAATGCCAGCAGGTGCACTGTAGGTTTGAACACTCCTGCAAATCTTGCCTTGGGTCCCACCCCAGAATCTCTTGCCCATGGTGGGTGGGGGCCAGCAGGGTACCCACTCTGGCTGCACCACCACCTTGGCCAGGGGAAAGCAAAATGGCAGCAATGGCGGCGCCAGGGTCGCAAGGCAATGACAGGTCACTGGCTCACACTCTGGTTCGCCTGTCGGCTTTCTTCCCTCTAGCCCAACAGGCAGGCTGCCCAATTCATATGGGAGGGTTTTGTGGCAGGTTTCAGGATTCCAGCAGTGGGTCCTCAACTGCCGTTCAAGTCCGGGAACCTTACGTCCACATGCAAACTGCCTGGGGTGCTGGCTATCAAGATAAGCAAGGAATGCCAGGTGGGTAGGATGGCAGGCCCCTTCACACAACCTCCTTTTCCTAATATCAGGGTCTCCCCTCTCGAGGTGGTTCTAAAAAGGACCCCAGGCAAATTTCACCTCATCTACCAGCTGTCATACCCAAAAGGGGCATCTGCAAATGATGCCATCCCTTGGGAGTTTACATCTGTCCACTATGCCTCCTTTGATCATGCAGTCGGGCTGGTCAGGGCCTGTGGCTGAGGAGCCCTGATGGCCAAGTGCGACATTCAGCCAGGCTTCCGGCTCCTTCCCGTTCACCCTGATGACCACTGCTTGCTCGAGTTCAAGTTTAACAGGCTGTGGTATTACAACAAAGCCATTCCCATGGGATGCTTTGTCAGCTGTGCAGCCTTTGAGACTTTCAGTACCTTTCTTGAGTGGGCCTTTAGATACAGGACCAGGTCACATTTCATCACCCATTACTTGGATGACTTCCTTATGATAGATGGGGCAGGTGAGGATGATTGTACCAGGCTACTTTGGCAGTTCCAGGCCCTCGTTCATGTATTGAGCATCCCCCTCGCGCAAGACAAGATGGAAGGTTCCTCCTCATCCTTGGTATATCTGGGGATTTTAATTGACTCAGAGTGGGGGTATCTTGCTTGTTGGAAGACAAGTTAGCAGGTCTAAGAGATCAGCTTGCCAGGATATTAGCATGTAAGAAGGCCACACTCAAGGAGATCCAGTCTTTATTGGGCCTCCTTAACTTCGCTTGTAGGGTCATTTCACCAGGTTGGGCCTTCTGCGCATGCCTCACTAGGGTCACCATGGGGGTATGGGCCCCTCGCCACCGCATCTGCATCTCCTGGGCATAAAAGACAACTCGAGGGTATGGCTTTGTTTTCTGGAGAGGTTCAATGGGGTTTCTGTTTGGCAGGAAGAGTTAGTGCCCAGAGTGGACCTCCAGGTCCATTTGGATGCAGCAGGAAGCTTGGGATTCGGGGTTTACTTTCAAGGGCATTGGTGTGCAGCCAAATAGCCTCACCATTGGGAGCAGAGTGGGATACTGTGGGACCCCAATTCCTGGAGTGCTTTCCCATCCTGGTCGCAGTCATGCTGTGGGCAGACAAGTTTTGCAACAGGAAGGTATGTTTCTGTTGTGACAACCAGGCTGTGATGGCTGTCATCCACCGTCAGTCCTCCACATCTAGCTGGGTCATGTGTCTTGTCAGGCATTTTGTTCTGGACTGCTTGTCAGCTAACATCTCTTTCTCAGCCTTTTGTCCCAGGCACAGATAATGGAATTGCAGATCTCTATCTCTATTCCAGCAGGACAGGTTTCGCTTACTGGCACCAGATGCAGACCCCTTGCTCACTCCATTCCCAGAGGACCTGTGGCAGCTTGGGAGCACTCCATAATCCAAGGAGTTCTGCATTCTGTGGCACCAACGACCTTTACAGCATACACCAGGGCCGTGGGCAAGTTCCAGGACTTCCACGCCACATTGGGAATGCCTGCAGTATGGCTGGTCCCCCAGCCTCAGATTGTCCAGTTCCTCGTGCATCTGAAGGACTTGGGGTTATCCCCCCGCTCCATGTCAGTCCACCTGGCCAGAATCACCTTCTTCAGCAAGGTCAGGGGCTTCCCAGACCAGTGCTCTGGCTTCCTCATCATGAAAGTAATCAAAGGCTGCAGGAGGCTGCGGCCACAGAATGCAGAAGAAGGAGGCTGGTATCTTTCAGACTGTTGAAACAATTGGCTCACCAGCTCCAGGGCATATGTGATTTCAGGTTGGAGGCCAGGCTGTTCAGCACAGCATTTGTGGTCGCCTTCTTCAGAGTGCTGCATATTGGGAGCTGGTTGCAGGATCCTGCAAAGACTGATCTGGCAAGGCTTTATGGGTGGACGATATATCCATTGTTGGCAGTGCGGTGGACACTCAGGTGCAGAGGTCCAAGTGTGACCAGCTGGGAAAGGGCACCTCCATCTGCCTCCACCCCCTGCCAGGTGAAGACTTGTGCCCAGACAGGACACTTCGTAATTTTATCAAGAAGTGTCCTCCAGGTCTGGGTCCAGGTCCTTTGCTCATGCACAGCGATGGTTCCCCGCTCTCCAGATTCCAGTTTGTGGCTGTCCGGAAGGCATTGGGGAAGCTGGGACTCCCAGCTGCTGAATACAGGAGCCACTCTTTCCGCATTGGGGCTGCCACTGAGGTGGCTGTGGGCGGCTTCAAAGCAGAGGACATCAAGCATATTGGGAGGTGGAAATCCAGAGTGTATGTTCGGTACGTTAGGCTGGCCCTCAGACTCTGTGGGGTTTAGTACTTTCCCCTGGCACTATGCATTTCAGCAGCATCTCAGCAGCTGCGTGGACAGAGGGAAGTCAGGGAGTGCTTTGTTGGCTAGGAGCACCTCAGGTTAGCAGTAGGCAGGCAGAGAGGGGCCCAGCCCGCCTAGTGGCAGTCGCATGGCCAGGGGATCCAGGATAGTATGATGGGGTCAGGGGGTGCAGTGCATGGCTAAATGCCCAGCTCAGTTGGACAGGTAGCATGCACCCCCTGGTGGCAGGAGGGCCATGTCCAGAGGGGCCTTTACCACCCCTGGGCCAGACAAGTGGGCTCATTGACCAACAGGCAGGTTAGTCCCATGCGTACACCAATCCTGTATGCTTTGTAGCCAATAAAGTTGTGGCCTTGTTCATCCATACTTATGTGTCAAGTGTTCTTCGCTGCACCTGTCGCCCCAATCATACAAAAGAAATGTGTAAATAGTGCAGATTTGTTCATTCAGTATGGGATAAGCATATCACTGTAAACTATTTCTGCTATTCTGTTCCTTAGTTTAGACTTGCTTAAAAGTTACATTTGCTTGCTTGTTTGTCTGCCTGGCACTGACTTTTTAATTCTTCTCACCTAGATGCATATTAGATGTCTTCTGGTACAGAACAGTAGATCACAGCAAATGTTAAACCTAGTGCTACAATTTGCTTACAAATGGCTAACAGCTAACTTGAAAAAACAGTTGAACTATTTCTTCTTATGGTGACAAGGACGATAAAGGTATATAATTTGCAAAATCATCAGACTGTAAAAAAAGAATTAGGCTAGATGCCATTGCCTTTAATAAGATCAGAGAGCCATCCTGTATCAGGAACTGTTTTTTCTTTTTAATCTGCATATCTCTCCCCCTCCCATCCAACAGTATTGTCAGTGAAGAATTTTAGAGGGATACAGTGCAGCACTTTGAATAGCTTCATTGGAGTTCAGACTAAAACTCAGAGCCAGCAGCCTCTACTGGCATTTGATAAGTGACTAGGAAGCAGTTGTGAAACAGAGACATGCTCAAATCCCCTTAGAGTGTGCAGATCCAGTTGCAAAGTTCACTGGCTCCTTGCTTTCCAGAGCACTTCCTCCCCCCACCCCCACTTTCAGCCAGCCATTTTAAACCTACTAGGCTTATACTCTACCTCTATCAAGCCACTGCTTTGCTCTTTTCTATCAGGCAATCAGTTACCGTCAGACTCACCTCAGTAGCTCAGCATGCTGTTGATCCTATTATACAGAGAGGCAGCACATCAGAATCTTCCCAGCGCTGGACTCTGCCATTTTATGGGCTATTGATCACAAGTCATTGTTTCTATACAACAGTGCAATGCTATCTGACTCTTCAAGAAAGCAGGGGGAAGAAGGGATGCAGCTATGAAATAAACCCCTTTCCTTGTCCAACTTCTCTACTCATATCTGTGAAGCTCAGAAAATGTCCCTTTGGACTACAGTTCCTCAAATCCCTCAGCCAGCATGGAGTTGTAGTCCAAAAGTCCATTTTCCAAGCTTTTTCTATCAGTTTGAATAGGAACAGCTGACAAAGATAGTTCCTTCCTTCCATCCCAGATGACAGAATGCAATTGCAAATAGAGATTACCGCTGATTGTTGTATACCTGCCTAGCCCACTTTTGCCTTGGGTCACTAGATTCTACAAGGATTTTGTATTGTTTAAAATAAAACCCTTCAAAATCTCTTTGACCAGAAAGAACAGTGGGGCTAAGGAAATAAGTCTGTACCCTACAGGAAAAAAAAAAGGAAAGAACTCAGGAAAACCATTTCAAACCCTGTTTTAAAATCTTGACCCCCCTCTTAGCTTTCTGTCCATTTTGAGGAAGAGCAATCCATAGTGTGCTCCCATTGATCTAATGAATAACTAGATTCTCCCCACTGAGCCTTTTATGCAGACTATGTTGCCAATCTGTGTTAAATGCACACTAATATAAGGACCTGCAAATGTCAAATTCACCTTGGCACCAGCTTTCTGTGGTGTGAATGAGGTATGAGGCTATGCTGCCATTAGCACTGTTATTGGTAGTGTCCCAAGTCAGACAGGCTTTTGCTGAACAACCAGACTAAATGTTACAAACAGCAACTGGACAGCAGCAGCAATAGAGTATGTGATGGGTAGAGTCTGACCCTAGCAGACTATGTCTCAGAGACAGTGACAGTGGCACTTAAACTAAAGCCATTTCTACACTACCTTGTTATAGTGCTATTATTATACTTTCAACAGCCTGTGAATTTCTGGGGTTTGCAATTTACTGACACCAAAGAGCTCTCTGGCCGAGAATTTTAAATACCTCTCCCTAAACTGCAAACCCCAGGATGCCATAGGATGTTGAAAGTGGAATAATAGCAATGTAGTGCGGAAATGACCTAAGATAAAAGTAAAGCATTCCAGAACGCCTTTTACCTGAAAACCCTATGATCCAAAATGAAACTTGATGCACTCTGTGAGCTATGGGAGAAGAGTGAAGGACAAACAATAAGTAGTCATGGGTCTGATGATGCAGCTGGACTTAAGCCAAAAGGATTTTCAGCTGCTGACTTGCTCAGAGATTAAATGAAAGCCTGGAGCTACACAACATGTTGTAGGGCTGGCTCTGCTAGCAGGAACAGCTTTTGGATTTTCCCAGTGTTAGTCAGTAAGGACCCTGGTCCAAAGGTCTGAGTGCAGAAATATGGCATCTACATTTAAATAGCTGCCTCAAAGATAAATTATCAGGACAGTCAACTCTGACAACACCAGTCATTAGTGTGTGACTTACGTGTGGCTGGATTAAGTTTCATAGATAATCACATTACCAAAATGTCTTTCTAAGACCAGGAGCCTTCTATTGCTATCACACACCAACAAAGATTGACGCAAGTGGGGAAAGGAAAGTGACTATTGTAGAGGTTTAGTTACAAAATGTACACAGTGACTCTATCAACACAGGAGTGTGAAAATTTTGCATTCTTCAGACAGGTCTCTTCATCCCTGTTGGAAGTCTCCTTATGTAGGCAGTATGTCCTACTTTCTTCAAATATCTGAATATTTCCAAAATATGTATCAAACATTTGATGTCTCTTTTTGTTGGCTATATTTGCTTTCAAAATCTGATGTCTCAAAATTCAGCTTTGATTGCTGACAGGTAATAGTTTATGTTGCCTCAATTATTTTGTCTATTTGATAGTTGGCACCCAATGATATTTTATATTTCACTGTATTTGATAGCTGACCTGTAGTGACATTTAACATTTGATAACTAATGAGAAGCTGAATTCAGAGCAATGATCTTCACCACTGAGCTCTCTTCTGAATAAAACCTTCAAAAGGTGATCTGAGGATGTTGCTGGACAACAACTCCCATAAAGCTAAATCAGTTTAAGTCAGCATTGCCAGTCATGAGAGATTTTGGGAGATGCAGTCCATTGCCTCCCCCTTAACAAGTTCTGAAGGGCCACATAATACCCAGTCCTGTTCAAAAGAAACATTAGCATTTTCAGTTCAAGTTTCAAGGTTTCGAAAGTCGGTCTTAAGAAGAATCAATATAACATACTGAAAACATTCATAACAGAGTGTTACCCTGTTTACAGGGGGTCCCGTGAGGGACTCCAAACGTGCTCAAACATTGGTGGGGAAAATAAGCTCAGAGCACAAGTTAGCAAAGCGAGAGGCAGGGCAACGCAGCTGAATCTTTAACCCAATGTCTACGGGGTCAGGTCAGTCAAGCAGTCAGACAGTTTTAAAATAGCAAAACTATATTTTATTAAGAACAGACAAACACTTAAGACAACACAACCACACAGCTAACTAAGAAATAGGAAATAAGGGTTTTTGGGGGGAAATGGGTGATACGACACCTTTTTCGTAGTCCTGAAGAAGTTGAAGATGGAGGGTAGAAGCAAAGCGTGGTTCTCTGAGGGGAGCTCGTCAGGCACATGGCAGTAAGGTGATCTGGAATTCGGGAGTAATCTGAGGAAGCTCTCGGAACGGGGGGTTTTTATAGGGAAAATATGAACGTCGGCTAGTCTGTACTTTGGAAAGAACAATGAGGTTTGGGTGCGAGACAATGTCTCCAAAAGGTCAGAATTTACCATGATGGGATTAAGTCCGAATCGACAATGGAATGGCCAGTATGCAAATGCAGCTCGCTTGGTGGTTAAGCTTCTAGCTCATCATTCTAGCTTCTGCTCGGGGCAGGGGGCTCTTTGTGTTAGCGTGTATCTTTAATGAGATATTTGTCTAGGGAGGTCTCCTAAAGCAAGATCTGGCTGAGTCTGGCTTGCCTAGGTGGAGAAAGGAATGTTCAGCAATCAATGGCCATGCCTACTTCTGTGCTTATTCGGGGGCCTCACAAACACTTGACCAAGGGTGGCAAAATGGGGCCAAATTGTGATATCAAAACAGTATCTAACATCTTCCAAAGCCAGGCTAGTTCATGGTGATAACAAGAGCCACAGTAGAATGATGGTCTGGGGTCCAGACCATCATCCTCCCAGCATGTCATTATATTAGTTCTTCTTAAAACAATGAAAACATATTAAATCTTCATAAAAGTAACTTTCCAAGCCCGGAGAGCTATGGATCAGACAAAACTCAGGAAGTGTTCAGAAGTGATAGATCAAATTTCAACTAAAAGGCTCTTTTTCCTGCCATTTCACTGCAAGAAAAAAAATGCATATTTGTCTAGGGAGATATTGGTATTTGAATAAGACAATATTAGCAGAGATTAATTTGTGAATGTTTTGTAGACTACTTTGTGAAATGAAGTAGTAAAATAAGATCACAGCTCTTTATTAGTTACGGCCACCCACAGTGTTGGGAACCTTGGATGATCAAAGAGTAGATATATTTAGTAGCATAATGTTGACATACTCTTCAGCTTTTTTGCATAATATGATCCAAAATGAATATTGGAGAGATGTTTGCATATTTTTAACCATGCAATGCTTTTCATTAGGTTAAAAAGCATTCCTTTTTTTGCTTTAAAAGTTAATAAATTTAGACACTAGTCTTCTTATGTCATCTTTATTTTCCCCAAAGGAATCCTTGATAAAGTGTGAAAAATGTTTTATACTAAGCATACAATATTCACTCCACATCCTTCATTGCCTGCCACAGCTGGCTGGATTTCTGCAGCCAGAGCTATTACTTTTTCATTTTTGTCCATTTCATTCATATTTCTATTCATTCATCCTCCTGCTTTGAAAATTTCCTAACAATTTTGAACTTATTTAGGAAAATGAATTAATTATTTTGGAAGGTTTCCTGGGATGTTTACCATTCCCAGTTTTCATTTAAGAAGTCATTTTTTTCTGAAGTCAGACTTAAAATTCTAGACTTGATATTTGTATCACAAGATGTGCCTATTAGTTTGTACAAACAGCTGACAAACACTGATTGATTCACCTATCACTCCATAGTCAATTTTGGAACTGACTTTGTGGAATCTATCCATTTAAGAAAAATTTTAGGACGCCCCCACAATTTCTTTGAACGGGTTGATTTGGCATATGATTTCTCATCAATTATAAATTGATCCAAAAGCTCACGTAAAATAGACCCCATGTATTTAAAAACTATAAAATAATCCTTTTCATCGGAGAAACAGCCATCTGCTTTGAGTGCTTTGGGCCATTAGTTCTGCAGGACTTCTATATGGACCAAAGGCTCTGAGAGGGTTGTCCATTTTTGCTGTGTTGGGAGAATTAATTGCATCCTCAGAGCAACTGAAACCAACAATTATAGTCTGTAAATGTTTGTTGGAAAGCACCAAGTCAGAATCAAGGGGAATAGTGTATTCACATGACACAAGATAACCTATGGATAGCTCTTAAGAAAATGGTTGTACCACAACATTTTATTGTCCTGATAATATTGACCTGTATTCAGAACAAGAGGCTGTCATCAGGATAGAATTTGGAGAAACAAAATTGTTTCCAGTTGGCAAGGGGATCAGAAAAAGCTGCATTTTATTATCTTGTTTAACCTGTATGCTGAACATATCATATGTAAAGCAGGATTAGACTGGAAGGAAGGAGACAGAAAACTGGAGGAAGGAACACAGACAATTTAAGATATGCAGAGGACACCATACTACTAGTAGAAAACAGCAAAAACTTGGAACAACTGCTGAAAAAAGTCAGGGAAGAAAGTGCAAAGGCAGATTTACAAGTTAAACATTAAGAAAACAAAAATAATGACCACAGATTATTTATATAACTTTAAAGTAAATGATGAAGATATTGAAATGGTTAAGAGCAAATCAAGCCTGATTTCTCCCTAGAAGTCAAAATGATTAAACTCAGACTGTCATAGTTTGGACATCTCATGACAAGACATGACTCATTAGAAAAGGCAGTAATGCTTGGTAAGGTAGAAGGCATTAGGAAAGAGGAAGATTACATTATAAATGGATAGACTCTGTCAAGAAAACTATAACCTTAAAATCTGCAAGACTTAAGCAGGGCTGTTGATGACAGGGTAATTTGGAGATTTCTCATTCATACAGCTGTCATCAGTCAAAGTTGATTTGATGGCAGTTAACAACAAATTTCTGTTACAAAAAGTTTGGAGCAACAGAGTAGTCACACATCATCCCATAATTTCTTTTTAAGTAAAATGGCACCCTATGGAATCTAGTGCCACTAGCCATAGTAGCATCCTAAACAGTGGCTCACATAGTTTTTAAAGAGAATTCAATATTTTCATGTAAAATTAAGCAGGTCATGGGAAATGTTTCACAATGAATAAGAGTAGTGGACTCTGCAATCTGGAGGTCAGTTGCCTGCAGAGATATATAATTTATTGTGTGTTCTTGTCTCAGTCACTCTGTCTCAACCCAAATTATTTAGCAGAATTGTTGATATGCATCAAACTGCTAAATCTGAAAAATCTTGTGTGGTATGACTTGAATTGAGAGAAGGGGCAGAGCTTGCCAGATCATAGACAGCAGTGTGGAAGGACTCATAGCTGATAGAAGTGGGCCTTCCTAAAGTAAGTTAGCTATAAAATTCCCTTTCCTGGAAGCTCTGATCGGCTGCCTCCATTTAATTCAAGCAGATGTTATACTCTCATTTGTTCCACTGTGTCTTCAGATAGTGCCCATCCCCCAGTTCAAATTTTACGTCTCTGTTTTTGGGTTGTAGTATTATGAAAGAAAGAGAAAAGCTATTTGGCATCTCTACACCATGCATAATTTTATACATCTCTATCATGTCCTTTCTAACACCTTAGCCCAGACAGCCCCAAACACTGTATCCTTTCCTCACAGGGAAGTTACTCAATCCCTTGATCATCTTGGTTGCTTTCATTTACATTTTCATTTTCTCAGCTTCTTATGCTGCTGGTGATCAAGGCCTAGGTAGTGGTAGCTGGTGGCCCTTATGTCAGTGATGTACTGAATCTCCATCAAGTTTTAGACTGTACTTTAAATGAGCTATCCAAGACACTGAACCTCTTTTGGGAATAAAGTTTAGCACCTTGGATAGCTCCCATTTGGAATAGATTCACCACCCACTTGTATAGGAATCACCAACAACAATGGCTGGGGGTGATAACCATGTCAGACTACATTTCCCATTAACCCAGACCATTGGCTATCTGGAGAGCCACACATTCCCCATCCCAGTTGATATATATAGGTTTGGTATGCTCTCATCTGCAATTTGTTCAAGTTGCACTTTGAAGATTCTTCTTCTTCTCTCTCTTTCCCCCTAAGCTGTAAAGTATTCATAAAAGCTAACAACTATCTGAGAAAATTAGCATTGATGGATGTTTTCTTGCTCTCCATCAGGAAATGATGTACTTGAAACTCATTACAGATCTTCACAGAATCTCTGCCAAATGTGCCTTGGGCTTTGTGTGGATCAGCACATGCTGCATTTGCTGCATAATTCATATCTCTTGTGTCACGTTTAATATGTAACATGTATTCCTTGTTAATTAGGAAAACAGAAACTGCCCCTTTTTACCTTCAGACAGAACCAGAGAATTACTGTTGAAATCAAGAAAACATTGTTAAATTTGTTTTCCCCACCTTACATTTAGAATTTTGACACTCAGTCCTGATATTTTTTTAAATAACATTATAGCAACTCCAGACAGTTGCCATTGGGATTGTGTATTGTTCTGAATTTATTGGCTTTCCATTCCTTGTTGATGGCTTTTTAAGTACTTCAGGAAAACATGAATACCAAAGTCCAGATTGTCTATTGCATCGTTTCTTGCTTTCAGTGTATGATGTCAAAGTTGAATACTGAAGAAATCTGATAGGAAGAGAATCAACTATTTTGAATTGTGGTGCTGGAGGAGATTTCTGTTGATAAAGGAAGCCCCCATCTTTTGATGCCCCATTACCTGACAACTCATTCTTTTGATGCTTCCAAATTAAGGATGAGTTCCATTAATTCGGTGAGGCTTCCGCTCTTTCATCAGTTCTTCTTGCCTACAGAGGCTCACTTGGAACCGTTTACACAAGTGGGCTGCTTGCAAGGCAAACTGGTGGGGGAAGTGCTCTGAGAGACTTTGTAAGTAGCACACATGCAGTTGATATCAATTGAGCCTCCGTAAGCGCTTCATTCTCCCTACAGTATTCCAGTTTTCAACCAATTCTGTTTTCTGACTGTGCTTTGGTCCCTGTCCTGTCAGGTAAGTGGAGGAAGCCTGTACTATTGACTACCAAAAAGACAAATAAATGGGTCCACAATCAAACCACACTAGAACCCAAGATGACTAAACTGAGATTGTTGGACTTCGGACATATTATGAGAAAATGTGAGTCATTAGAAAAGACAATAATGCTCTTCATAAGTCCCATCAATGCTGAAGAGTAGTAAGGACATGACCAAGAATAACCCTTTTTTTGTCCCTCACTGAAGATATAGTTTCCTATTAACCTCTTGCTAGACTCAGTTTCCTATTAACCTCTTGCTGGATGCCCCAGAATTTTGGACTACAGAATAGATATTGGGTTGGGCCCAAACTTCCTCTTAACAGAATGCTGTTCTATTTAGGAAGGGAAAGAAAAGGCAACTTTTTGCTAATTCTTTCCTTCCTCTCAGCCGCTTGTGCGTCAGAGGGTTTGAGTGTCATCCTATGGGACTGTATGAGAGATGGTTCTGAGGGATGAAGGGGAATCAGTGAAAGTTGCCTTCTCCTGGTACTTTCAATTCAAGGATCTACTCTATGCCAATCTAGTCTGTAAACAGAAGGTGCCCTTCCACTCACACTTGACTAGAATAAAAGTCTTCCTTACTGGTATATGACTTGAAGCTGTACATAGAAAGGGCTGACAGGGGTTTGGAAAATATTACAAATATTATCTCCCTCCCCACTCATCTGCGGTCTAAAATTATACAGCCAAAATCCCAACTGTCTTATCCAGTTCTGTGTAATGTGTGAAGGGTTTATACAATTTTTGCAGTCCAGAATACTTTATAAGATATATCTTCAAGCATATAGCACATGACTATGAGTAGAGGAAGCAAGGCAATGCAGAGCTAATTTTATATTGATGCCATATAAAGTATTTGGGAAGAATAGAATGAAAGTTTAACAAAATCAACGGTGAAATAGTCTTTCATTTATGAACTACAGACTTTTTTGTATTTTTTTTCTTTTTTGCATATCTCATTTATAATAAAGGTTTTTCCCATCACCTTAGCATCTCACCTCAGGGCAAAAGCATAGATTTCCCCCTCAAGTATTGATTCCTTGTTATATCCTAAATGAGATATAGAGATTAATTTTTCTTCTTCATGTCTAGCTCTGCATTTTGGAATGCATTGTCTTGGCCCAGCTCAGTCCTTTATTATCTAGTGAATCAACACCACACTTAAGGCCTTCTTAGGGGCTTTTTCCTGCTAAAAGTGTTTAATTTCTTTTGACACAAATTTTTACCATTTTGAATATTTGTTAAAGGTGAAAAGAAAGCAGTAGAATTATTAATAAATCGAGGAGGGGAATATTCCTTAAGGATAAAAAATATGCATTGTTAGCCTAGAGCCCTCCAACATTCAAAGACAACTAATTAGTTTTTGTTTCTTTTCCAAGAATTGTGTGGGAAAGCTGTTCAATATTTAGGGCTGCAGTGCTAAGCATGCTTACTAGAAACCAGCCTACTTGTATTCAGCTGAGCCTTCCTTGTTCTAAATATGCATATGCTTGGGCCGTAAACTCCATTGTCTAGTTGTCCAAAGTGATAATAAAGGAGAAGATTCCATGTCTTAGATTAGAGGATTTTGTCTGATATACCTTGAAGATCTGCGATTTTTATTAGTGTGGATAGCCCCCATCAACCTCTCATACATGCACACATACACAGTGATAACAAGATGAAACAGCTATGCCATGCACAGTTATTAAGAGCATTTGTCATCTGGTGACCATACTTCTTGGGACAGTTTTTCTGCACCTAGGAAGGCTGGTTGTCAGATGACAGACACATGGTCTCCATCTGGGGCCTTACTCAAATGCTGGCCAGGCTGGTAGAACATTCCAGAACTTGCACTCCACTAGCATAGCCTTCCAGACACCCTGGATATCTCCATGCCACAATGAGGTAGTAGAGTACGATTTTGAAGAAGCTGTCTGACAGAGTGGTTGTGGAGGTTGCCTAATTTAAAAGAAACATTTTATATAAAATAATTAAAGAAATGGCAAATGATTATGGTCTTTTTTTCTTTTTTTTTTGTCATTACCTTTCCCCCACCCCCAAAAGAATGGTGGTTCTGTACTTAAGAAACCTGATTCCCCCAAAGGTTTATGAGGAGAACCAATAATGATGGACAAGCTTCTCTAAGAGGCTTGTCTGTCATTACCAATCTTCTCCCAAAATGCACAGTCAAAGGGAGTCTGTACACCAAAGCATGTCTTAGAACCCTGTCCAACATGCAGGGGGTCCTTGGCAGAGTTAGGACGAAGCCAGATATATGAGCAATAGCATGAATGTTTACACTATAACATATGGACTATATACCATAAACTTGATAGATTTATATATGAAACCACATTGCTAGGTCAACTCTTTAAACAAATTGGAGTTTGCAGCCACCCTCCATGGCTTGGGAGCATCCTCCCCCTCAAATCAGGTACTGATATAAGGAGTGAGATGAGGAGGGAGAAAATTGTCTAAAGCGGAGTGCAGTGAACAGCCAGTGAGGTGTAGTAGTTTGAGCCTTACAGTATGTCTATGACTCTGGAGACCAGGGTTTGAATCTCTGCTCAGTCATGGAAACCCACTGGGTGACCTTGGGCAGTCATGCTTTCTCAGCCTCAGAGAAAAATGCAGACAAATTTTCTTTAAACAAATCTTTCCAAGAAAACTCCATGATAGATTCACCTTAGGGTTGCCATAAGTTGGAAATGACTTGAAGGAACACAACAACAACAACAACAACAACAACAACAACAACAACAACAACAACAACAGAATTCAATGGGTCGGGTAAAGTGAGTTGAAGGTAAGCCTCCCCTTACTCTCTTTTTTGTACTCATATGAACTGTTTTTTTATACATAAATACTTAACATAAATACAGTTGATCCCCATGCCTAATTTGACACTCATGTAGAAGATTCCTGAAAGTGTAGGATTAAAAAGTAGTGGATAGTGGGTTCAAAACAGTTTGCAAGAGGTTTCCTTGTGGGAGGGATGTAAGATAAATAATGTGATAAATAAAACATCAACTAATTTGATAAACCATGATATGGAAAGGCCTTGCTTCAAATTTTACCATAGCTATTAACTCAAAGTGCATTCCTATGTATATCTACTCAGAAGTGGAGAAGTGAAAAACTAAGTCCTTTTTTTTTCTCTTAAGTCTTCTTGACTGTTTTATCCTGTCTCTATTTCATACTGAATTGTGAGATTTTCCTTTTAATTCATGCATTCTAATTCATCTGCAAAAATTTCCACATGTCAATGTATTTTTCCTAATGCTTTTATGTGTTTACAAAATTTTTCTTAGCTAAAACATATCTGTACATATCTTTTAAATGTACACGCATTGTTTTACTCTTCTCCTTGCAAGATATGAGCATTATTCCATTATCTTGTTATTCATCTTAAACACTTTATTATCCTCCTCAAGTTGAGGGGCCCTGTGAGTCTCAGAAGGCTCAGAAAGTCTACTTTCATTGAGACTGTTGAATCCAACAAAATTCTCTTCCATTCCTAACTAAATAGAAATCTATTGTGGTGGTTCATCAGCCATGGATTCTATCTCCCTCCCTTTATTTGATTGTTGAGAACCTATCTGTTAGTATGTACTGAGAAAGTTCATAAGGTACCACACATTTATCAGATACAATAAAATACCAACATAAAAAGCCTATAAAATTTGAGAGGCAGCCAGCTTCTTTTCATTGAGCATTGAAAAGACATTAAAGTTGGCATTAGAGCTAAGTCTCTGTCATTCTAAAGGACAGGTACCACAACCAAGAAAGTTTTTCCCCCACTTCAGCTGAAACAGGGGACAGAGAAGGGCTTCCAAAGCCAATTATTAGTTTCAGGTGGACTCGACGTTGGAAAGCAGAGGCTGTGCAATTTCTTGGAGCTGGGAGACACTTCATGCAACTCATGGGGGCTGCAGTGCCACTGAATTTCCCCCACTCCTATAGTTGCTATTAAAACTTGGGGACCTTTCACACCACACAGTTAGAGCACCACAATTCCACTCTAACTGCTATGGTTCCATTCTATGGAATCCTGGAATTATTTAGAATTCTCACCCAGAGAGTTCCTCTAATACTTTTGACCAAATTACAAACCCCAAGATTCCAAAGAGTGCAGGGATGGCAGTTAAACTGCAATCATAGCACTACACCTGTGTAGTGAGAATAGGCCTACAGTGGGTAAGACTGATTTTGCCACTAAATGTTGGTGGAAATATTAGGAGCCTTCCATGGAGAGAAGAAAGACAGGAAAGAGTTAAGAAGGGGAAGAAGCTGAGAAAAGGACAGAGAAGGAGGAGAAACAAATCAAAATGGAGAAAGGCAGTATCAACTATAATGTGGATTTTCTGCACGAAGAGGGTGGAATCATATGCCAGTGTGAGCAGGGCAACACAGCTGGGTCTGCAAAAACAGATTTGGGGACTACATGTGTCCCACTGGCAATAGCACCAGTGTTACAGAACGAGGTTCTTCTATGAGAAGTACCAACAATGATCCCTAAGATTAGATCAAGTGCCTTGATTACTTCAAAAGTACATTTTCTAGACTGTCAGCCTATGAGGTGGTTCTGATTCTTTCAGTTTTGTATAGCACATTCGTTCTTAGCTACTTAACAGAGAAAGGTGTGATATATGAAAGTCTTTCATTCTTTCTTTCTTATCCTGTATATCCTCTGTAGAGACATTTAGAAAATTAATATAGAGTTGCAATTGCAAGCACTTTAGAAATTAATCATTCAGTCTGTTTGCTGTGTGCTTTGATTTTAACTGCCAGCTTTAGCATTCACTTTGAAACAGCTAAATTTAAGAAGGAACTCTGTTAAGGCCATCCTTTGAAACAAACCATTTCTCCATACTCTGTCAAAAGAGCTCCTCCTGCTGATGGTATCAAGCAGTGCATCCAAAGAAAAGCAACAGGGAAACATTTCCATTATATAAAATGAAACTAAAATATGTATTTTGGAACTGGATGCATGCTTCTCCAGTGGAAGTCCATCTGTCTTTGAGACACAGTGTTTCCCATACTTATAAAGAATACTAGAAGTTGAGTTCCTATCAGGGAAATGAAGAAAACAGGTATTCAACCATCTGCATTGGTCAAATTGAATAGGTACAATTGTTTCCAGTATGGAGAGATACATCTTATCCCTTCTGCCATGGAGCTGTTAACCATGAAGACTCTCTCAGAAGAAAGAAATGGCCACTCTCATTCAGCACTACCAACATGGATGAGTTAGACAAACATTTAAAGCCAGAATGTCAAACTAAGTTCCCAGAGCTTTCTGACTGGCTCGATGAATCTCAGTTATGCATTCCCCCTACATTCTCTCTGTTGAATTCATGAAAACTTGGTAAATGTTGCAACAATTTTATGTTAAAAATGAACCTAGTAAAATCCTCAACCCACCCAATGGAAGGTTTTCTTCACAGAAGAGAGTCGGTTCCGGAGTAGGCTCTGAATGCAACAGCTGGAAGTTTTCTTGGGTAGAGATGAGAATATTTTAATCATCTCCTCGCATCATACCAGGAGGTACATCAACATTGGCAGCTGAGAGTGAATGCTTTCCAGGGTTTGGTTAGCTTTAAAGTAACTCTCCAAGGTGCTAAACCTACTTAGGAATAATGTTCAGGACCTTGGAGCATTCTTGTGAAGCCTAGTTTAAATTCTGGAGCAGATTCACCCTCCCACTCACATGGGAGCCACTAGCTGCCATTGTCCCCCAACACTCTCAGGATACTGGGCAGTGCAGAATGAGTAGGAATTGCCTACCCTCTTCCGTCCACAGCAGGACTGGTTTACAGGGTTTTGCGATGCACAACTCTACATTCCATCCATAATTTATTGTAAAGCATATCAAATGGATACATTTTCAACAATACAGCCACTAGGCTGAATCTAAACTTAGGTCTGAATCTTGTTAGTAGACCCATCTAGAGCAGAACTACTAAATCAAGGAATTGATACAAATGTTGATGTACCGTTCAACAGTTGATTCAATTACTTGACTATGACTGGGATTACCAACATCCAGATGTTCTTTATATTCTTGGACTGCAATATCCAGCAGCCCTAGCCAGTATAGCCAATGGTGAAGTATGCCAGAAGCTACAGTCTAAAACCATCTGGAGGGCCATATAATTCCCTACAAAATTCATACTTTGCAAAAACCAAATGAAATTAATAGGACAATCATAACTTGGATTCCACATGTCTGGGGGAAAAATCCGACTAAGCTTGGATTCAGTGTGGTATATTAAATAGAGTTTGATTCAAAATTTATTGTATAGCATATTGCATTGATATGTTCTATGGTGCCAAGAGTGAACCCTTTACTCTCATGGCTGCCCCAAATGTTCCCTCTAAGTCCCTGTTTTTCTTTTTCCATCGTTTTCATTCCTGTTTTTCTCTCCTTTTAATTTTGTTGGATGGTTCTTCCTGATTTATGTAACTGTGTTACTAATGCACTATTAATCTTAACATGGTTTGTACTACATTGGAGATCTGTTATTAGCTACTGACTCAAAACTAAATACTGTGCTCACACACAGTCTTTTAGAGACCTCAGTAGTTTTTCAAAATGTTCTGGTATGCTTAATTTCTTCATTTTAACATGAATGACCAAAACCTGCTAGCTTAGAAACAGTCTCGAATAAATTAGCTGAGTGACTCCAAAGGGACTTCCCCTCATTTTCCCAAAATCTGAATCTTTTGCAGTTTTCTACATTAGTCAGTGTGTGCATGCTTCATGGAAGAGGCATTTTGAAACAAAATGTTTTATGTTTTGTTTTATAAACAAAATTGAGAAGAGCTTCCTAAAATGAAGCTAATAGTATGGCAAGCTTGATATTCTCCATTTTCACACTCCCTTTTTCATTGCAGCCTTCATTTCAGAACATTTGCAATTTGTATTTCATTTCTGTCAGTGGAAGAGCAAATCAATCAGTCAGTCTTGGAGGAGGCAAAGAAAATGGCATCCAGAATTCACCTCTCTAGTATGTGGGGAGGAGGAGTTCCACTAAATATTACCGAGGGGAATGAAAAATTCTTTAAACAGATTTCTTAGGTTACGATTCCATGTCAACAAGAGAAGTGCCACAGCATGCCTGCCTCCTTTTCTTGGTTTTTTATTCTCCTGTTGATCCAGGGACCTGCAGCCTCACCAGCATGGAAATCATCCTGCGTTCAATGGAAAAAGGGTGAAGATGTGGCTAAGGTACCATACAAAGTAGTAGCAAATATTCATGGCCTATTCTGAATGCCCTTATTTTCAGAAAGAAAAGGAAAGAAGGAAGGAAGGAAGGAAGGAAGGAAGGAAGGAAGGAAGGAAGGAAGGAAGGAAGGAAGGAAGGAACCCGCTCACATTCTCAAAGATTTTCTCAGAGAAATCTTCCAGGTGAATTTTTGGGCGTTTCTGCACTACACTGTTATAGAGCTATTATTCCATTTTCCATGTCCTATGGAATCCTGGAGTTTGCATTTTAGGGAGGGGCATTTATAATTCTCAGCCAGAGAGCTCTTTGGCCTAAGTAAACTATAAACCCCAGAATTTCACGGGAAGTTGAAAGTGGTATAACAGTGTAGTGTGGAAATGGCCTTTGACTCCATTCTTGGCAGAAAAAATAAGAGGTCTTTTTTGCTGACAATTCTGGCAAAGAGCTTTGCCATCACAACATGCAATTATTGTTTTGACTGCCTCCCATTATTGTCTTAAGTCACAAGCAGGATGGCTACAGAGATACTGGCATCTGTACTTATTGGAATTTGATAGGTCCTATAATTCTATTTGTATAATCTAAATATTTAGGAGGCATTATTAGTAGAAATGGGAAAGACAATGCAAGCAGGATTAATATACTTCTTGAGATTGGTTACAAAAAGTATTTGTCATTCTTATAGGGTATTAACAAAATATTTTCTAATGTGAGTGACTAAAATGTCCATAACTGAAACAAAATGTGTACAAACCCACTTTAGTTGGCATCAATCTCACTGCTTTGAGGAGAATTTTGCAGAGCTGATGAGCTTTTGGGGATAAATACACAGAGAATGAAAACATGCACAAATTTCTGCAAATGTTTCCCCTCATACAAAATGTTGCATCGTTTTGCAAAACAAAGTCAGGAAGACGATGCAGGTGGAACTGGGGTGAAAGGGAACACAGTCAAGATTGAGGGCACCTCCAAATGGGGAAAATGTTTCTGGGAGCCTTTTTGTTTTCATTGTACCTGCTTAGTCACAAGTTGCATCTGGTCTCTTGAAAAATTCTGGCTTTCCCTCTCCTTTGTGTTCTTCCTTTTCTCCTCCCACTGATCATGTATCACATTAAGGGCCTTTCTGGACTGTTTTAGTGCTATCATTCCACTTTCAACATCCTATGGTATCCTGGGGTTTGCAGTTTAGAGAGGGGCCTTTAGAATTCTCAGCCAGAGAGCTCCTTGGCCTCAGTAAACTACAAACCCCAGAATTCCACAGGATGTTGAAAGTGGAATAATAGCACTATAACAGTGTAGGGCAGAAAGACCCACAGACTCTCACAACATTTCAGAAACTGATTTTCACCTATTTCTCCTGAGCCTTTTTATATCGCTACTCAGGAATTATACTCAAACTGGTTAAGTGCTTTAGCAATATTGCTCTAGTTAAGCATAAGGATAATTTTGCTTTAATGCTAACATTTCTCTTCCCCTCACTTGATCTTTGCTGAATCTGTGTCCTGGAAACAATAGTTATATTTATTGGCAGCAGCCATCTTTAATGCTTAGTACAAACACACAAGCAAGCATAAGTACATTTCATTTCAGAAACTCTGGGTTAATTTAGACCCTCCTGGGGAGTAGAGATAGAAAATAATGCCAGGAGATCCCAGGAAATATTTCAGGATGAAGAAACAGTCATGTAGATCTCCAAAATAAAATTGGTTTGAATAGGTATAAAACCTGGAACTTCCAGGGATTTTTTTCCCACTTACCTGGAGGTGCTCTGAGATAGGCTCATGTTCTTGTTGATTACACTGTAGGTGGATGGCTCCAAATATTACAGTCTCCTTCATTGCAGGTAGAAACATTTTTCTTCTCCCAGGCATTTGCAGAAACCTTGTTTGTTAGAGATTTTGGATTTTAGCATGCTTCTCATTTTCCTCTGATTTTACTTTGATTTTGTGTGGTAAGATGTGCTTAGTCTTTGCTGCTGGTTTCATCTCATTTTTATATGCTCTTTTTACTCATAGCTCCTTTGTCTACATTTCATATTTTTAATGTTTTGCTCACTGCCCAGAGGGCTCTAAATATTAGGCAGTTTACAAGTTTGATAAATAAATACACAAATGACTATTTTAGGAGCAAGCATTTCCTTTGCTTTCCTAGTTCAGCATCACCACAAATGCCATAAGAAAATGAGTTTTCTTTGAACAGGTTGAGCCAGTAGCTTTAATACAACTTGAAGACGGTCATTGAGTTGTTTGTTTACTATTATGAATAGTAGGCAGAAGGGGAACAACTTGACCCTGAACTCACTAAATGTTTTATGAATAGAACCCATTTCCAGGAAAATACACACATAAAAAGAGACGCAGACACAGGTACCACACACAAACACACACAAATGAGCATATTTTCTTGATATTTTTCTACCCCAATATTCCTTAAGGCTCTCTTTGGTACTGAATTCTTTTCATCTTATAAAGGTGCTCATTACAGAGAAGATTTTGAAAATGGAGAGCATCATTTTAATGATTAATTTAATGCTTGGGGAATGGAAGGCACTGATGTCACTGGAGGCACAGAGGCTGGGTTTCCCTAAAGGCAAGACAGAACATTTCCACTGCAGTGCTAACTAGTCCATCCCATCATGTCATGTTTCCACAAAAGATCATTGTTTTTTCAAGAGATCCCTCTCTACACCATCAGTCACTCAGGATGGATAGATACTGATAGTGGAGCAAACCTAGTTTTAAACAATCATTTAAGGCTGGAAGCCTATAAAATCACTTACCTGGGAATAAGTTCCATTGAATTCAAGGGGATTTATTTCTGAACAGACGTGTGTAGGAGTGTGGTGCAAATCAAAGAGAAGCAACAATCAAATAGATTAGTTTAGCATAGGCCAATTCAGTGTATTTTATTGGAACATCTCCTTTTCCCAGGTGCTGAAAAGCCTGTGTGCTAGATAGTAGACTGTTGCTTAAGGGATCTGCTTTTAACACCCTTCATAGGCCATTTCTGCACTAGACTGTTATAGCGCTATCATTCCACTTTCAACATACTAGGGAATCCGGCTGGCCCCTCTCTGAGCTGCAAATCCCAGGATTCCTTAGGATGTTGAAAGTGGAATGATAGCAGTATAACAATCTAGTGCAGAAATGGCCATAGACATGGAACTGTGTAGGTGACATTGAGGTGGCCACTCTCAGCCTAGCCTACCTTATAGGACTGTTGTAAGGATAAATGAGAATGACAAGAATCATGGCTATCACCTTGAGCACACAGATTAAGTTATCATGCCTTATTGTCTCCTTCTTTGGAGGTTTTTAAGCAGAGGCTGGATGGCCATCTGTCAGGAGTGCTTTGAGGGTGTTCCTGCATGGCAGGGGGTTGGACTGGACGGCCCCTGTGGTCTCTTCCAACTCTACATTTCTATGATTCTATGATTCTGTGATTGAATTTTACATAAGAAAATACACATATGTAAAACTTAAGAAAGGATCCAAATAGTCCTGGAAGAATCTCTATCCACCCCCACTCTCTTAAGCAAAGAACTTTTTTGCCAAATCACAAACTCTGAAACATACACACACATTTCAAAAGCCATTTTCCAAGGAGGAATAGGACTTAGATGTGTGGGATTTTTTTCTTTTTTTTCCTCTCAAAAATATTTCCAGTTTTATTTCAAGCTTTCCTCTTATATTCAAAATGAGGATAAAGAAAAATGAAACCTAAGCTGTATAGAATGACAACTAGGATTTGCAAAGGCACCTTTCAGGTCAAGGGACTAGGTAAGACTCTCAAGTGTAAAAATATATCTTTAAATACCAACGTCAGGATTATCCATGCTATAGTATTTCCAGACATACAGTGTGAGGCCAGCAAAGTGTGGGACAGATGTAAATAAAGGAGTAAAATCAAGAATTTCTGTTTCAGGATTTTTCTTTTTCTCCTTCTTCTTTTCTACTCCTTGATGGTCAATTTGGACTGAAACAGGTGACTTTCGGAGACTGTGGATAAAGTGCTTTATAAGTCTCAGCCTAAGGTTAATGACTTTGAAAGCTCCTTGGTTCCACTGAGTTGATATAGCCAGCACTCCTCTTCTTTGCTACTTCTACAAGGAGCACAAACAAGTTTAATATTTTTTTTTTCTGAAAAGGCTCTCTTTGGCTCAAAGATTGCATAAACAAGAATAAAGCTTCTGTCTGTCTGTCTCTCTTTCTACATACCTACAAATCTGTTTTAGCTGCCACCTTGCTTAATGATTAGATAATTCTTTTGAGAGCAAAAATATTGCTATATACCAGGATGGAAATCATGTGGTTATACAGTGGTTGTTGAACTGCATCTCCCAGCTTTCCTCAACATTGCCTGTATTGGTTAAGCCTGTTGGTACCTGCAGTCCAATGGCATCTAATGTAAGAATGGGTAACTGTGTAGGGGAACAAGCGGTCTATTTCCTGCCCTCAGTCCCTTTTCAGCATGCCAAAACACTCAGATTTTATATATAATCCTTCTCAAAGTGATGACTGGAAGTGACATCACAGAGATATTTGGTATGGGGATGTTTTATATATTTTTACAAATTTGGGAGACTTTCGGTGCAGCTTGGAAGTGAAAATTGTCCAAAGACAAATTGTAAAAATTGGGAGGCAGAAGGTTTTGGGGGACTGGTAAAGGGCTTCAGGATCCACAAAAATAGGGTTATGTGGTTGCATGCACCCAAGCGCCACTATTTTCTCACCCTTATATAGAGGGCTTCATTCATTAAAAGCTATGACTGAAAGCTCAAAGAATGAGTGGGGAAAATTGTGGTGTGGCAAGTGGTAGGGAGGATGGGACCTGCTATGTTTTACTAGATGCTGGGCCGTCTCTCGATTCTCCTTTTCAATTTCAGAAATCTCCAGGGCAGCTTGCAACAAATTCACAAGTTTCAATTTATGCAGTTATAATATGCAACAATACAATGCAGATAAAAATAGAATCATACCTTAAGTAAATCATGGAGCAGCAGAACCAACAGGACAATCACTGTTTCAAAGCAGCAATGCAACTTAACAAGCATCAAGAGCAATAAAAGCAGTTCAGGTGACATTGTAAGAAGGCCACTAAAAGCCTTCGTCAGGCACTGAAAAGACATCAGCTTTGCTTCTCTGAGATAAACAATCTTGGAGAAAGTGCTCAGCAGACAGAATGCCATACAATTAGAAAGTGTCTTATGTCAAGTAAAATGTTTGGTCCAGTGGAGGCTCTTTGGCCACAAAACACTTAATTTAAGGAGAATGATCAGTTTTAAGATCCAACTAATACAGTGGTTCTCAACCTGTGGGTCCCCAGATGTTTTCAGACTTCAGCTCCCAGAAGCCCTGAGCATTGATCATAGTGGCTGGGGCTTCTGGGAGCTGAAGTCCAAAAACATCTGGGGACCCACAGGTTGAGAACCACTGAACTAATAGATTACATAGAGAGCAGCACAATTTCTTGTTTTTATTTATTCCAAGCATGTGGACCCTTGATTTGAACTGGGTCCACCACATATGAAATGGGTTTAAGTGGATCTTCTCCAACTGTTCCAATCAGAGTTTGAAAGAGTTACCTTTTTGGACAATAATCCCCAGAATCCCCCAGAGAGTATGACCAGTGTTTATGAGATTCTGGGTGTTTCAAGTTCTAATTTGATGCACATAATCCAAACAGACACAAACACCAATGTGACAATTAAAACAATCTTCAGTCATGCCAGTACAGTAACTGCTGAGAGATGGAGAACTTCAGGAGGGAAGCAGCTGGTGAAAGATTAACTTTTCCAGTTCAAAGATTTCATGCACTTATTCTTGAGTGGAAAGAACCAGGAAGGGGAGCTACACACTATAGTCTAAGTCCTACCACTAGCCCCAATTAGAGCATAGGCACTGCATAAGCTGGATTTACCTATTGTTGACTTACAATTCAACAGTACAGTCAGTAGTTCTTTTCTAGATGGGATTCAACAACAGGATTCATAGAATCATAGAATCATAAAGTTCGAAGAGACCACAAGGACCATCCAGTCCAACCCCCTGCTTTGCAGGAACACCCATCAAAACATTCCCAACAGATGGCCATCCAACCTCTGCTTAAAAACCTCCAAAGAAGGAGACTCCACCACACTCAAAGGCCACATATTCCACTGCCAGACAGCTCTGACCGTCAGGAATTTCTTCCTGAGATTCAGGTGGAATCTCCTGTCCTGCAGCTTGAATCCATTGTTCCTTGTCCTAGTCTCTGGAGCAGCAGAAAACAAGCCCGTTCCCTCCTCAACATGACATCCCTTCAAATATTTAAACATGGCTATTATGTCCCTTCTTAACCTTCCAGCCTACATTTACCACTTCATTACAAATTTTCTCATCTTTACCAAGAAAGAGTATCTCAACAAACTGAGACCCAACATTAAAAAAAAAAAAAATCAGCCAGTTTTTCATCAACAGCAGCTATAGAAAAAATGTGGTTCTTTTGCAAAAAAAAAAAAAAAATGCACAGTATGGATACCAGTAGATATCCGTGCAAAAAACCCACCCCAAAAAACATTGTAAAATTTTCATTTTAAAAAAAGCCAAATTATGAAAATTCATTGGAAAATGCACTAAACTATCATAATCATTCCCAACAGGGAGAGAACTTCAAAGTTTTTAAATTCTGTTATGCAACAATGAAATCACCTTAAATGATGTGGAATGAGGTATCACAAGATAGTACCCTGTCCCTCCCCATATAATGTCATTCTTCCCAATATGCAAAGCAACCAGACAGCTTCAAGGTGTCATTGTCCTCACCATTCACTCAATATAGGGCTATACAGGGCCTCATCCCAGCTGCCCGCAGCCACCTAGTAAAGCAGCAGCCTTGCTGTCCCTTCCCCACTGGTTGCCCAAGAGCAGCCAGAAAGTGCCCAGACGCAACTGCATGACCACTCAAGGTGAATGAAGTTATGCTTGGAAGCTCCCTGGCTGCTCTGATTCACTGGAGAAGAAGTGGGGACAAAAGAAGTCAGCACATGCACACTGGTAGAGATTTTCACTCTGCCAATATCCTGGCTGGAGCTAGGCCGTTATGTCTTTGTTACAAATATATATGTAATTTGAAAGTAATGCTGTTGTACCACTTTATTACAGTAGAGTCATGAGAAGAAAGGATGCATTAGAAAAGACAATAATGCTTAGTAAGAAAGAGGGCAGCAGGAAAAGAGGAAGACTGTACTGCAGGCAGATAGACTCCATCAAAGAATCTATAGTTCTGGGTTTGCAAGACCTGAGCAGGGCACTTGATAACAGGGTGACTTAGAAGTCTCTCATTCATAAAACTGCCATAAGTTGAAATCAACTTGACAAGAGGTAACAACAACAACAATAACAACAACAACCTATTTTATAGTATATTGTAAGCATTACCAAAATAACGGTTGGCAACCTATTAGTGGCATATGCAACCCTAAGTCCATCTTATGCCTGCATATGTTTTTTTCTTTCCTTTTTTTCTCTTTTTGTTATTCCAGGTGTTCCCTTTCCCACTCTGCAGTGACCAAAGGGTCCCCAGGCTTAAAAGTAACCCATGTAGTTCCCTCCCCATGGCTATTACATGGCTGGTAGAGAGAAAGGGAAATTGGGGAAACATCCTGCTATGTCCTCATAGCCATACCCAGAATGATTACACCGTCCACTGAGAGTACCTGATGAGGCCATTTGTCTGCCTCAGTTATATAGCTAGGTTCCATTCCCTTCTTTCTAGATTCTTTGATTCCCTTCCCCTTCACCAGACATGGAATGGCTCTGTAGCAGCTCAACCGTAAATCTGGTGAGTGTTAAACAGCCAGCTGTAATGTAGTGCCACATGCAGAACTATTACCCTCCGCTATGCCAAACAAAGAGAGTCAACATGGTGTAGTAGTTTGTGCTTTGGATTATGGCTATGATCACTTCTATCACCTAATTGTTAAACAATCCCAGGTTCACTTTGTCAGGTGTTCCTGATAAGAATTTTAGATCTCCAGTGATTTCGATTCATCCAAGAATTTAGGAATTAGTGAAGTATTGTCAGATAATGTAGCACATTCCCAGAATTGTCACTTTTTGTAACTGTTATTGTGATCCTATCTATGTCTCTCAGATATTTTGTTGATCCATTTGGAACTGCTCCCAGAGCACCAATCACCACCAGAACCTGTTGTTGCTGCTGTTACTGTTATCCCTCGGAAGTATTATTGCCTTGTCCATTTCCATCCCATCCCCTGCTTGATTTCAGCATATGGAGGAATCCCCAAGGGGTGTGCTCTGTTCCTAAAACAACTTTCTCCTCCATAGCTAGCTCCATTCAGAAAGTTTCAGAAGCTGTTCAGTTATTTCTTCATTTATTTAGACAGTTAGAAGCTGCCATAAGAAACAAGCAGCCTCAGCTGGCTCCTGGAAGTATGAATGTATTTGTAATATAGTGCTGAGAGAATCTATATTGTGTGCACCATGGAAAATAGTTTGATGAGACATCTTGACCCAAGATTTCCATTACCCATTTTAATTGAACTCTGTTATCCTTTTTTTCCTGAAAAAAAAAAAGAACTGAAGTTCAAAATGCCCTTTGGAAGTTTCAACTGGGCACTTCTTATTGAAATGTCATGCGTTACTGTGTGGTGAATAAAGAAATTCATATACTGAGGTTGCCACAGAATTTCCACAATGGTTCTTAATGCACCAGCCCTGAAACATCTTGATTCCCTTGGACCTCAAATCAGCTGTCCTGGAGGAATATGCTGGTTCTGTTTATAGGTCTGCTAATCTTTTGCCTTAACAAGAACTGGCCCACTACTTTTTCTTGCTCTGAAAATGAAATCATCCAACTTCTGTGCCCCCATCCTCAGTACAGCTTACTATGGATACAACTGGACACAAATATTGGGGTGAGAATATGTTGCCCAATGCTTCTCGACACTCATGATAATTCTTGTCATATCTTTGTTTCCAGTGGGTGAACGGGTCAGAGTTCACCTCCTGTGCTAGGAATGGTGTAAGGAAACTTGACACTCATTCCTTTTCTTCTGACACACTTACAAGACAAACACATGCTCCATTAAAAATAACACTGCACTGCTGTGATATGCAGCCCTCCCATGTGCTTGGTATAAAAATGTGCTTCGGAGCTCCTTCTTAAGTTATAACATTTCCACTTGGCATGGAAGCAATTTGGAGAGTTGAGCCAAGACAGCTTCTGTTGCACCAAAGGAGGCAATCCTGACAGCCTTATAAGAAAGCCAAGCACCTTCATCCTGCTTCATTTCATTCCTCAGTTGAAACCTTTTCTTGTTAACCCATTTTTTTCTCTTGCAGTTTTCACCTTGACCAAGTTCTGGTGACAAGTAATTCTGCCTTCTCTAACTCAGGCAGCTGCCTTTGACCAAAGAGAAAGTAATATTATGTGTGAGAAAAAGAGTGTTCCCTCTTCTATAATGTAATGATAGCAAAGTGAGGAGACTCCTTTCTTTTGGCACATCTTGATATTGTCAAGACCTTAAAGACTGGTTTGTTACCATTGCTTAATCTGCTCAAGGGAATGTTCTATAGATAATGGCTTCCTTTATTCAAGCACTAAACATTTATTGCAGATGCCCTCATTCTTAGGCACATATTGCTTGACAATAGCAACAATACAGTCACGACTGAAAGCAAAACTAATCTAGGTTTGTGGGCAGAAAATAATTTTAATTCCTTCAGAGCTGGCCTAGAGCCTCTTTTCTCTAAATGGTACCCTCCTGTTACCCTGTGTACTGCAGGTGCTGTGAGGGACTCCAAACGTGCTCAAATATTAGTAGGGAAAAATTAGCTCAGAGCACAAGTTAGTAAAACGAGAGGCAGGGCAACGCAACGGAATCTTTAAACCCAATGTCTATGGGGTCAGGCCAAGTCAAGAAGCACACCAAGTATGGAATAATAACTGTAATTTTATTAAATACAGACAAACAGTGTATGCAACACACTCACACAAGTAACTATAGAAAATAAAGGTAGTAGCGGTATAGATGAATTTTTGAGAGGGATTGTTGAATTGGGTGATACTACACCTGTCCGAAGCCAGGGGTAGATCACTGCGGAGGTCTGTAATTGAGCAGTCAGACTGAGACTGAGGGGAAAGCTCAGCGGACGGAGCGGCGACAAGGCAGGATGGAAGTTCAGAGCGATCCGAGAAAGGTTTCGGAACTGGAGGTTTTTATAGGGAAAATATGACCGTAGGCTAGTCTGTACTTTGGAAAGAACAATGAGGTTTGGGCGCGAGACAATGTCTCCAAAAGGTCAGAATTTAGCATGATGGGATTAAGTCTGAATCGACAATGGAATGGCCAGTATGCAGATGCAGCTCGCTTGGTGGTTAAGCTTCTAGCTTGTCGAGTTACCTGCTCGGGGCAGGGGGCTCTTTCTGTTAGCGTGCATCTTTAATGAGGTGTTTGTCTAAGGAGGTCTCCTAAAGCGAAGATTTGGCTGAGTCTGGCCTGGCTAGGTGGAGAAAGGAATGTTCAGCAATCAATGGCCATGCCTAGTTCTGTGCTTGTTCAGGGGCCTCACAAATATTTGGACGAGGGTGGCAAAATGGGGCTGAACTGTGATATCAAAATGATATCTGATATCTTCCAAAGTAAGGCTAGTACACGGTAATAACACTCCCCTCAACAAATCAATATAAAAAGTACAAATCTCAAAGCACAGGTGAATTGGTTTTGGTTCCAAATAGGTTGGCAGAAGGCCATCCAAATTCAGAATGTCTTCACAATCCTTTATGAAGGCATTCCTGTGGATTACTCACATATGCTCTCTGTTTATAACAATGAGGTACAGAAGCAGTACCTACATGGATATGAGAGCAGGGAACCCCTCAGCCTTCAAAGCATACGTCTCTTTTGGATCTTAATAAACTGGTGGGAACTATGTTCCTAATTTGCTCTGCTACCATACCATTCTGTTTTAATGAAGAAAACAAAACTAGACACCTGATTTTAGCTGGTGGACCTACCCAAGGATCCTCCGTACATACCATACTGTACGTATCATACCATACATCCCAAGCTATTTCTTGAAAACTTCTGACATTGTCAAGGACTTTTCATTCCTACTTCCCAGATCAGTTTCAACTGACCCAGTATTTTCTGAATTAAAATATATTTCACCTTGTCAGTCTGTTTGTATTGTTCTGGAATTAGGTAAGATGGCTGTCGCTATGAAAATAGCTATTGTTTCCAGGACACAGATTCAAAAGAGATCAAATAACAGAAAACAGAATGACAGCAATAAAACAAAATGATTTTAAGTAGTAGCTAATTTAATAATGCTAAATTATTTTAGAGAGCCAGTATGGTGTAGTGATTTGAGAGATGGAGTAGAACACTGGAAGACCAGAGTTCGTATATTGTGGCCATAGAAACCCACTGGGTGATCTTGAAAAAGTCACACTACCTCAGCCTCAGAGGAAGGCAAAGGCAAAATGCTGCTGAACAAATCTTGCCAAGAAAACCCCATGATAGGATACGCCTTAGGATCACCATCAGTCAGAAATGACTTGAAGGCACAGAGCAACAAAGTACTTTAGCACTTGAGTATAACTCCTGGAAAATAATACAGAAGGCTCTGTGGAAATTGGTGAAAATCAGTTTCTGAAATGTTGCCTGATTCTAGATGGGACATGTGATCAGTGGAAGTGGGAGGAGAAAGAACACAAAGGAGGGGAAGGGGGCAACTCAGAATATTTTAAGAGAAAGTTTGAATGCAAACAGGGAAATATGCAGGTAAATTCAAAGCAAAAAGAACTTGAAAGTCTTAGTACTTCCAGACTTTTTTTCCTTTCTCAATAAGCCCTGAGACAACAATCTGATGAAGGTGAACATTAACTGTAACCCCTGCTAATGTTAGCTTTCTATCCATTTGTACTTCTTGCCTTGGACTCTTAGCTTTGCCCCTACTCTCTTATTTGATCTGAATGCCCAAAATTTGACAGTATTTGAGGGCTGGTACATAATATAGATTTAGTATTTAGTATCATTTACTAGCTGAGCCTGACATGCAGTAATATTTAGAAACTGACAGTACTTCATAGCTGAACAGCAATGTTATTTAATAGCATTCAGTCGTGTAGGGATGTGGGAGCAGGGGGGCGCTTTGCCCTGGATGGCAATGTTTTGGGGGTATCCCAGCCCATAGCCACACCCCTCTGTGCCCTAGCCACACCCTTGCATGCTCTGCCCATGCCCCCATGCACCGCAGCCATGCCCCTGCACAGTGGCCACACCCCTTGTGCCGTAGCCCCACTCCCTCCACACACTCCAAGCTCTGCCACTGACAGCATTTTTAGATAACCGTCACTGATATTATTCAGCATTTGCTAGAATTTGACAAGTTGACTATGATATTTCATATATGATGCTTGTAAAAGATTCAAGTGTGGCCAAGCAGACATCAAATTTATGATACAAGATTGCATTAAAAACAAAAACATGAATTGAAATTTCACATTTAAAATTTGAGTAAGGAAAGTAGAGAGTCATTGAATTTTGAACATGTGTGAATACTTTTCTGTTTTATTTTCATTTTACAATGTGCATTTCTCAGAGAAAGCATTGTGTCACTAGCCTCATGTAGTTCCATTTATCCAGATATCTGGTTAACCAAATATTATGAATGTGACCTAGGCCAATGGAATTAATGAGATTGTGATGAATGTGTGTGAGATGAATGCCACATATATTAAAGCTCTTCCTACTACACCATATCTAGCCACCCTACCGTTGTTCAAAATCTGCTGATACCTCTTTATAAATCACCATCCTTTGATTATTTTTAGCATGTCATGTGTTCTAATCATCTTGCTGGCCTTTCTACCATTTTTTTTCCATGAGCACATGCCTGAAAAATGATGATGTTGATTCCATCAATAAACCTTTGACAAGACAATTTGATCTTCAGTACTATCCGGTTGCTTGCCTGTCTTGAAACTTTTGCTTATGTGCAAGCTTGTTTCGTCTCTCATGAAATGGCCGCACATCAATGAAAAGAAGGGTCTTGAGGCACGTACATCAGAATTTTCATGGCGGTAATGGCACCAGTTCACTCATATTTTATTCATTAAATAATATTTGTCAATGCATTGGGCTATTTTAGATGCTTACCGTAAACCACACCATTATCACCTTCACATTTTGAGTATTTGTCGATAGGATTCTGTCAACTTGTGTAGATATAATTATACACATTTTCTCCCTTGCCCTAAAAGGCCGAAACTGTTTCAATCAAGCTTTGCTTTAGGTGCTCTTACTTAGCAAGTTTGTCCTTCAGCCTAGGGATTATTAGTGCTTTTTATTCTATTTTAGAGAGAGAAGAGAAACAAAACTGAGATACTAGATTGTTTCATTCTGTCAGGCTTAGAATATGATACAATCAAAACTCTCCATCAATAGCATTTTTTTTATTCCTAAAGAACTGATGTGTGGCATCTTTCTTCACGCCCAGACTTAATGTGTTGTAAATTAATTATCTGCAATGAATACAGGGTCAGTGGACCTTGGAATGATGAGGATGTAATGCTAAAGCATTATGTTTCCTCTCACTATTTCACAGACCTCTTACTGAGTTCTCTGTTCAGATTATAGCAAAGCCTGCTTTTGTTAGGTGTGTCTATAAGGACTGTTAATGTTCCTCTAAGCCTTACATATGAGGAATGCATGCTTTAGCATAAATTTTCCCCTGCCCCACCATCAATTAAGAACTGTGTGGCTAAGAATATTTTTGTGAAAACGTCTTAAACAATTCTAGGCAGAACAGGAATGGAGATTCCTTCCCCAAGGGTTGATATTGTTTACTGCCTAACCTGGCTCCATTTTTCAGTTATGGTGTGAATGAAGAAGTGTCTATAAGGACTGTTAATGTTCCTCTAAGCCCTACATATGAGGTGATGAACTGGTGAGACTCCAGCTTTGGTCAGGCCAGCTAGGACACAAGGCAAGGAGGATGCACACTTACTCTCAGGCCTGAAAAGAGCTGGCTTCTTCTCCAGGGAGTACCAACAATCCCAACCTAGCATTGCAAACAATCAGCCCTCCAACAGGAGAACTCATGCATGTTCACAAAGGGGACCCTATTCTTTGAAGTGCTCTATGGCCCCAATTGCCTTAATCTATACACCTTCCAACTGTCCTCATTTGGTAGGGACAATTCCAATTAATCCTCTGCCATCATTTACATTTAAAATCAGCTACATCAGCTACATTTAAAATATTCAAGTTTACCTCTCTCATCCCATCTTCTCCCTTCTCCTCAGTTTATTTCAATGGCTGCAAACAGAATTCAAAGCGCTGTCAGAAAAGGTTGGACTAAACCTCCAGAAAAATACTTTGTGATGTAAGTGTAAATGTCATATTGCTTTAATTGCTTTAATTGTTAAGTGCACCTGTGGAAAGGAATGTGACTGGAGCTAGTTTGTGCTGAGTCATGCTGATGAGCACCAGGTGCAGACAATGCAAGGGTTGGCCAGGATTGGCTAGGTGTCTGTATAAAGGTAGCAGAATCCCAGCCAACAACTGCACATGTTGTCTGATGCATGTTGCTGGAGGCTCTGTTGGAAAGAGCAAGCTAGATATGCTGGATCACCATCTGGACTTTGTAAATATTGTATATATTTTGTTACAAAGAATAAAGAGCCTTCACATTGGAAGATTACAAGCTGAGTGGGTGAGTGTTACTGGCTTAGTACATTTGCTGCTAAAGGTGTTCTCTGCAGCTTGGCATGCTTTGACGGCTGTGTGGAGCTCTCTCTGCTTATCTATATAGAGTTTTTCTTGGCTGGCTTTTCTTTGTTCTTGGGACAAGTGCAAATGTACTTTGACCTCAATTAACTTAGCAGTGGTGGGAGAAGAATGGGTAGTGGCTTCTTGCACTACCCAGTGGGCTTGGGCAAAAGCAAGCTGCTGGAGCCCCTCTTAGCTTGTGTGTTTTCCCTCATTCAGAACTCTTGCCATCTTGACTACACTTTGAAGTTGTGTGGCCACATCTGTTCCAGTTTTTAATCTATGAGATGTTAAAGGATATTAACCTGGCCTTGTTCTCTGGCCCTAACAATACATTAAGCACAAACAGCAGACAATCTTACTCTGGGCCAATATATCATTCTGGCACAAATTACTGGGGTTCGTTGATCCAGAAGGAAGACCTGACTATGTTGCATATGTTTTTGTCTTCCTCAGTAATATGATTATTTGTTCAATGTTTTTGATATCCATTGTAAAATCAGTGAATTCCAAAGAAAATAATAAAGAGATACAAAATTCTGTATTACAAAATACTGAAGATTTTTAGCTGGCCCATCCTTGACATAAAAGAGAGAAGATTGAAGTTCTAAGTGCATAGTTGAACAAAGGGAAGAACTAACACCCACAAGGGATGAAAAACATGTGCAGGAAATGGAAGAAGGGGGAAAATCACCAAAGAAGATTATAAGCAAGTAGCCAGGAGATGTAGGGAGAAGGTCAGAAAGGCTAAAGCACAGAACGAACTTAGGCTGGCCAGAGACATTAAAAACAATAAAAAGGGCTTTTTTAAATACGTCCGCAGCGAAAGGAAAAAGAAGGAGATGATAGGGTCACTGCGCAGGGAAGATGGTGAATTAATAACAGGAGGAAGAGAAAAGGCAGAACTCCTCAACACCTTCTTTGCCTCAGTTTTTTCCCAAAAGGATAAAACACTCAACCTGGCGGTTGGGGAGCAGGTGAGGAAGTGGGGGAAATGCAGCACAGAATAGATAGAGAGGTAGTACAGGAATACCTGGCCACACTGGATGAATTCAAGTCTCCAGGGCCAGATGAATTGCATCCTAGGATTTTAAAAGAACTAGCAGAGGTCATTGCAGAACCTCTTGCTATAATCTTTGAAAACTCTTGGCGGACAGGAGAAGTTCTGGCAGACTGGAGGAGGGCAAATGTTGTCCCCATCTTCAAGAAGGGAAAAAAAGAGGACCCAAATAATTATTGCCCAGTCAGCCTGACATCAGTACCTGGAAAGATCCTGGAGCGGATCATCAAACAGTCAGTTTCTAACAATGCCGTAATTACGAAAAGTCAACATGGATTTCTCAAAAATAAGTCATGCCAGACTAATCTTATCTCTTTTTATGATAGAATTACTTGCTTGATAGATGAAGGGAATGCCGTGGACATAGTATATCTTGTAAGGCCTTTGACAAAGTTCCCCATGACATTCTTGCAAAGAAGCTAGTAAGATGTGGGCTGGACAGGGCTACTGTCAGGTGGATTTGTAACTGGTTGACTGACTGTACCCAAAGGGCGGTCACCAATGGCAGATTCTCATCCTGGAGAGAAGTGACTAGCGGGGTGCCACAGGGTTTTGTCCTGGGCCCGGTGCTGTTCAATATCTTCATTAATGACTTGGATGAAGGAATAGAGGGCACGCTGATCAAATTTGCAGATGACACCAAATTGGGAGGGGTTGCTAATACGCCTGATGACAGGATCAAAATTCAAAAGGACCTGGACAGATTGGAGAGCTGGGCCAAGGCTAACAAAATGAATTTCAACAGAGAGAAATGTAAGGTCCTACACTTAGGCAGAAAAAATGGTATACAGAAATATAGGATGGGGGACACGTGGCTGGATAGCAGTACGTGTGAAAGGGATCTAGGAATCTTAATAGACTTAATAGACTACAAGCTGAACATGAGTCAGCAGTGTGATGCAGCAGCCAAGAAAGCCAATGCAATTCTCGGCTGCATCAATAGGAATGTCTAGATCGAGGGAGGTATTGGTACCACTTTATTCTGCTTTGGTTAGACCTCATCTTGAATACTGCGTCCAATTCTGGGCACCCCAATTCAAGAAGGATATGGATAAGCTGGAGCAGATCCAGAGGAGGGCAACCAAAATGGTGAGGGGCCTGAAAGTCATGCCCTATGAGGACAGATTTAGAGAGTTGGGTATGTTTAGTCTGCAGAAGAGAAGGTTGAGAGGGGACATGATAGCCATGTTTAAATATTTGAAGGGATGTCATGTCGAGGAGGGAGTGGGCTTGTTTTCTCCTGCTCTTGAGACCAGGACAAGGAGCAATGGATACAAGCTGCAGGAGGGGAGATTCCACCTGAACCTCAGGAAGAATTTCCTGACAGTGAGGGCTGTCCAGCAGTGGAATGTGCTGCACGGAGTGTGGTGGAGTCTCCTTCGTTGGAGGTTTTTAAGAGGAGGCTGGATGGCCACTTGTCGGGAGTGCTTTGAGGGTTTTCCTGCATGGCAGGGGGTTGGACTGGATGGCCCTTGTGGTCTCTTCCAACTCTACATTTCTATGATTCTAAGGGGGAGAAAGGAGATGAGAGGGGTGAGAAGGCACATGGAGGTCATTGGAAGAAGCCACATGTATAACATAGGACTTCCAATTATAGCAGAAGTGGCTAAAACAGAAAGCCAGAGACAATCAGAACACTGTTTCAGATGAACAGAAGCAGGAGCAGCACCTTCACCTCTACAGCACAGGTAAGTAGCTCCCCCAATTCTTTGCCAACTCCTCTTCCTGAGAAAGGAGATTCAAAACAATTCCTAGCTGGCCCAGATTGGCTACTGAGGGGCCCATGATGAAAGATGGATATGGTCAGAAAGAGAAGAAAGATATGTCGTCAGAGGAGGCTGCATGTGAGGGGCACTGACCCCTTCCCTTCCCCATAAAACCTGGACTTTGGGGGAATGAGTGAATTTCCAGGGACTGAAAAAAAAATCATCAGGGCCCAAATTTGCTCTCAGTAGTCCTGGTCTTATTCAGATACTTCAAAAATTATTGATCAACAACTCAATGGAGAACAGCAGAGAGCTAAATGCAAAACTAGCTTCCCATCCTCAATGAGAGCATAGCAATACTATACAGACTGAACTGGGGGTTTCACTTGTTGCTCTTATTTTCATGTGTGAGTGTGGACCCAGCACTTCTGCAAGTATGACTGTCTGAATTCCTCAGCCAGCAGGGTTGATTCTGGAAGCTGTAGTCTAAAACTGGAATTTTTCCATGCTCTGGTCATTCAGCCAAGGCTACATGTGTAAAAATCTACTTCTGCACAAATATACAAGTCGTAGCTTAGATTGTGTATTGTTACTGTGTATCATGAGGGCATATGTAATGGCTCTATGTGCTTATTTTATTGTTCATTATCAGGAGAACCTGAGAAGTTACTTTTGGATTACACTGATGGAGAATAGTCCAAAAGCTCTCATTTTTAGTTATTTAATTACTAAACAGTCACTAAGATCAACCTTATGGATCCAGCTGCAAAATGAAAGAAGACAAAACAAGAGGAGGGTTCCCCAAAGAGAAGTGATAGGAAGCTGAAGGGTCAAGCACACAATCATGCCTATCAGCTGCTTCTCCTTTAGAACATTTCCCACACCAATTTTAGGCAAGCATAACATCAGGAATTCCTGAAAATACCATCTTGTACACTTAAACTGGTTAAATACCCTTTTTTCTGTGGGCTTTATTTAAGTAACATGTTCCTGTTCAGGATTGTCTGAGCATGAAAAAGAAGCTCCCCCCACACACACACACACACCAAAGCAAAAGAAATAGATGATTGTTGGAGCATTATGATGTGCAAAACCACTACAGAGAGAAATGCACTCTCAGCCGTGAACACCTTAACTGAAAAGCTTGAATTCACTAACCCTAAAGTTCTCATTTAAAAAAAAAAATAAAACAATACAGATAGGAAACCTCAATTATTTCTCTAGAATTGCTTGGCTATTAGTAGCTATAGAAACGAGGTTACCAGGTAATGAAGACAGACTTTCCACAAAACATAATGTTACTTAGATCTGAGTATCAGAAAAAGAAACAAGTCACCACATTCAATTACTGGATTTTTATCTCAGGAAAGATTGATGGGCTTGAGGAGGGGAAAAGTAGGGACTGTAGATCAGCAGCAGCAGAATTGCTGCGTACTTTGCAGGAGATCAACAAGAACTTCAGTCCAATAATTGTTTAACAATAGTGGAAACGAAATTAGTCCATCCTTTGTCATATTCTAGAATGAATAATATTTGAGTTAACAAGGAGCAGATTTTGGTATGAACAGACCTAGCCTCTTTTCAGCTCTGGTACTCAAAACAATTCCAGTTTCTATGTATAGTTGTAAAAGGTGGACAGTGAAGAAAGCTGATGGGAAGAAAATCAACACATTCAAAATGTGGTGCTGGAGAAGAGTTGTACAGATACCCTGCACCAATAAAAAGACAAATGAATGAGCCCTACAGCAAATCAAGCCCAAACTCTCCCTAGAAGCTAAAATGATGCTGTTGTACTTTGGATGTATCATGAGAAGACATGACTCACTAGAAAAGACAATAATACTTGGTAAGGTAGAAAACAGTGGGAAAAGAAAAAGACTGCATGACAGATGGATAGACTCAGTCAAGGAAGACAACAACAACAACAACAACATTGAAAGCAAATCATGGGCTTATATAATTATCTACTTTCACATATATGTTCTTCACCCCATGCTGCAGTTGATGAATCACAAGTATCTAGTTAAAAACTTTTTTAAAAAATAAAATAGATCTCTGCTCATTGCCACTTTCGATTCAAAGCCTGCAAATTATTCAGTAATGGCCTACTTCATTATTCCATTTCATGTGTGCTACTCAAGTAAATATCAATGGTGTCCCTATGAACAGATCCCTGAAGCACATAGAAATCTTTTGGATTATACCTACCATAATTTCCCTGCTAAATAGAAATGCAGGATGGGGAATCCTGATAGTTGTAGTTCCCCAAAGATAACTTTTCTGAGTTTGTTTGTAAGTATCATACTAAAAAAGGCAAGTGAAATCCAGGAGAGAACATGTGGTGTTAGGTCTGGTCCAAGGCACTTTGCTACTTCAAGAAAATGATAACATTGTGTGCCCCCTCCAACTCTACATATAGGACTGGATTGGCCACATATATAGGATGCTCATGTATACCTGAGGCTGGTTTACCAGGCGCAGGACAGGCCATGGGGAATACACAGCGTTGCCTTCCATTAGAAAGAGAATCACCGAGAGTCCCAGGACAACTGGTGGTGGTACCATTGCCTCTTCACCCTCAGCCCTATCATCCCTAGCATATGCTGCCTGAGGGAATTATCCCACTTTGCCTACAAGTAGGCCCAGTCTTGAAGCACACCCTTCAACTCTCCTAATTTGGCAGGGACAGTTCCAATTAATCCTCTGGCTTCCAGTTTTTTCAGCTTTTTAAATGTCCTAGGTTCTCTCCTCTCCCACTTTCCCTCTTTGTCTTCATCTTACTTCCAGTGCTGCAAAACTGAATTCAATGTGCAACAGTAGTTTGCACTCAGTGAATTCAGCAGGGGTAGAAAAGAAGAGGGAGTAGAATATTGCCCATACCAGTAGGCTCAGGCAAAAGCAAACCATTGTAGCTCTCCTGGTTTATATATTCATCCTCATTGATGGCATTTCCTGTCTTGACCACACTCTGATATTACTTGGCCACACATGCCATGGTATCCATCTCTGAAATGTTAGAGGGTATGCTCTATTTCTCTCCTATGGAATGGGGAAGAGCGGCCAGCCCTTGCAATTTGGGAACCCTGTGAAGGACTCCAACACACAACACATTCAGTAGCCCTTTTCTTTTCTTTTCTTTTCTTTTCTTTTCTTTTCTTTTCTTTTCTTTTCTTTTCTTTTCTTTTCTTTTCTTTGTTTATTTGGCATCATTACAGCCGGCTTCATTCTGGAATGAGTAAAAAGCATCTCTCTCTGTGCTACTGTGTGTTTCACTGCTTGGAATGACTATGGTAGACTTTTCAGAGAATCTGCCTCACCTAATCTTGCCCTCTCTCCCCTCCCCATCTACATTTCTTGAACTGTGGCTGGCACCAGGGTTCAGTAGATGGGAGCAGCTAGCATGGGGAAATATTGAGCTGCCTTATGAGTTGCTAAATATTGTACCAAAAGGTTGCTGGTTTGCTTGCTTGCTTCCTTTTTCCACTTGTTCCCACACTCCTAAACTTTCCCCAGAATGGCTGAAGCCGCAGTACAATTTTCTTCCTCTGATCTAACCTGCACTTGGATTGCCTAAGATTGTTTAAAAAAAAAAAAAGACATGGCACAAATGTCTTTCTTCTTCAACCCTTTGTTGTTACTGTGTACCTTCTGTTGTTACTGTATACCTACATTTCTGACTTATGGCGACCCCAAGGAACATCTAACATGAGGTTTTCTTGCAGCATTTGTTTAGTGGGGGTTTGCCTTTGCCTTCCTTTAAGATTGAGAGAGTGTAACTAGCCCAAGATCATGAGTGTCCATGGCCAAATGAGGATTCAGACCCTGGTCTCCCAGTGTCTTGACCCAACATTCAGATCACTGCACCACACTGGCTCTTCTTCAGCTCTCCTCAGGCAAATACTGTAATTCCTTTCTTTTTTTGATTCTCAGTTTAACTTCTTTATTTCTCATGCTCTTTCTTCTGCCACAGCTTCTGGCCAAACAGCTTTCTCTCTGTCATTCTCTTCATATGTCCTCTTTGTCCTCCATTACAACTGTTGCCTACTAGTCTTCTCATTCTCCCTCTTTTTCTCATTTTGTTGTCCCATTTATCCTGACTCCTGGCTCTGTCTCCTGCCCTTCCTCTTTCTAAACCTCTCCTCTTCCACCCACAATTCTGCGCTAAACATTTTCTCCTTTCCTTCTCTCTTTTTCTTTTTCTTATCCCTCTCAATATCTGTTTGTACTCATCTTCCCCTCCCTCCTAGCACCCTGTCCCTTCTTTTTCTCCATGTCGCATCCTTCTTTCTCTTGCCTCTTTGGCCATTTCTGCTGGAGCCTGTTATAGCGCGACGATTCCACTTTCAACCTCCTATGGAATCCTGGGGTTTGCAGTTTCGGGAGGGGCCAGCCAGCCCCTTCCGAAACTGCAAACCCCAGGATTCCATAGGAGGTTGAAAGTGGAATCATCACGTTATAACAGGCTCCTGCGGAAATGGCTTCAGTCCTTCCACTTCTCCTTGCTACACTCCTTATCATCCTCCTTCTTTCTTCCCTCTCTGTCTCCCCAACTTTTCCTTCTCACCCCCCCAAGACCTTTAAACCATGATTGTGATGTGTTCATTTCTCCACATTTTAAAACTGCAAGTCCCACTAAACTTAAGTATGGATTTGTTTTTGAGTCTACTTGCATAAATAGGATTGTTCTGTTGGTACCATTATTATGCTTATGATGATTATTACTTTGAAGATGAGGGAAGACTGCACAATCCAACAGGTAAGTAGAAGGAGGAGGAGAGGAAGGAAGGAAGGAAGGAAGGAAAAGTGTCCTGTGAGAGTGATCTGTAAATTCATCAAAAACACCATGTCAAAGCTTTCTGTTTGCTCAGGAAATTTCTTTAATTGAACTACAGCTCTTACACATCAAAAACAGTGGCTGGAAAAGAGCTGGGAACACTTTGACTTTTTAGAGCTTTTGAAAAGTTTTGTATTTTTTTTTAACTGTGTTACAATTCCTATGTGTTGTTAAAAGCAGTACTTGCAAAATGTTTTAAAAACACAGCTGGAAAAAGATAGAGGGTTGATTTTTCTGTTCAATGCAGAGCTTGGAAAGCCTAATTATCAACCAGAGAAATATTTTCTCATTTATTATATTTGATATTTAAAAAGGGGGGCAAAACACAGTCAAAGCAACTGTGGCTGGCAGTTAATTTATCATGCTTAATGAATTAACCAGGAGCTATTCCTAGGTTTCAGGTTTTCACCCTGAAATATCCAGCTTGGAATGCTCCTGACCTAGCACTCATATCTGTATTAAGTGAGGGGCCTAATTCCAGCACTCTGTTCCCCCCTTCCCAAATAATCTGTGGAGTTTTAGCAGTTTAAAAAGCATAGCCTGCATATAACCACCGGTGTCTAACAGAAGAAGACAGCCATGTTTAATTTCGGTAAGCCATTGCTCATTCAGATTAGGGTCCCAGCTGCATTAGAATGTTGATCCTCTTCTATTTCAGAAAAGCACCTTACTTCTTCCTTGTTGGAGTTCTCCATAAAGTTATAGGTAGGTATGTTTGTTTGTTTTCAAAAAGTGATGCATTTGACCTTGACTTCAATTAAACAAGGGGGTGGGAAGGCAAAACTGTGCCATAAATTAGAGCATACAGTACAGACGTAAACTATAGAAGAATGGCATCTGGGGTCAATTTCTATTCCATGTTGAATGATGTTGTCTAGTTTCCAGCAGGGGTTATACTGGAATCAATCCTGCTTCACTCCCCTTGGCAAAAAGGTCTTGTCACTTGTAAATCTATTCTATCCCAGTGCAGTTGTTAGTGTCAGAGTCTGTTAGCTCAGCAGGACATAAAAATTATACAGCTACAGTAGGAAGCAGGTATCCCTAAGTCCCATCCTGTATGTTTCCCTCTCCTCAAAAAAAATCTGATTTTTAATGAAACTTTTAGCATATCTTTTTCTTTCCTTTTTCTTTCCTTTTTCTTTCCTTTTTCTTTCCTTTTTCTTTCCTTTTCCTTTTCCTTTTTCTTTTTCTTTTTTTTTCTTTTCTTCTTCTTGGATTTTTTTTTCCTTACAGAGGTTACTACCAAGTTTCTCAAACAATGTGATTTTAATAGTGACTTTTCGCTGGGGTTAAATCACAAGGATTTTTTTTTTATTACTAACAAGATGCCCCTTACTCAAGTACAGAAAGTATGGATTCTGGAAGGAGGGAGTTCCACAGTCGAGGGGCTGCTACAGAGAAAGCCATGACACACGTATTCACCAATCTAGCCTTGTGTAGTGTGGTGGGTCACCCAACAGGACCTACAGAGATGATCCCAAATTTGGGGTAGACTCCTATAGGAGGAGGTGGCCTTTCATGAGCTAGTTTCATAGTTTAACTGTGAGTTCTGTAGTGAGTGCTTCCTTTTGTCAAAGGAAACCTCTTTTTAAAAAGACCTTTTGCTCTTTATCTAGAATATTTTCAAGCAAAATTCAGGACTGCACCCTTTTCGTAACAAACACTCCAGGAAAAAGTGGATGGTAAAGTATGGTAAAGCAAGTGTTTAAAAATCCAGTCTGTCCATCAGACCAATCGTTTTACACTAATGTGCAAATACAAGGACATTTCATAATCCGTAAGTCTGATTCCTGTTCAGTCATTTTAGTTTAGCAGAGGCCTACAGCAAATGAAGAGGAACAGCTGGAGAGCTACTGGTAGCTGTCCCATGCTGGGAATGATCAATTGCCATCATAAAGAGTTTTTGAAGTCTTTAGTTGTAGCTGTACAGAAGATGGACATCAACTTTTAGTGGTCTTTCACTTCCCCAAAGTCTTGCATAGCTGAACTCTTCCATGTGGCAGAACCACACAGAATAGGTGGGATCTATATCTACCAATTTTGCATTTGGATTTTGCACTGCCTAGAAATGTAATTCAGTCTGCAAATAAATGAACTTTGCATCTTTTACAGACAGAAGCATGCTTTGGGAGAACCAAACATGAACCCTGCTTGACAGACATTCAGCAAATGGCTGGAGAATCTCAGTGTCTGCTAAAATTCATTTTAATTATCATTAGAAGAGGCATTTGCTGACCTGTCTGTGACTGAACTTTATAAAAGAAGCTTGGACATGCAGAAGACTGTTGCTGGATAATATGGCACTATATATTAACTGACATGTCAAACCTTTATTTTCATTCCACTTCCAGCTAATTGTGGACTAAATCAATACTTTAGTAGTGCTAAATTTCTCTCCTGTGAAAGCCACTCCAGTGTGTGTGTGTGTGTGTGTGTGTGTGTGTGTGTGTGTGTGTACACACGTGTATGGATAGATCAAGAAAGCTACAGAAAGGACTTGCTAGAGTAAGCCAGTTGACTGCTGTACCTTACATGCCATTTACTGTAATAACATGTATGTACAAGTTGAACTGATTCTCAAATATGCAAAAGGACCTTGTAGTACCTTGGAGGCTACCTGAGAGAAAGAATTTTGTAGCATAAACTTTTGTAGACCAAATCTGCTTCATCAGTTTCCAGAATTTTTTGAGAAGATGGGACAATCTTTACTTCACAGAATCTAAATAAATGAAATTTTTACAATTATGTAATATCTAAATTATGAGCAGAGAACCTGTGACCTTCAATATGTCATCCACATGTTTTTAGACCACAACAGCAGCCATACAAGGTCCTCACTCTTGCTCTACCTGAAGGATTGCAAACACTTGGGGCACTGGTTTAGTTGCTCTTCTCTTAGCATAGAATACTCAGAATAATTCTTATTGACATGTAGAGCTACACTCTGAAGACATTTATTCATGAGAAGAACTGGAGAAGTGTAGTTCTTAGGAGGGTGGTTGTTTTTTTAAAATTCAATTTATAAAGAAAGCTGGAGACAAATGGAACTGGAGGAAAGATCAGCAGGAGACTGGGGAAGCAGAAACTAAAGTGGGGCAGAGATAAGGAACTGAATGAAGTTTTGAGGTTAAGAATACAGGAGGCTGCCTTAGATCAACCTAGCCTATATGTCCTTTTATGCTAAGATTACCTATGCTAATTGAGACCAACCCTCCAAGGTCGATGGCAGGATGGCTTTCAGACCATATCTCTTTCCCCTTCTCCTAGCTTGACTAGTTTTTTTTACTTCTGCTGTGTTGCCCATTTTCTACCACCAAAGTAAGCAGTTAGCAAAGTTGTTGTGCCAAAATTGTTCCTCCACATAGGAGGTTCTCCCTACCACCACACCCCAGCAAAACTTCTTAACAAAGATGTGGCCACCGCCACCACCATCAGAGCTAAACTTCCTCTTTCCTCTTGCTTGACTACAGAGAGTTAAAGTATAGAAAGGTGTTGCAGCAACAGAAAGTGACTATTGAAATTTGGCATTGAGTAGAGTTGTACAGCCCCTGAGGAACTTCAGGGGATCTAGTTCACCCCTGTGATTCTAAGGAAGTTGTCTGCCTCTCTCTGGTGACAAAGATCTTTCTCATCCACTGCTGACTGATCCTTTTTAATTAGTTCCATCAGGATCTGAATGTGTTGCTCCTGAATGCTCTCCCCTCACTGCAGCTTCTTTGCCAGAGAAGCCAATTACCTGCTAAAGTAAGGTTGGAAACGCATGCCCAGCCTTCATCCTTGGTTATGAAATGTGCACGGGTCAAGACCCTGGCAGCCAAGCATTCAACACACATCATGAGCAGGTGAATTGTTTTCAGGTTACAAAGGGTTTCTGAGAGATACTAGTGGAGCTTTCAAGCAGAGTAATCAATTTGTAAGGCAGAAGCTGAACACCCACACAACAGCACATGTACACATGATAAATAGGGTCAAGCAGAAAAAGAAACAAGCTTAGTTTTCTTTGTGAAACATATAAAAATAGCTTATTTACAATACTTGTTGGTAGTCAAATGCATGGGCCTAATGGATGGAAGAGAGGAAAAAGAAAAAGATTCTAGGTTAGAGTGATGCAGGAAGACAATGAGTATAAGAAAAAGACCCTAAGAAATAGGAAATCACCACAAATCTATATTGTGCATAAATTCCTAGGGACTAACATGTCAACTAGCAATTAGTGAGTATCGGTATAAAACAATATCAATTATTTACATTTATAGTTCAAGCTGCTATTAAAAGAAAAAATATCAGCACTCTTTGTTTTGTTTTTTCTCAAAAAAAAAAAAGACAGCCACAGCATAGTGTAGGGTAAAGTCTGAAATAAAACTGTGGTATCTTAAAGAAGTCAAACAAGCCTGACAGGGATACAGATACAGGGTATACCAGGCTGCCCACATACCCCAGGTTGTATAACTTGAGGCTCAAGGGCCACATGCAGCCCTCAGCAGCATCTTCTGTGGCTCTAAAAGCTGAAGGGAGTTTTCCCCAAAGGTCAACTGAAAAGGTTGGGTGTCCCCATAACCTCCAACTGCTCACAGATGAGAACCAGAACACATGTAGCCCAGCAACATCAGAGTGTGGTCAAGAGGGCATAAATTATTATCGAGGAAGAACACACAGGCTAGGAGACACTGCAGCAGTTTACTTCAGTCTGCTGGGAAAAGCAAAATTCTTCTATTACCTCTTCTCTTCCCTAGAGTGAGTTAATTGACTGCAAACTACTTTTGCACTTTGAACTCAGTTTGCAGCAATTCAAGTCACCTGATGATAAAGGTGGGAGGAGGAGAGAGAAACTGGGACATTTTCAAAGCAGTTGAAGAAGACTAATCAGGACTTTACCTGCCCAATTGGGACAATTGGAGAGTATCCATCCCTGGCCCAGAGGGCCCTTCCACAGCAATTTTTCTGTACTATACCTTTCCATTGGCTAAATACTTCCCCCTGCCCTACAATTCCCAGAATATCTCAGCCAACATAACTTTTGGCAATGCTTACCTCAGGAACTCTGGGAATCTATCTAGGGTAACTAGGGAACTCTGGGAGTTGTCATTCAAATGAGTAACCTTTCCAGGTTCTGCCATTGGCCTGCATGAGTGGGCTCAAAAGTTCAAATCAATGTGTTTCAGAATAACCAACTATGCATGTTGCATACAATAAAAAAAAAGTCTATGAAATTCATGGGCCATTATTTTTTGTAGTGTTTTCTCCTTGTCTTCAAGATTGTGGGACAAAACCCACACAGAGAAATTACACACACAAATGTTGGGAAAATGGAGTGTTTGAGATCAATTCTAGTGTTAAATGCAGAGGACATCCTTGGCTCATTAAGTAAAAATATCTCATTTAATGAGCAGGAAAGCACTGGAGCACACTGAACCTTGACACAAAGCAAATTATTTAAGTGATAAATTATATTTTATGGGGAATGTAAAAGTTAATAATACTCTGGAGTAAGGTAATAAATGCAGAGGTGTAACTAACATCACTGACTGCTTTACTTACAAACATGCCATATGTACTCAGTTGCTTGCAAAGATAATAAAAAGAAGACAAGCCACACATTCTTGTAAGCGAAGACTTGCATCTTCCTCAAAATAGCTTCCATCTTTCCCTGTGTTTTCAGCTATTTCTTCATTGTCTACATCTTGTCTATGCTTTTCACTTTTCATCAGATATTTTGTTTCGCAGTCATTAAAACTAACAGCTTAGTCCAATCTAAGGAAGTGTGCTATGCAACTTAAGAGTGCAATTGTGTATGTGTCTACTCAGAATTAGGTCCCACTGATCTCAATAGAGCTTATTCCCAGGGATGTGGTGATTCAGCTTCAGCCTATCCTTTCTGTGTTTTTGTCTAGCAAGAAAACTGAAAACCTCCACAATAATCTGACTGATACCCTTTTTGCATGGCAGTTTGCAAGCGAAAGGGTCCCTCGAGCATCACGTAAATGTGAGGAGTGGTCTGCATGACACACTCCCATTTCCACCACACTCAAGGCCTGCACGCGCAGCGAATATGCATTTTCTTATTTTCGGCTTTTAGCCTAAAATAACCTGCGCTTGCACAACGCTCACAGGCCTGGGCCGCACTTACCTGCCATGAGGAGCCTCTGGAATTGGGCCGGTCATGTGTCCTCTCCTCAGTGCAGCCTCCAACTCCCAGGCTGCACTGCGGAAGGAAGGAAGGGGTGGGGTGGGGCTGTTGCGCAAGCAGGAAGAAGCTGCGGAGCCCGAGCAGCAGGGAAGCAGGAGGCTTGCGATAGCCTTCCTGCCCAGGCTTCTCACTCGAGGCCCACAATCCAGCAGCGTTAAAAGGTAAGCTGCGGAAAGGGCCTGAATCTTGATTCCAAGACTACCTGGCCAGACTGTTAAGAAGAAGTCAGTGGTTCCTCATTAGTGAGCTGAAAATTCATATCCTGTCTCACACTTACGTTTTGATAACATATGATAACAGAAATGCTATTGTGTTGTGTCAAGTGATGAAGTAACTGTGGACATTTCCACACTACACTGCTATAGTGCTATTATTCCACTTTCAACATCCTGTGCAGTTCTGGGGTTTGTAGATTACTGAGACCAAAGAGCTCTCTGGCTGAGAATTCTAAATTTCACTCCCTAAACTGCAAACCCCAGGATTCTATAGGATGTTGAAAGTGGAATAATAGCACTATAACAGTGTAGTGCAGAAATGGCCTAAGGCCCTTTTCGCATGGCAGTTTGCAAGTGAAAGGGCCCCTTGAGTGTCGCGTAAATGTGAGGAGCAGTCTGCATGACGCACTCCCATTTACATGATGCTCATGGGCCTCACGCGCAGCGCACACACATTTTTTTATTTTCAGCTTTTAACCGAAAATGACCCATGCTTGCGCACTGGTCAGGGGCCCCACGTGTACTTACCTGCTGTGCAGAGCCTCTGGAAATGGGCCGGTCGCATGTCCTCTCCTCAGTGCAGCCTCCAACTCCCAGGCTGCACTGCGGAAGGAAGGGGTGGGGTGTGGGCGGGATGGGGCGCTCGCATGAGCAGGAAGGAGCTGCGGAGCTGAAACAGGAGGCTTGCAAGAGCCTTCCTGCCCAGGCTTCTTGCACGAGCCCCACAACCCAGCAGCGTTACAACGTAAGGTGCAAAAAGGGTCTAAGTCTGAGATTTGGTTTAATAGTTATACTGAAACAGAAAAAGAGAGAATCCAGTGTTATCTATTCCTTGGATCTGAGGTACTGGCAGAAAAATTGGCATTTGTGTTCAGAACAGTGCACTTCGTGTTCACGAGCAAGCTTGCCATCCACATAAGAGGGCCAGGAATGAATGAGGCAACTGTACTTTTTTAGCTGTTATTAACAATGTAAGTACTTGCAATATCAGGTAGAAACTATGCAGTTATTTTTAGGCTGTTCCTTGTAATCACACAAGTAACACAAGGTGGTGTTACTTAGACTATTTTTATTGCTTTTCGGCACAAACAATCAGGAAATCTTAATTCTAAAACTGATGACTGTTATTTCGACTGCACTCTTTTGAGTTCACCTATGGAGAGAGTGGCAATGCACCCAACTTCACAGGCCTCTATTGAAGGGCTGCCAGAGACAGTCTATTCGAAGATCTCCTGATTCAAAAGCCACCCACTGTACCAACTGATATTTTTTCAGTAAGGGAAGGACACTGTTTCCTACCACCTTAGACCTCTGTTTCTGAGGGGGATTTCTTGATCTTAGCAGGATTAAGGCCCTGATTCAGCAGGTACTCTTACTCATCCAACTGAGCTACCTTGCCTCTCTAGGTATGAAATCAGGAATCTTGCAGGGCCTTTTGTAAACACAGCACTTTGTGAAAAGAGTGTACTGCCCACCCCACTGCTCAAAAATCCTCCCCTTCCTGAGATATCTGGCATGGACCTCAGCATCCATGCTGAGACTACCTTGTCAGGAGTAACTTAGAATTTCATGGTTAAGCCATGGCAACCATGGGTCTGTCCCAGGTAATATATGGCCCCAATCATATTGCCTGGCATATTCTAGACTGTGGCCATTTCTGCACATTATCAGTTCCTGCCAACCTCCCGTCGTGGTCTCAGCAGCACCTTTGCCAGGAAGGGAGTGTGACAGGAATGCTCCCCTCTAGCCAGATCCCTGCAGAAGGGAACATGAGTGACATGCTCCTTCCTTCCACAGTGTATCTGGCCTCTTTTCTATGCTGCACTGGGGAAGAAAGCGCATGATTGCACTTCTGCCCCTTCCACATGACCAGGGGTGATGGAGAGTTGCACAATGGTGGGCACCTGATGGATTTTTTCCATTAAGAGAATATCCTGCAATCATGACAGGTGGACATGGGTTGGAAGCAGGAACACAATGACAATGTATGAAGGCGTGACCCACAGATCACTGCCATTGTGTCCCCATCGCGGGACTGCAATGTCATTGCAGTAATGGCCTTTGTTTTCTGTCCTGAATTATGATCTTGGTGTGGAGGAAATTTCTGTAGTCCTGTTCCCACAGACCAATCATTACCTGGTAGAGTTTATATTTCCTGGAACTCAGAACTTCTGCAGAACTTTTGCAGATGTTTTCCTGATGGCTCCTGGAGATTTTCCTTTTCCTGTATGATTATGTCAAAATTATGGTTGAAATAGAAGTGGCCAAGGAGCCCAGTATTGTTAGATTCTTTTCAATTTGTATGGTCCAAGAATGTGAACAGCCACTATTCATGCATTAGATCTTTGCCTTTCACAGCTTATTAAAGAGGCCAGACAGGGACTGGCCAAGTGAGTTAAGAGAGTGGTCAATGCTTCTTTATAGAAAGGTACGGTCCTAACATTCCTGAAGGAAGCTGTTGTAAGATCTCTACTGGAAAAACCCTCCCTTACTGAAAAAAATACCAGTACCAAAATACCTACGGAATACCAACATTCCATTTTTGGACAAGGTGCTGGAGCATGCGGTAGCATCCCAGCTCCAGGGGTTCCTAAACAAAATAGACTGCCTTGATCCATTTCAGTCAGGTTTCAGGCCTGATTATGGGATAGAAACATCTTTGGTCACCTTGGATAAATAACTGAATTGGCAGAGTATGTTCCTGTTGGTTCTGCTGGAATTTTCAACAGTTTTCAGTACAATCAACCATGGTATCCTCCCCGACCGCCTTGCTCAGATGTGACTTGGAAACACTGTTTTTTAATAGCTCCATGTCATTCTGAAGGAGTGAGCTATGAAGGTTGTTTTGGAGGATTCCTGTTTGACTCTGGTGGCTGACCTGTGGAGTCCTTTAGTACTCTGTTTTGTTCCCCATGCTGTTGAGCATCCACATGAAATCAATGGGAGAGGTTGTCCAGAAGTTTGGGGTTTAATACCACTAGCATGCTGATGACACTCCCCCCCATACACACTCATTTCTCCTTTCCACAAGACTCTAAGGAAATTGGTTCTGTTGTACACTGGTGTCAGTGATTGACCAGATCAGGGTGTATAAATTGAAGCTCAGTCTTGACTTAAAAGCAGTGGTCCTGATTAGTCAAAAGGTGGATCAAAGAATAAAATTTAAACCTGTGTTGGATGGGGTTACACTCCCCATGAAGTTGTAAGCTTGCAGTTTGGGTTTACTCCTGGACTCAGCCTTAAATCTCAAGGTCCATGTTTCTGCAGTAGCTTAGAGTGCTTTTGTGTACGTAAAGCCAACTGCCTCTATTGCTGGACATACCTTATCTGTCACAGTGAAACATACCTTAGATATATCTCACTTTCTTTACATAAAGATGCCTTTGAAGAATGTTTGGAAACTTCACCTGGTTTGAAGACATGCAACCAGATTGTTAACTCAGGCTGGTTACAAGAGATTACAATTCCCTTGTTGGAACACCTTCACTGACTGCCAGTCTGTTTCCAGGGTCACTTCAAAATTCTGGTTATGACCTATAAAGCCATATCTGGCTAAGGCTTAGGCTAGCTGGTACACAATATCTCTCTGTGTGAGCCTGCCCGGGCCCTAAGATCTGCAGAAGAGGCCCTTCTTTCAGTCCCACTAGATTTACAGGTATATCTGGTAGAGATATGTAATAAGGCCTTCTCAGTGGCTGCCTCTAGGCTCTGGAACTCGCTTCCTAGAAAGGTTCAGAGAGCCTCCTCATTGCTGTTCTTCCATCATCAAGTAGTTTTTTTTTTTTTTTAAATTCTGGCAGGCTTTTGAGATCTGGAAGGCTTTAAAGAGAGGAAATTTAAAAGTATGCCATACTGTTGTTACTGTGCTATGTTGTTGTTGTTGTTGCATGCCTTCAACTCATTTCTGACTTAATAGCAACACTAAAGTGAACCCATCACAAAGTTTTCTGGGGCTGAGAAGATGTGATGCGCCCAAAGTTACCCAGTGGGCTTCCATAGCTGAGCAGGTAATTGAACCTTGGTTTCCAGGGTCATGGTCCAATCCTCAAACCACCACACCATGCTGGCTGTCATGATGCTATTTTAAAGCTGCTTTTTAACATTTTAATAGTATGTTTTTAGTGTTAATTTGACATTAATGTTGCTTTTTTACGTGGTTTAACTATATTATATTGGCTTTAGTTTGTAAACCACCCTGAGTCGCAGGTGGAGTGTGAAGATGAGAAGGAGGAGCAGGAGGACGTCATTTAAGTGGCCTCCCCAGCTTTGTAGGCATTATTGGAGAAAATGAGAAATCAGCAATTCCTGACTTTCAAAACTTTTGCTGGAATAAGCTACAGAAACAGCACATAAATGCACATGTGCAAAATAGTTTTATCCATTCCCATCTGGTCCTTTCTGTTGCCTTTGTGTTCCACAAGCTTCCCAAGAAATGGTCTGCAGTAACACAATGTTAACAGAACACAATGTCAACATTCAAAGATAGCAAGGGCTTGCCACTGCCTGATACTGTAGATTATAAACAGCTCTTCCCTCTTGGATCAGTCAGCAAAAAATAGTAGAACAAGGAGGGCTAGAAACCAACCTCTCAAAAATAAATCTTGTTTTCAGGATTTTGCATACCAGAATTTTACATTGCCAGAAACTGGCAGTTTCCTTCCTTCCTTCCTTCCTTCCTTCCTTCCTTCCTTCCTTCCTTCCTTGCTTTTTTTTTTTTTAATTCACTCCTATCTTTGATGTCTTTCCCTCTTCTGGAAGTATTTCTTATGTCATGTCATGTCATATGGAGGTTAAAAGATGGGATGTGGCAAGTTAGCTACCATCAGACTCCCACAAGCAGATTTGTTTTAGATAGTGGCCCTGTGAAAATGCTTCCTGCAGAAAATGCACACACAAGGGACAGGCAAGGGAAAACACAGCAGCAGCCACATGATTTAAATTGATGGAAGCAGCAACATTAATGCCTCCAAAAGAGGCTGCATTATCATTTTGAAGCTTTGCTGAAGGAAAGCTATAATTTACATGTACAATATCCTTTCACATTGCCTATTAATTACATCTACAGTGTCTCTGTTTACAAGCAATCTATTTGAAAACACATGCTGCAATAATTAAAATGTTATTATGCTGACAGCGCCTTTCTTGGAGGAACTTGTAACATCTGTATTGACCGTGATAAGCATTGATTATCTTGAATGATATAAATATTTGGGGAGCTAATAACAATCAGGTAGGAATTCAGTTCATGCTATAGGCAGCAGAAATAAATTACAGGAAGCCTACATCAAAGCTGCCTCCTGCATAAGTTTGTTTTTATATTTAATGGCTCGCAATAAAGCATGCAGAGAGAAAACTCTTTGGAGATTTAACACATAAGGAAGTGCCTTAAAGAAACTTCCCATCCTGTTGGCAACTAGCATGTCGGCACATCTGTAGAAGCTTACCAGTGTGGTGCGGTAAGGAAGTCAGAATACGGAGCAAAAAGTAGAAATCCAAAGCAAAAGTACTCAACATAAACCTAAACTGCTTCAGCAGATTTTGTGAAGGACACGAATAATAGCCCTTTTGAGTAATTCAGCAGAAATGAGGAGCATATTCATCAACCCTAGCCCACACTTACCAATTTATTGTGTAGGTCAGATGTTTTTGACCATACATCCCATGCCATCACTGACTGCACTTCTAGGCACTGAAGTCCAAAACATCTGGTGCGCCAAAAGTTTCACACCACTGATACAGGCAGTGCAAATCATATGGGCATAGCCTCACTAATATGTATTTTGGAGTTTGGATTCATTGCTCCTCCTGTATTTGGATGCCTAACCAAATTGGAAAACAAGGAAATCCTGTTCTGAAGACAGTGGACCGTTCGCCATCTTATACAGTGATTTGGTTCCCACAAACAAGTTTAAAGTAACATTCACTGGCTTCATTGGCATGCTTGCTAATCACAAGTAAATATTTCTCTAGATCTGACAGCGTGAGATCCTCAAAGGCCCCTCCTTAAACAGCAAACCCCAGGATTCCATAGGATGTTGAAAGTGGAATAATAGCACTATAACAGGCTAGTGTGGAAATGGCCATAGAATCAATTACTGAATGGTGAACAACATGTAAGTAAATCTCACTGGGTGGGACTAACAATAAAATTCAAGATTGTATCATCATCTCTGTAACAGTTTTCCAACTGGGTCTCTTAGAAATCTGGGTTTTCTGAGAATAAAATATTCATACATTGATAAATTGGGTTTTTATCACTGAGAAGCTAGTAATGATGGACATGATAGAAAAGTCACATGTTCATTTTCTGTGCAGTCTAAAAAGAAGTCACACAGTGCTCTTAATACAATAGTGTTTTGTTTTGTTTTTTCCCTCCTGGATCATTGGAAAATGGAATGATATAAAAGGATTTCCCCAGAGATAAAACATTTTCAAAACGTTACTTTATTGAGTAGGAATAAAGTAGCTGAGACTGTCTATAGGGACTGAAAAATATAACAAATCTTGTCATTGTCTTCATGGCTAAACCACTGCATCATTTATATTTTTCCCCATCATTTTGAATTGTGGGGGGCTGTGCCTGTATTATTCCTTGCAGCTAATTGGATGGTTTGCAAGTGTTATTATGCATTACAGCTGAATCTAGGAATGGGTTTTGCTTACAAGTGCAGTGTAAGCAACCTTTGCATGACTATATTCATCAGTGGCTAGTTTGAACGTTTGTGCATTTTCTGTTTGTCAGGCTACCTGCTCTCTTTCTCCATCACTCCGACAGGCATTCTCCCCACTACTCTTTTCAACCACATATTTGATTATACACAAGTAACTTGTAAGTAAAGCCACTTTGTACATTTTACAAAGACTAAGCATGTTTCTTTTTCTGCTAGCCCTGTTGTGGAACTGGTTGCTGTTCAGTTTCTGCCTTGCTAATCTGATTACTTTGTTTGAAAGATCCATTAGCAGCTCTCTTATTTCCCAACATGCAGTGCCGGAAGCTGCACCTGTGATGGCTTATTTGCCAGTGTAAGTTTGTGAACTACTTGATGCTTTAGTCAACAGATGTTGGCAATGAATGTGTGAACTGCTGTATGGTGAGTGAGATACCTTTATTTCTGTGTTGTTTGGAATAATTTTCTAGAGACTTATCTTTCACAGTCCCTTTTACACTCCTTACTTTGACATTCTACCCAAAATATGCAGTGGATCTGTTCTTGAGGCCTTCTCAGAGGCTCAGTTGATGTTGAATGCAGAAGTTTCATTTTTAATAAGCCTTATTCTTTAGCCATTTGTTTGTCTAGGATATGCACTTACTCCCACTGACTTTAAAGCATAATTTAGAGCACTGTGGGTTTTTTAACCTCTGTAGTGGTGTAGTGGTTTGAGCATTGGACTGCGACAAAGACCAGGGCTCAAATCCCCACTTGACCATGGAAACCCAGTGGATGACCTTGGACAAGTCACACTTTCTCAGCCTTAAAAGGAGTCAAAGGCAAACCCCTTCTGAACAGATCTTGCCAAGAAAACACTGTAATAGGTTAGCTTTAGGGTTACCACAAGTCAGAAATGACTTGAAGGCACACAACAACAAATCATCAGATACCTTGAGTCAAGCACATGAAAAAAACTATCACTTCCCTGTGTCTCATCAGAACTGGGAAAAGTTACATTTTCTACAATAATTCATTCATTCTGGGTATACTAGATGAGGGATGCTGTGAGTTACATGTTTTTTTTAAAAAAAAACCACTTTATCAGTCTCTGCTTGTTTCAAGTGGTTTTAGCAACGACCACAAAATCAAGCAAAGGAATTTTATTTATAAGAGCTAGTAACCAACTCGTAACTTCCCCAGTCCTTCCTATTCTGTCTCTGTAATACTGTGTGAGTCACTTCTGGCAGTTGTTCTCTTAATCTGTGCTTTCCTGATGGTTCAATAAATTCTTCTTCCTGTCTTCTGTCATAGCCCTTCTGCTTATTTCCACAGATCTCAATCCACTGCTCATCAGCATACTTTGTCAGATTAGCCAAGAATGCCAGCTAACGCACTCAACTAAATGGCCAGCTAGGGCATAAGGTTAACCCTACTGGTTGAGACCAAATATCCATCTCTTCCAGTTTTATGTTTCCAACAGAGATCACAGCAGTATTGATCTGGAAACCACTCAACTGCAACATAAAGACAACAGACCTTCTCAATTTCTTTTGTTTTGTTCCTTATAATATGGTGTTCAGAAATATAGATGGTGGGGGGGGGGGAGTAGCTTCAAGCTTGTAGCCTTGACTTTGGGTTTGTTTTTATTAGAAGACTACCAATCAGAGTGAGATACAAATACTGACAGGAGGGCAAGATGCCATGCTATGTAAAAGCCTACAGATAGAATTACAGGTTTATATCAAGCTCCAATCTGCATGCTATTACACATTAGGAATTCCAGCACCCTAATTTTGATGATGTAGAAGAATTATTGCTCTTGCTTTATTTAAAAAAAAAGTCACAATTCAAACACTCTCATCCATCTACTGGAAATCATCCAGTGATTTACTACTAGATCCTAAAGACTGGGAATTCCAATCTGCCTGGTGCCCACTGTGGTACAGGATAGGTATGATATATAAAGAGTGCTCAGATCAGTTGGTTTATATTCAAGAAGCTCTCTAAACTACTTCTGCATGTGTCGGGGGCTCCGGCCCTGCGGGCCCTTCCAGAGCCACGGAGGCTGCAGCGGAAGCGGCTCCCGAGGCGGAGGACGCCCCGGTCTCCTTGTGAGTTGCGGCGGAGGCCTCCAGCACCGGGAACGGCCGCCTGGACGCCGATGAGGTCCCCGTCGCCGCAGAGAAGGCCGCAGGGACTCACACCGCGGAGGACGGCCGTCCGGACGCCACCGAAGGTCCCGCCGCCGAGGAAGAGGCCACGGAGTATCCCACTGCAGAGGACGCCCGCCCGGTCGTCGCTGAGGCCGGTAGCGAGGCCACCATCGCCAAGGGAGGCCGTTCGGGTGTTCTCCTGGGAAGGGCGGGGCCCAGGCACCACCCTGAGGCACCGCCCGCCCGGGGTCCCGATCCTGAGGAAGCCATCGGCCTTCCCCCCACACTGCTACAGCGACAGCAAGCCAAGAAGGCCGCCTGATGCTCCCGCCGGCTGCTGGAGCGTCGGCGGCAGGCTGAGAGCTCTCAGCTGGCCGATCGCTCTCAGCTGTGAGGCAGGCTGAGGGCTCTCAGGTGTGCAAGAGCTCCAGGATTGGCCGGCGCCGGTCCAGGGGCCTACTTAAGGCCGGAAGGAAGCCAAGTTCAGCACGGGGCAACAACCGTCAGGAATCCCCGTATCGTCCATCCGTACCGTGACCCGAGCCTGCCGTGCTCCTGTCCAGAAGCCCTGCCAGCCAGCTGACTGTCCGTTATCCGGGTGAGGAAACCCTCTCTTCTGTTTCTTCGTTTACCTGCTGTAAGGATTGCCTTTGTTTATTGTTGGACCGCTGACTGAAGCTCCTGGAGCGAGCCCCGGTTCGAGACCACCCTAGCCTGCCCGGCCCCGCCCCGACACCGACAGCATGTCCTGATTACAAGCCACTCCATTAATGGTAGGACAGCACAGAAATTAAATGGGATAGATGCTGGAGTGTAATGAAGATGTAACAAAGGTCCAGCTGGACAAAACCAAAGTCTTTCTAGCAGAACATCCTGTTCCCATGGTGGCCAACCAATTTCTTATGGGAAGCCCACAGGTAAGATATGAGCATAGCAGCATCCATCTGCTTGTAGATCCCAGCAACTGATATGCAGGGGCACATTGCTTCTGATATTTGAGGAAGTATATATAAATCATGATTAGTAATCAGTGATAGCTTCCAAAAATTTCTCCATTCCCCTTTTAAAGCCAGCCAGCTTGGTAGTCATCATAGCATCTGGTGGCAATGAATTCCCACAGCTTAGCTAACTGTATGTGGTATGAAGAAGTGTGTCCTTTTGTCTGTCCTGCATCTCCTACCATTTATTTTCACTGGATGTCCTCAGGTTCTAGTACTGTAAGAGTAGAAGAAAAGCTCTTCCTGCCTTTACTTTCTCCACACTACGCATAGTATTCTACACTTACTATCATTTCTCACATTACTTGTCTTTTCTCCAAACCTAAACTGTCCTTAATGTCAGTTCTCCTATCAGCACTATCCTGAATGGAGTCAGATGTGAACGTGGAGCAATCAGTTTCAACAAAAACTGAGGACCATGTAGGTGGGGAGACAGTGACTAGGCCAAGTAAGAGTAGGTTCCACTTGCTGATTCAGTGTGATAGTGAGGTACATGTCTCAATGGGGACTAGATCTACCAGGGCACTAACTACTGCACCACATTGTCTCCCGCATACTCAATCAATTATGTAGTAAAACTTTCCCTCTGTGTTCTGCCCGAGAGAGGATGTTTGTATTACAAAGCTGAAACAAACACCATTATTCTATAACCCACAACCAGGCATTAAATCAAACAAAGATTTAATCCATATTTGATGCAAGCATTCCTTATGGAATAGAACTACATATGCTCTGCATTCATTCCTTAATCATGTTTTTTATGACTACTGGGTTCTTTTATTTTTTTCCCCTAATGTTCCTGGCTGATGTCGTTTTCTTTCTTTCTCCCTGAGCCAGGCATTATCTTGTCTCCTTATAACCTCTGCACAGTTTTCAGTAGTTGTTGTTAACAGTTTGTACTATTCAGAAATGCACAGATTAATTGTCTTCCACTATTATCGTGTCCTTGTTTCTTTCAGACTAGTGCCCTCTGATTTTTATTTTATTTTTCCTCTGAACAGTCAGGAGGGTAAAAAAGACATTGCAGCCACAATAGCATAAGCTAATGCTTTGTAGACACAACAATGGCTGCTTATTGTACCTTGTATAAACTGCGTTTAATTACCTTTAGATTACTTATTTTATTCAAACATTCATTTACAGTTGCAGCTATCTGAAGAGGTCTCTACCACATATTGCTCTGGTCTGCAAGATTTTATTTTTAAATACTTGTTCTAGCACAGGAAAGTGTTGTTGGTTTTAAAAATTATTTTATTGATTTTCATAGGAAATAAAATAAAAACTATTATATTTTTCTTGATAGATGTTAAACAACCATTTGAGTTAACCAATAAACCTAACCAAAATTTTGCTTTACATTTTGAGTGGATTTTTATGATTTTACATTAAAGTGATTGGAAAACAGTAATCACATGAACCAAAATATATCACCAGAAGTAAAATGCTGTAAGATGAGTTGTGGTTTAAAGTATTGGAAGTTGATGGTGGTTTTCACTGACAATAGTTTTATCTCAGTGACACTCACGCCACCACATTTAGTCATAATATGTCAGATCTATTGGATAATGTTGTTAGCTGGCCAGCCAAACTGATAGCTGTGGCTCAGTTTAATCTGTGAATATGCTGATAATGGTTGCTTTGGAACAAATACTCTGTTAGGTATTCCTGCAGAATTAGAAATTCTGATTAGAAGTCCATAACTAGCCTTCTCTGTAACAGAGCCAATGTGGTGGAGTGACTGGACAGTTGGACTGAAATTGTGCAATCCAGATTCCAGTGCTCACAGAGCCATAAAAGTCACTGAATAACTTGGGTCCTATAACTTCCTCTCTCAGTTTCATTTACCTCACAGGGTTGCTTTCAGGATAAAGTGGGAAGAGATGGAGACCCAGGTGTGTTCCATCCATCTTGTTGGAAGAAGGGAAGGATGTAAGTGTAATTGATAAATACATAAAATAAATACTACTCAGAAATCATGTAGTGCTTTCAGAGACATAACGTCCTCCAAATAAATGGTTTCTTATCAAGCTCTGTTTCCTTCTGAAAATAACCAGAGAGCATAGGTTCAATGAGATCTCACTCCAGACCACACCAAAAAAAGACCATCCCATGCAGTAAGGCAGACGGCACTTCTTAGGTTTCCTTAAACATGCCCAGAGGCTTTTACAGAATTCATTCTAGCTTGCATTATCTATTGCAAAGTCTCCACAAAATATTTATTAACAACATGAAAACAGTAGATGGGGAAATAGACAGGTGCCACAGCAGAGCTGTGACATTTCTTGTTCTCCTTCCATGAATCTGGTTTGTGGCCCTTACTGGCCCTTTGGCTTACGTGTCACAGATAAGATTTCACACATCCAGCTTTGCTGTAGGCATGAAAAAATCCAAAGTGTCATCCATCCTACCACCTATATATGAACAAAGGGAATTTTAGACTTTTCTGTAGTTTAAGTGGTGATATTAAAATGGCAGCCACACCCTAATTTTAAGATGCCACGTTGATGGGATATTGATAGATTACCCTCTCCCATTCTGTCTCCTTCTGTGATCAGATACAATAAATCCAAGATGGGAGGAAGTGCTAAACAAGTTTTTGAAAAAGAACCCCAGAGGTAGAAGAGTGTTGGGGGTAGATAGGTAGCATGGTGCTAGGAAAACTATCATTGTAGAATTCTGCTGATGACCACAGAGAACCTTTGGGCCTATAGGTACATTGGCCTACAACTTTCACAGGCCCTTACCATTGACGATGGTGAAAGAGAATTCTGAGATTTTGCATCCAGAGTATCTGCAGATCAAAGGTTCTCCACTCTAGTGGAGACATTCAAAACCAGTTAAAAGATAGCAAGAGAGGTCACATGGGGTGAACATGGAGAGTTCTTATTATCCAAAATCACCAAAGCGGATGGAGCAGGGTTGATGTGAAAATGTGACTATGGTTGCTAGAGCTGATTCTGGTGGCAGCAGCTACATTGTGATAAATGGGATAGAAAAAAACTTATTCCCCACTTTCCATCTAAAGCACCCCACTTCTGCCACAGAACTATATATTGATATTTATCCAGACTGAATATGAGCATTTTATTACTACAGTATGTGAATTAACATGTGAGGGATATCTTAGAAAGAGGCAAAGGATGTATGCCTCTTTTAAAATATTCTCTACTTCTCTTTTAAAATATTCTTTATCTAGTTGGTGGAGGGAGAACCTCATCACATAGCATTCTCTAATTGTAATCTCCCTCTCCAAGTGAGTCAGCTATGTGTCCAGTTTTACAAAGGTTCTGTCTTCTGTATGAAGAGCTGTCAGCAGATAGTTCTTTGTCTGAAGTGCTCTGTTTGAAGGACTGTCCGAGCCAAGTCTCATTTAAAGACAAATAACCGCTAGAAGGGAGACAGAGGGGTTTGGAATTGCCTGTCTATGACTAGTACCAGGACAGCAAACTGAGCAGGCACACAGGTCAGCATATCCTCCAACAGTTCCGATTTGGAAGGAACAGTCTCAATTAATCCTGCTGCTATTCTTATCCTCATATTATAGGTGCTTTAAATTGTTCCATTTTTTCACTCCTTCCACTTTCCTCCTTTATCCTTAACTTACTTAAATTGCTGCAAACCAAATTCAAATTGCAAAAGTTGTTTGTACTCAGTTAACTCAGCAGGAGGAAGAGGAGAAGACAGATATTTGCCTTTCCCAATTGTTTAAAGCAAAAGCAAACTGCAAAAGCCACGGCCTCTCTTAACGTGTGTCTTCTTCCTCTTTAATAGCTTTTGCCATCTTGACCATACTCTGATCATGTGTCCCAATTTTCATCTGTGAAATGTTGGGGGTTATGGATGCAGTAGTTGTTGTTTTCCCCTCTGTAGTCATGTTAACTTATAGATCAGAATCCAGTACTGTACATCCACTAGATCCCACCACTTCTGCTGGAATTGGTGAGCAGCTTCCATCCTGTGGTCATCCCCAGTGCATCCTCAAACTCTACTCCAGGAGCCTAGAGCATTCCTTGGTAGCATATGTTAGAGCACCATGGGGGCCTGCAACATGAGATGAAAGGGAAGGACAAACACTGGATACCAAAGCTGGATCATGCTGTTAGTAATTATTTCTAAATGCTCAACATCAACGTATTAAAGACCATCAGAAAATGTCATGCAAATCTGCTGTCTTGTTTTACCCTCTCTTTTGGCATATGTGTGTGTGTGTGTGTGTGTGTGTGTGTCTGATGTACCACCTCTTTTTCTGATAATGTAAATATAGCCACCCTAACTTAAGGCTATTAACATTAAGGGGACAATTCTGTCTTCTTTGCCACCCACTTCCATTTTCCTTCCACAACTCCATCAGCTTTGTCTTAGCTGACATATCAACATTCTATAAATCTTCAAAGATCACAGGTCCTGAAAGAGGGAAGTAACTCTATATGTGCTCAGACAGCTTTGGACATTAAACTCAAGCAATACAATTTGTGAAAATAAAATTGTAGCAAACTAATTCTTACTGATTATTGCAAGAATTTTCCACTTGGATGAGAACACAGTTATCATATAGCGGTTAGTGTTTGGCTAGGAGACCCAGGTTTAAATCTAACTTGACCATAAACCTCACTGGTTGACTTTGGTTCTCTCAGCCTAACCACCTCAGTGAGTTGCTATGAAGATAAAATGAAGAGGGAAACCTTGGAAGTAAGGCAGATTATAAATATAGGTTAAAATAATCTGTACGAAACTAGAATGACTGAAACCATTAGGTTTAAATAAGAGGAGTGAGTGAGAGAGTGGGGGGGCAGGGAGGGAGAGAGAGAGAGATTGAGACAGAGAGAGAGAGAGAGAGAGAGAGAGAAATGTTGGACAAAAAATGGAAAACAGAGGGGGAGTCAAAATTAAAAATTAAACAAAATGTAGCCAGCGTCTCTAGTGACCTTGATTTGGAATCAACTATTTAGATGCAGCATTCCAACTATTCTTTCTCATGAATGTGGGTAACAGGGTCAAAAGAAAATTTGTGGAAGTATAATTATCTCTTTCTCTTTATTTTTTTTAAATAATAATCACAACAACAACAGTGCCTTGACCACTACATTGAGAAAAACCTTTTCCATTGTCATAGTGAAAAGAAACACATAATGTGTACACAAGGATAAATTTTTCATGCTTCTATCAAACATTGATAATAAAGGTTTTAATATTTATTGTTACCTGTGGCCAAAGTCTCTGAGCTCCCGCTTCAGTTGGGTCGGCACACTGAAACAGGGATTGCCTTTGGGTATGGCTGATTGGAATGGCGTTCGTGTTAGGGTTTCCCCCTGGAATATCACACTGGTCCTCAGCTCTGCTTAATCTTCTTAATATTCACTCGTACATATTCATCTGTAATCAGACTTTATCTTGAATTCTAATGCATTCTTGATTTATGTTTTTCCTCTTTGTTTTAACAATGCCCTGACCGGCTCTTGAGAAATTCCCATTCTTTTTCAGCCAGGCATTTTCTGTGATTGTATGAACATGACCCTCAGTGCCACTGCACTGATTCCATTGGAAGCAGGGGGCGGTATTTTCAAAGCTGGGACCAAAATGTCACTTCATCACTTGGTTCATACTACAGTTTAAAGTTCTTACTAAGTAAGCTCTCATTAAACATTTGCACAGTTGCTTTGGCCACTACGGGGAGTATGAAAAGATGTTGGTATGCTCCCCCACAGTGGCCAAAGCAACTGTTTAAAGTCAACCCAAAGATATGGCGCCAGAAAAAGGATGGCCCAGGAGATTTGATATAGGTTGTAACGTTGACCTCTAGGTCATTCTTCTGAATATGACCCAGGAAATGGAGAGATCAAAAGTTACTACCATCTGACAGCTGGTGTACCAGATAGATTTTTTTTCATGTCCTGTGAGTTAGCATCAAGTCACTGAGACACACACACATTATACATGTATAATTTATTTTTCAAATAAAATGCCTATCCTACACCACTCTTAAAATTCAAGTCTTTCAAGCATATTGTTATTTCTGTTGTTGCTGCTCCTGTTGTTTTATTCATTTATATCCCACCTTTCTCCCAATAATTGGTAGTCAAAGCAGCTTCCAACATATTTTAAAGCAATACAGATTTAAAAACCATACACACAAACTTCAATAAAAATATTAATATAAAATTATTTAAAAGACAATTTAGCAATTTACAAAGTGAAAAACATTAACATTCAGGGCATCATTAAAAGCCTATCCCATCCAGTTTCTAAAAGCCTGATGGCACAAGAATGTTTGTTAAAACATTCCCAGTGGAAGGACAGTAAGGAGGGAGGCATCGTGGGATCCCTGGGGTCAGAATTTCAATGGCTGGCAGAATCTACTGAGAAGGCTCTCTCCCTTGTTCCCACCAATGACCTTGAGAAGGTGGTGGGACAGATAGAAGTGTCTCCTCGGAAGATCTCAGAGCAACAATGGGCTCACGAGGGGAGGTTGTTGTTGTTGCTGTTGCTGTTGTGTGCCTTCAACTTATTTCTGACTTATGGCAACCCTAAGGTAAACCTATCATAGATTTTTCTGGGGCTGAGAATGTGTGATGCACCCAAGGTCACACAGTGGGTTTCCATGGCTGACAGGGAATCAAACTCTGGTCTCAAGGGCCATTGTGCAACACTCAGACCACTCTACCACACTGAGAAATACAGTGTTTCAAATACCCTGGACCTGAGCCATATAGGGCTTTATAAGCCATCACCAGGACTTTGAACTGTGCCTGGAAACAGACCAGCAGTCAGTGGAGCTGTTGCAACAAGGAAGTGGTATCCTCCCTGTACTCCACCCCAACAGTCTGGCTCCAGTTCTTTGGGCCAATTGAAGTTTCTGAGCACTTTCAAAAGCAGTCTCTCATAGAGTGCATTATAGTAATCCAAGCAAGGTATAACTGAGGGATGTGTTACCATGACCAGATCTGTTCTCCAGGAAAAGGTGCAGTTGGCACACTGATTTTAATTAGTCAAAAGTGTTCCTGGTCACTGCTGAAACCTGGGCATCACAGCTCAGGGCTGAATCCAGGAGTACTCCCAAACTGTAAACCTGTGTTTTCAGGAGGAATGAAACCCCATATAACATAGGCTGAATCCTTATTTCCAGATCTGTCTTCTGACTGAAAAAGAGCACTTGTCTTATCTTGATTAAGTTTTAATCTGTTCGGCCTCATTCAGTCCATTATAGATTCCAGGCACTGGTTTAGCACAGAAACAGCTTCCTTCGAATTAGGTAGAAAGGAGTAATAGCTTCAGCATACCAGTAACACCTGATGCCAAAACTCTGGACAATTTCTCCTGGTAGTTGCACATATATGACAAATAGCATAATGCAGAACCCTGAGGGACTCCACAGGCCAATGTCCAAGGAGCTGAACAGGAATCCCAGCACCACCTTCTGAGATCATTCCTCCAGGAAAGAACAGAACCACTATAGAATAGTACCTCCAAATCCCAATCCAGCAAGGCGAACCAGAAGAATAGCACAGCTGATGGTATTGAAAGCTGCAGAAAGGTCCAACAGAACCAATGGGGATACACTCTCCTTGTCTAGTTCCCAATGCAGGTTATCCAAGATTACCAAAGCTGTTCCCACGGCATAGCCAGATCTGAAACCAGAAAGAAATGGATCTAGATAATCTGCCTCATCCAGGAATCCCTGGATCTTGACACTGTAGTACCTTGCCCAAAAATGGATAATGCCAAATTGTTATCCAATAGAGCAAGATCCAGGGAAGATTTTTTTTCATAAAAGCTTATCCTCAGTCATGTTGGGATCCTGCTTTGTTGTAAAGAGGCATTGATCACTCCTCTTACCTACCCAGCCAACTCCCTCCTGCAGGACCACCTTATCCATTAGGCACTTTAGGCACCTAATGAGAGTCAAGGGCCTATGAAAATTTTTGGACCTATGAAAACAAGGTTTTATAACCTACAAAACATCCCTAGTGGTACATTAAGGTGAGACAGGGACTCAAACACAAGAGGGTTTATGGCCTATGAAAGCCTTAATGTTGCTCTGCTCCCCTGGCTTGTTTAATATGGGAGGAGGGCCAAAGGTCTAGTAAACATGTGTTGGCTCTTGACTCTCCCAAGGATCCTATCCACATCCTTGGCCTGTATAGATTAAAAAGTATCCATCAACACTGGACAGAATTGAGCCAATATTACATCTACTGGACCTAGCATGCAAGTCAGAGTGAATCCATATTATCCAAAGTTGTGGCCAAATTTTTCACAGTGAGTTATGGAGTGGCTTAAATTCTCCTTTGGGCCAGATTGTAACTGGTGTCTGATCATGCAAAACAGCTTCACTTGATGGTCCTGTGGCAATGCAATGGTGGTAACCAAAAAGTCTTTTTTCTTTCTATCCTTATTGCCCCACCATGAGTCTTCAGATAGACTTTAGCCTCTTTTTGGCCAGAGTCACTCTGACTTTTCTGCCAGTGTTGCTCTCCCTGCCTTTCACTCATTTCATTGTTGCCAGCTCATTAGAAAACCAGGGGGCTGGTTTATCTCCACTCTGTGAGAGAGGATGCTTAGAGACAATCACTGTCCTGGCCATTTCTCTTTTCCAGAGATCAACCAAGACTTCAACAGGATCATGCGCAAAAGCAGCCTTGTTCCTAAATCTGAATTCTTCTGCGTTCTGTATTCTGATATACAATTGCTCTTCATCAGTGATCTAAATTAATAAAAGCCACTGTCCAGGTTTTCCAAGTGATTGTTACAGTTAACTTTTCTATCTCATCAGCTGTCTAGATCTTAATGGACTATTCTTTCCATTCTTTCCATTAATTTGCTGAGAGTTAATATAATTTTTCCTTGCCTTTCTGTCCATTTCAAATGTGTCCCTACAATACTAGGGACATTCCCAGACCTACACTATATCCTGTCCTGTTAAAAGATTTACAGTCAGCCCTTGACATTTCCTAGGGTTAGGGGTGCAGGACACCCACAAAAGTGGGGGAAAATGCAGATATCAAAATGTGTGTGTATGTCTATGGGAAGGGGGCTGAGGTATGGTGGGAAGAGTGAGCACCCAGGAACCAAACCAAGTCAGGGAAAGGAAAGATAAAGAGGGTGAGTCAGTATGGTGGCCCTGTACTTCCTCTCTCTTGTCCATTTGGTGTGTGGGAGGCAAAGGAACAGGGGTTTGTGGTGCTGAGAAATCAGGCTGCAAGCTTTCTTTAGCTGGCCAGGCTGCTGCTGCTGGTGGTGAAGGAGGAGGAAGAGGAGAAGGAGAAGAAGGAGGGCCAGAGGCCCATTTTTAAAGGGCTGTGTGGCCTGATCAGAGCCATTGAGGAGGAAGGTTCTCCTGAAAAAGAAGTGCTTGTGGTATGGGGACAGGAGTTGGAGAACCTCACAAATAATCAGATCCATGAAAGTTAAACCTGTAAATGTGGGGGGCTCAATGTATTTCTTTTAAGGGCTTTCTTTGAGAGAGGGAGCTTGAGTGCTATAGAGTGACAATCTCCACCTCTCTGCAGCAGAACTATGAACAGAGAAGAGAGAGAAGCAATGCAAGCTTGCTCAGGGAGTGTATGCCACTGAGGTGTGAAGAGCAGAAGTAGCACACACATGCTTCACATGGGGTTGGCCAGCATAGAGACCAGGAACTGTGAACCATGAGGCTTACAAGTTAGTGCAGTCATAGCCAGTGGTTCCATGTCAGCACAGCAGTGAATAGACTTCAACAGACTACATGTATATATATATCTTTATATATATCACATGAACAAGTTAAAACAGATTTAAAATTATTTTCTCATTGTTCAAAAATAACTAAAATAGGTAACTATAAGTAACATTGGACTGTTATAAGCCCCTGGCTGATAGTGCCAAATGCATCAAATTAGTGATAGAAATTATAGTTACACATACTGTAACTATAAAAATAACTAAAACAGTTACATATCCCAGCAAAAGGTAGTGGTGTTACCCTCTTTTATGTTGCAATTGTAATGAGTTATGTCTTAGTTATTCAAAAATGGAAATTAATTGCAATTAATGTGTTATTCACAACAAATTAGTTCAAAGGCCTTGGCCAATGAAAATGTCACAAAGCTGTGTGTATAAATTAGTGGGTTTTAAGGCAAGTGGAATCAGCTGAATTTAAAGTTAAATAAAGTTGCTCTCTTTAGACTTCTAATTTTCTGCACTAATATATTAATATTGTTGGCCATAAGAAGTCCCTGAGTGTAATCAGTTAGAGAAGAATAGCAAATCATTATACCCAACAAAGAATTCAATTATATCTGTTCCTGCATCCTGTTTATTATAACATTGTGATCAAAAACTCTCTTTGATCACCTCTAAGATTACTCAAAAGGGTTACTTAGGGCCATATGAAGTTTCTGGTTTTCCTGTTAACAAATCATCAACTTAAATGCTGTTGCAAGCAGTGCAGGTGGTCAGTCCTCATTAAGAGTCAAATCAAAGAGGCTACCATGAGTTTTACAACTGATATAACAATGGTCTGAATCATGTCTGTCAGTGGCCATTACATTGCGCTGAAGATAAGACATGACAAACAGAGCCTTTTGCTGTCACTGAGTCAGTCTGGGCTACTGCAAGTATAAATTCTTAGTTTAAAAAGGGGTCATTCACACAAGAACCTAACAATGCAAAGTGTGATATGAGGATTTAGTCTGCAGCAGACAAAATGAACACCTCACAATTAACCTGATATGACTATCTTGAAATGTAGATGAAGACACTATGGACTAAAATCTGACTTATTTTAATTTTATTTAGTACACATATGCAAAAGAAGCAAAGAGTGCTATGAGGTGATTCTTTGATGCCCTGTGTCCAAAGTTAAAGAATAGCCTATAGCCACATCAAATACTGCACAGTTTCTCATTGTTTAGTGCCATCCTCTACAATTGTATTGCCCATTAAACACCTATTTTTTTCAGTTGATTCTTCTTTTTTGAAGTAGAATCTTTTAAACTGCAAGTTATAGATTCATGAATTAGGTGTCCACACAATCTGGCCCCTGAAGCCCCTCAAAGCTCCCAGACCCTTCTGCCCTTTTTTAAAAAAACAAAATGCCTTTATTGCTATCAGGCTAGATGAACCAGTAGCCTTACTCAGTATAAGACTACATTTTGTGCTTATAAGATACTTTAAATAATTCATTCATATAACTCATTCTGCCAGCAGAATATTCAGTCATTTTGGTGAGTGATCGGGAAGAGTTAGAGGGAAATCCTTCCTAAATGTTGAGCTATTCTGATTTGGAAGATGAGTCCCCTAAACTAGCTTAACAACATTAGATATAATAGAGGGATGCCATCCTGCAACCAGCTGGTGGTTCCAGTGCCTGTGATGTGACGAATCCATTCCAGGTTTTGCTCCATACCTTAATGGAGCTATCCAAGGTGCCGAATCTATTAGGGAGTAAAGAATTCAATATTTCATGTAGCTCTTGTAAAGCTCAAACTAAAACTTGAAGTGGTTCTACACTACCAAGAACATTAAAATCATCAACTATTTTTGAGGTAAGAGTCCATTGCAGTTCTTGCCAGTTTCTGTTCATGACATAGGGGAGGAACATCTTGCCTTTTGTCTTAGTCTGCAAATGATCTTGAACCCTGCCTAGAACCATTCAAACTCTGTAGCATCTACTCTGACTGGCAGCAGCATCTGCATGTCTGATTACCAACAAAGAATCTTTGTCAGCTTACTTGGTGATACCAGTTTACTTGAAGATTAATTGAAATTATTTGCAGATAAAGCATATACTCTAGAAAAGGGGCATAAACTCTAATGCTTGTGGGGGGGTTAACTACAGCTTTCAAAGCCTCCATGATAAACAAGGGGAGTTATAGTCCTAAAAAGTAACAGCATGTCGGGGTCTCCGGCTCCACCGGAGCCTCGGAGGCCGCCGCGGAGATGGCGCCCGAGGCCGAGGGCACGCCGGCCTCCTCGCGAGTCGTGACAGAGGCCTCCCGCGTCAGGAACGGCCAGCCGGCTGCCGACGGGGCCTCCGCCGCCGCGGAGGAGGCCGCGGAACAACCCACCGCCGGGGACGGTCGCCCGGTCGTCCCCGCGGGTCCCACCACCGGGGGAGAGGCCGCGGAACCTACCGCTGCGGCAGACGGCCGCCCGGCCGTCGGCTCGAGTCCCGCCGCCGAGGAGGAGGGCGCGGAGCCGCCCGCCGCGGAGGACGGCCGCCCGGGCACCGCAGCGGATCCCGCCGCCACCCAAGGGGCTGCAGGACCTTCCGTCGCCGAGGGGGCCCGCCCGGACGCCGCCGAGGGCCTTACCGTCGGGGAGGAGGCCATCGGGCCCCCTCCCACGTGGCGACAGCAACGGCAGGCCAAGGAGGCCGCCCGACGCTCCCCGGCGGAGAGCTCACAGCTGGCTGATCACGCGCAGTTGTGAGGCAGGCAGAGGACCTGCAGCTGCGTGAGGGCTGCAGGATTGGTCGGCGCTGGTCCAGGGGCCCATTTAAGGCCGGAGGAGGGAAAGTTCGGCACGGGGCAACAACCGTCGGGATACCTGCGCCGTCGGTCTGCCCCGGGACCCGTGCCTGCCGAAGCTCCGTCCGGAGGAACTGCCAGCCAGCTGCCTCTTCGTTACCAGGGTGAGGAAACCCCTTCCTTTTGTTACTCCGTTTGCCTGCTGCAAGGTCTGCTTTTGTTTGCGGTACTGCTGGCTGGAACTCCGAGGCTAGCCTTGGCCTGAGACCACCCTAGCCTGCCCGGCCCCGCCCTGTCACCGACACAGCACCAGGCTAAGATCAATGAGGTCCTTCAGTATCTTTTGGCTGTACCATACCTCAACACTATTCAATTCTCCTGTCATCCTCAGTCCCAGACAAGAGGGTCTTTCCAAACACTTTCCTACCTTGCCCTAGCTACTTTCCAATCCACCATCAGTATATATGCCGCATGCTAAAAGCACAGAAGTATTTAACTAAACAGCTAAATCAAGTCAATAATTACAGTTAAAGCCTACCTAGAAGAAGGAAAAAGTCAAAGAAAGAAAAGAAAGTTACCTGATGGCTAATAAAGGCTAGCATTTGGGGGGGGGAAACAGCCCCATTAAAAAGATACAAGTCAGAGCCAAAGATGTTCCTGAGTCCCAGTGGATGACACTGGCTCAAATGGTAGTTGGGTTGGGGATATATGGGATTTCTGTTGTCCTTCTTTTCATTTGATGTTCAAGATCAACTTCAAAAGCCAAATCTTTGATCCTAATAGATCTCTGGTTGGGAGGATCTAGGGGTATTTCATACTACACAATTATTAGTAGTATCAATACCACTTTAACTACCATGGATCCAACCTAGGGAGTTTCTTGGGGTACCTACAGTTCCTAACCAGAGAGCTCTAATGCATCACAAAGCTACAAATCCTGAGATTCCATAGGATACAGCTGTAGCAGTTAGTGATATCAAAATGCTATAATTGTGTAATGTGAAAGACACCTCAGTGGGTAGTGTGGGATTGTCTGAGGAGGTGGCATTACTGAAGCTAACCAACTATGGCCCAGAGCATGGAAAAGTTACTTTTGAAGACTGGTCATCCTATCTGGCAACCTTTAGCAGTTGTAGTCCAAAAAAATTACTTTCCAAAACCATTTCATCCCTTGAATAGAAGACCCCTTGGGACACATATAATTAACAAAAATATTTTTTTTAAAAAGGGAAGACTTTGGGGCACTGCTCATTATGAGAGGCATGCCAAGGCTGCTTCTTCATGTTTCCCCAGCAACAATTCTTTCCCTGCAGGTTTAGTTGTGGGGATTGGAGGATTTCCAGTTAATAACTATATTTGCATCAGCCAGAGTGACATGCGGATTTTGCTCACTCAGTTTTTTGTACTGTAAAAAGTACCATGTTCTGCAAAATGAAATATCATGCTTTGCAAATGAAGTTGTAGAAAGGGGTGTGCCTGTGCTTTGGAGTATTATTGCTGAGCCCTTAAATTGACCTCTTAGGGGGATAAAAATGTATCTATCTAGTTATTTAGAGAGTCAATCTTTGCTATAGCATAGAAGCATTTCCCCCACTCACCCAAACCTAGCAGGATAACTGCTCTGTGAGAATAATTAGTATTCTCTGAAAATGTCTAGAATATTGATCTGGGATTTGGAGATGTTATTGATGTACAGTAGTCAGTTACGGTTGGATGAAAATTACCTTTAAGGGGAATTCAAATGGAGAAAATATATTACTGTTTTTGTGACTTCTATTGTTATGTAAACAGGTAGCACAACTATAAGATAAAGTATGCATCATCTGAAGTTCTTTGAACTTGTACAATTCCTGTAAGATCAAAAGTAATCAGGGAAGTTACACTGAGACTCTTTACAGAACACATCCACACTTTAACCATCTCCCATTCCACCATGTTTTCTGGAAAACCTCAGACATTTTGAGCATATAATAGCCTGATATATTTGGAGGCTTACTAGCACAGATGTCTCATTTTATATAACATGACAGAGATGCTGTATATTGGGGAAGAGTCGCTGCATGGAATCTCTGCCTGTATGTATAAGAATATGAGAAGAAAACAGCAACAGCCCAGATGGATCAGACCAAAACCTATCTAGTCTAGCCTATTGTTTCCACAGTGATAAACCAGATGCCTATAGGAAGCCACCAAATAGGCCATAAACTCAAGAGCTCCCCACTGCTCATGCTCCCTAGCAATTGGTACTGAGTGACACAGTGCTTCAGATATAGGAGGTAATACATAGCCATCATGACTTGCAGCTATGAGTATCTTCTTCTTCCAGTAGTCCTCTACCAAGAGATGGAAAGAATATTCTCAATTATGCATTTCCAGGTCAGAAAGTAGGTTTCTCAGCAGTCAGGAAATCCTGCTGAGAAGAATAATAGACCAGCAGGAAATTTGCACATGTTCTCCCAGTATTTGAATGACCTGAAGGGTTGTGGATGAAATATTTGGTGGGGGAAAACAACCACATTTTTTTTCACAAAAAAAATATTTTCTGCACAGAAAATTAGTTTCTTGTGCAGAAAACACTCATACCTATACAAGAAACCTGTTTTCTTCACAGAAAACAGTTTTTTGTGGAAAAAATACTATATGTTTTTGTCTGCAGAATAATTCTTCCACATCCAGATTTTCAAATACCAGGAATATTAATTTTCTCTCACAGCAGGAAGAAAACTACCATAGTTATTTGTCCTTGTGTGAAAAGATGATGTAGTTGAGGATTTACATCTCTGCTCTGCACATATATGTATTCTTAATGTGCTCAGACTCTCACACAATCATACTTACATGTATATGAACATCATTATGTCCTGTCAGAAGGTTGACCTACTCAATGGTAGGGCTTCTTTCAGGCAGACATACAAGTAACATGCAAGTAACTATTCTATCACCGTAAGTGTTCCCTTCTTCCCCAAGGATACTCTGAGAAGGTAAAAGGCCTTTCAGGAGTGTAGCAGTATAGAATAGGGATGTGAATTCTCAAATATTCATGCTTTGCTCACTTCATTTACATCCAAAATAGCTATGTCGGGAAGCCAGCAGTGACATTCCAGTCACTTCTAATATCAAAAACCCATGTGAATGTGGCCTGTGGGAATGGTGGTAAGGTGTGAAATGGGAGAGGTAAACCCTTCATAGTTGTCCACTCCAGGTTAATCAGTGGGGAAAACCATCTCAGAAAGTTGATCCAAGGTCACTTCAGCATGTGTCATTTCACATTGTTTATTTTTTGATGGGAAAGAGATTTCTATATGATCAGCAATGAAGGTTAAGATTTAAAAACCTTTTAGAGAAGACAGAAAGAGGAGGAGGAGGAGGAGGAAGAGTTGTTTGCTGGGAGAACACGCAACTTGCATCAAGTCAAGAAGATGGACTGGGTGAGCTATATGCCTGGGTGCTGCTAATGTTCACATGAAGGAGAGGGAGGGAGGCAACGCAGTCTGTTCCACCTAAGAGAATCTTCACATACGTAGGTTGGGCTCATTAAGGAATAGACTGCAAAATATAATTTGGTGGAGAACAGTCTTGTAACTTTTTAAAGATTTTAAAAAAGGATTTTTCAGGTGGTTAACTGTGCTATCAACAATTTTTTTAAAAAAAAAAGAGTCTTGTTTTATCGTTTTTTATTTGTCAAGCTTTAAGACTTGGCCAGAGCTTCAAATGTTACTTTTGAAAAGTAACTGGTTAATTTACTCATTATTCATCTCATTCAAGAGTCAATAACTTGCTGCTGTTATTGCCAGCCTGAAAAGTAATCTGATGAGTAATTCATTACTAACTACTTACTGATACTATTACTATTGTGCATTGAAAAATATCAGAAAATGATTTCTGGTTCCCCCAAGTGGCCAATTTAAAAACTGTAGTGTGGAAATTCTGAAGAAAATGCAAAGGACATGACAGAGCAATCACACCCAGATGCAACACAAGATAGCAACCCATGTGACACCCCCCCCCCCCATTGTTGAGACTGAGAGATTATAAACACCTAGTGATAAGTAACAAGCAGACAATCTTTTCTCTTCAACTGAAAACTAGTGAATTACAACCTCGGCTGCTACAAGGGAAAATAAGAAGCACGACATGATCCATGTCATTACTACAAACTAGTTAGAAAAATGACTTCCTTTCTAACTCTAGATTTGGCATCAAGTTTTTGTGGTCTTCAACCCACTTCACCACATGAACTGGGGAGAAGTAAATTAAAATAGGTATCAGATGTATCTGATGGAGGACACCACAATCCATGGAAATAAAAGCCAAATAAGATTTCTTAGGCTTCAAAGTGCCACAAGATTATTTGTGGGAGCTTTAAAACAAGCTCATCAAGATGCTTCTAGTCCATATTCTTCAATGTTAACAACAAACAATTCAACATGTATACATTGAGCTGGTCTATCAGTAGCAACAGGGTTTCCTACATCTGATATTTTGTGTTACTGAAAAGGACATCCTGGAAAAATCATAATCATAAATGGTTCATGAGACGTTGATACCAAAGTCAGTCCTCCTCATTACAGAATAAGTTGCAGACCAATTCTATGTATGTCTCTTCAGAAGTAAGCCGCACTGAGTTCAGTGAAACTCAAAATGGACTTGTGATTATTTTCTTCTGTTTAATATCGTCAAAATCATTCCTGCCTAATCGTAGGCCCTTTCCCCACTGCGTGGCTGCCCAGCCACAGGAACATGATCGCAGTGCTCCACGGGTCATACTTCCACACAATGTCATCAAGGACCCGCTGCCATCTTGTCACCATGCATCACACAAGTGTGGTATTTGTAAAACAGAAATAATCCATTTAATACTTACCATTGCATTGCTCTACCGCCTTTTCCATCCATGTGGAAGGGCAGAAGTGCATTGGTGATGCCCAGCTTCACTGTGGAAGGGAAGAAGTGAGGCCAGAGCCCTCCCCTTCACAGCAACCAGGCTAGGCGCAGAGGGGAGCATTTCTGGTTTGCTTTCCCTCCTGCCAGGGCTGCAGCAAAAGAACATCACTGCACCCCGTTGTGCTGAAAGGGCCTTGGTGTCAGACCTGAACACTTTTCCCCACACCTAAACACTTTCCCTCAATCTAACCAACATCACAAGGTTGTTGTAAGAAATAAAAAAAAATCTTCCCAGAGCTCCTTAGACATAGGAAAATAGAACTCATAAATATAAATAAATGAAAGGAATGCTTTTTCTTCATTTAACTAGACTCATCACTTATACATTGATATAATTCATGTTTTTCTTTGATTATTTTTTTACACCATGTCTCCCAAAAGGTTTTCTCCATTAATATTAATGGATATTTGAATCTCATTACTCTGATTTATGCCTTTTCAATATATTTAATGTCAATATAAAGTTATCGGTCTCTTGTGATTGCCTGGCAAAGCGCTTAGACTTGAAACATTCTTGGATGCATCCAACAAGCCAAAGAGTGTTTTAACTACACCTTGGGCTGTGATAGCAATATGCTTACAAGGTATGATTGCTTTAATGCTTGTTATTTAATAATGCCACAGATCTGATCAGTTTTAATAAAGGTGTAGTATGTTGCTTGCATAAGATATGAACTATAAGAATAAAGTTGTAGTCCAGGATTTGTACCATTAAACTTATAGAACTGTACCATCATTGTTCTGATATAGTTTCACAGGGCTTATGAAATTTTTTTAATAGAACATAATACATTATTTATACAGAGGGGTGAAGCAGCTATGATGGGACTGGGACCACTTCACTTCACCCTGGAACCCATGGCTACACATCCCACTATGTTTCTACTGAACTTGTTAAAACAGCCTCTCTGGCTGTCAGCCCACTTCTGGGGATAATTCAAAGTATTAGATCTGACCACCCTATACAGCTTAGGTGCAGACTATATGAAAAATCATATTTCTCCATATGCTCCTTCTTAAATCTTAGGGCCTTTCGGTACTACACTGTTACAGTGCTATTATTCCACTTTCAACATCCTGTGGAATTCTGGGGTTTGTAGTTTACTAAGGCCAAAGAGCTCTCTGGCTGAGAATTCTAAATACTCCTCCCTAAACTGCAAATCCCAGGATTCCATAGGATGTTGAAAGTGGAATAATAGCACTATAACAGTGTAGTACCGAAAGGCCCTAGAGTCTTTGGGGCATGGCTTTCTCCTGGTGCTACCACTCTCACAGGTCCATCTGGTGAAATCATAGGAGAGAGCCTTCTTGGTGGCTGGTCTCTGGTTACAGAACTGTCTTCCACAAGAGGTTTGGTTGGCCTCTCTCTTCTCTGTTTTCATTAACCAGCAAAGCCCTATTTGTTTATCCAGTCCTTTGATTGTTAACTGACTGTTGCAGAAGCTCTTTTAATGAAGTGTGCTATGTTTTTATCCTTCCTGTACTTTGGATGTGTTTTTTAACAATTTTAAATGTTTTAATAGAGCAGTCTGTTTAATTTTTGCATTACATATTGTTGTGGATATCTTTCACTTTAATTTACACTGGAAGCTGCCTTGGATCCCATAGTGGGAGAAAGGCAGGATATAAATTAATTTGTTTTTTAAAAAAAAAAAAATTAAAAAAACACGAAATTGTAGATAGAAATAAAGTATGCAGAGAACATAGTTTTAATGGGCATATACATACATACATACACATACACAAAGAAAATATTTTTTTAAAAAAATTACATTTCTAGATATAAAGGTGTGAGGTAAGCGTTGTTTAGAGAAATATAAATAAATATACAGAAAATAATTTTTAAAGAACACTGATTTTCTGAATATAAATAAGGCATGCAAGGAGGATTGCCTTAAAGGTGGGTTGTACTTCTGAATAAGTTTCGGGAAGATCTTTACTCCCTATGTGCCTATTAAAACATGGAAGGGAAGTGAGGGAGGGTTGTCACCACCAATGTGTCACCTGATTCAGCAGAGGCAGCTTGGAGGGTCACCAAAATGGACAGGAGTAAATTCATAAGGAGGACCATATGTTGCCTGCCCTAGTGTTATACTTAGTTTAACATAGTGAGATGTGTCTATGTTAAAAATCTCCCCTCCACATTATTGCTATATGTATGTACATACGTACATACACACACAGACAAACGTGCTTTGATCCAAACTTAGTCATGACTACGTTTAGACCCATAGAGTTCAGTCGGTCTATTCTGTATATGAATAAGTCTGGATCTGCAATTGACTGGATTATTGAATTCTGGGACCATTGACCAATGTCCAATGGCAAAGAGGAAACTATGGTTCCATTAGAGGTTATTTCTGCCCCCCACCCTTTGAAGGAAGCTGCCTAATGCTAGTCTGTTTTCCTTCCTGCCCCAAACCAGGTTATCCACAGTAAAGCCAGACTATGGGTCGTATTCATACAGCCTCCTTTCTCAGAAAAAAATAATAATAATAATTCTACTTTCTGGAAAGTCTCTTGTTTCTAAAATTGATTGCTAATTGCTGAGGTTTCCTGTCTATTGCTGTGTCAATACAAAGATCAGTATTGCTGTTGGAACACTTCAAGACAACTGATACTTATATTAAAGACTGATTGTTAGACTATGCCCTTTACCAACTATTCCTTGTTTTATGGCAGAAATTGACAAAAATACATCAGAAGGAAGAAGTTGTGTTCAGTTATGGTGAACATTGCAAATGTTTGTAAGTAATCTAGAGCTATTTTCTTACATCATTTCATTTCAACACTCAGAAAAATGCTCCCCAACTCTCTTAATTTCTTATTATACCAAGAAATACCATTCAGAGTACCAGCTGTGCCCTTCCTAGGAATGTCAGCTCTGGCCACACAGACTTTGTGGTCAGATAAAAAATTATATTAAATATGAACCATGCAGCTAGATATCACAGGATTTAAAAAAAACCCTCTACAATAAATAGGTGTATATCCAGTCCAGATCAACATTAGAATCTTTCCTTTATATACGTTTTATTTAAACATTGAACTTTTTTAAATAAAAAACAAATCCTTTGGCATCATATTGCTGCCTCTTAAAAAAATGCATCTTGCCAAAAAAAAAAATCTAATTAACCCCATGTTTACTGGTACATTCTTTTTAGTTAAGCAACTTGAATTCTGCTGAGCCAAAAGTCCAAACAGAATTAAATCCTTTGGGACATGTTTGGATGCTTCCTGATGTAAAGTAGAATTCTTGCACAAGCTAACAGAAACAAACTTGTATCACCCTCTGAGGTTTGCTCAGGCTGCAAAAAATGAAGACAGCATGTCACCCAAAAAAAGTAGGGTGAAGGATTTCTGTGGAAAACAGTCAAGGTATGGGACAGGGAAAATTAGGAAGCAGGGTACAGCAATTGACAGATACAGCGTTTAATCCTAGGACGTATTTTTTAAAGGGGTTGTCCAATTCCTGTGGTTTGGGGAAGAGATTTGAGAGATTGTGGTGTTCATATAATAAGCTTCCAGCTTCCTCTTTCAAACTTATTTTAAAATATCTAAATTGGATTTCCACTATAACTCCCTAGACTGTGGACCATTTCTATTGAAACTTTGCAGCTTTCTGGCCTGGAAACTTTTACATGATGCATGCTGTTTTTCACATATAAACTAAGTCCTTCCTCCATAATTTTTTACAACCCCAGATCCTTTTGAACCGGTGCATCTACAGTCATCCCTCCACTCTTACTAGAGTTAGGGAGCCCCCCCTGAAAGTGAAAAAAACATGAATAACTCTAGGCCCTCAAGTATGATCACCATATTCAACCCACCATGGATTCTTTTGAGGCATCAGCATTCCTTCACCAGACAGAAGTGGTGGCTGGTGGAGCTTACTGCCACCTCCACTGTTGCCCCACACTCTTTTTAATAGGGACTTACAAGCCTCGTTCACAGTTCTCAGTTTCACAAGGCTTGCAGTCCCTATTAAAACTGGCATAGGGAAGAAGAAGAGGTGACAGCAAATAATCTTTAAATAATCACATCTGCAAAAGTTAAACTTGCGAATATGGAGGGCTGACTGTATTCTTCCAACACAGCCTCTTTGTTCCATTACCCAAATAGCTGTCAATCCTCCCACCCCAGTGTAGGTGCACTGTCAATCACTGCTGAGAAGGATCTTGGCTAAAGAAATATGCTGAAAGGGGGTTGTGGCCACCCACCCACTCACCTCTACATTCTCAGTGCAGAGTGAGGAAGCAACCTCAACAAAACCCAAACTGCATTTCCTAATACATTCTTAATTATGAAAGTTTCAACTTTCTTCATAGCTTTGGCAGAAATAATTTTGGCTTTAAAAAAAAATGAAAGTGGAGAAAGGGAACTGACAGACTGTACATCTGAGCAGAAGGCTTTGAGTACTTCAGCTCTGAAAAGTCTGGTTTTGAACCACTGTGATGAGGTTTTGGTTCTGGACTACCACCTTTTGTTTCTTATAGGTTCTTTCTATTTTATTGCTACATGGAAGGCAGGTATAAAATGGATTTCTCCATTCTGGGGATAGCTGTATCTTTTAAACTTTAGAATTTTTTAAAAAATGGGAGAAAATGAGACTGACAAATTTGTGCATCCATGGATATTAAGTAGCCAAATTGCTGGAAACTTACTAGCTTAAAAGATAGCAACCACAGGGTGGTGGCAATGACAGTGGAACCTCGGGAGAGGCAAAGTGCTGCAGAATCTGGGAGTTTTTGTAGTTGAAGAGCAGGGCATAGATGCTTTAAAGAAATAGTAATTAAACAATAATCTGTTGTATTTCAAGCCACTCTATGAATATGTATTGAAAAATGGGGATTAAATGACAAAAGTAAATAAATAAGGCTCCATAGCTTTCTTCATACACATCGTTTTCATATTCCTAGGCTAGTGATTAAGATCTGCTTCCTTGTTGTTCATCCAGTGACTATATATTGCTGAATGCATTGTTTCCACTCACTTCTTTTCGAAGGTACATATGAACTTAATGCATACATTCTCTCTGCACTTCCTGGCTGATTCCGGGTAAAGAGCTGAGATAATTCTGACATACACAGCCACATTCTCATTGTAAATGTAGTGTTTATATATCTGAACAATAGAAAGTTAATATAGTGGTTTTGTTTAAAAGGAAGTATCTTTTTTATGAAGAAAGTTTCAACTTCCTCAATTTCTGCACTTCCTATGATTCTTCAGAAAAAAAAATATGAAGCATGTAATCCTATATATGCTTATTCAGACATTAGCCCCATTGAGTTTAGTGGAACATGTTCCCAGTATTGCATCAAGGGATTTTGTTTTCTTTATTTGAAATACACAGCTTAACACATTGTTCTAAAGCTATTAAAATAAACAACATAAATTAACAGTGCTTCTTGCCCCCCTCATTGTGATTTGTACTGTGACTTGGCTTTTTAAAATTATACAGTATCCTTCCCCAACTTGCTTCTGTCCAAATTTGTTGGACTAAAGTCTCCATTATCCCCAAACAACAGGATCATGGGATGATAAAAGTTGCAATCCAACCCATGTAGAGGGTAGCAGGTAGGAGAGGGTTCAGCATAAATAAACTTGGTTCAGAAAAAAAGGATGGGATCCAACACTGCGCTTCTGTCAGTAAAAGATGCCTTCCCCTCAAAGAAGAAAACTTCTCATGAAGGGCAGCTTTGGATCCAACTCTCTCCTTTGGATTCAGCCAATGAATTTTCAGTGCACTATAGCTCTGGACACAGCTTCAGAAACAAATTATGCTTCAGATTTGAGTGCCTGCCCTTTGTTTTTCTTCCCTGTTTGCTTGGTATCTGCTCTCTTAATAAAAATTAACAGTGGATTGTTAATTTGTATAGATCACCCATCTATACTATTGCATTACAGAAGCAGATGTGTCTGATTAGAGACTATGAATGTAAATAAGTACCGTGAGACACCTATTGATTGTCCCTCTGGAAAAATGGGCATCATTCAAAAAAAGTGTGGGAGATACGAATGCAGACCCAATCAATAAAGTTATCATCAGAGAGGGTTTTAAGGAATGCACAGCTTCTTACATATTTAGCTGGTTTGGATTCAACGTATTACCAGCAATTGCTTCTGCAATTTAAAAAAAAGAAAAAGAAAATAAATCTGCATCCTAAATCTATTTTGTCTACATAAGATCACTAAACCTTAACTGGAAATTAGTCCTTTCATTGAAATATTGACAGATTTATTGTTGCTGATTGTCTGCTTTAAGGAAAATCTCTCAAATGATAAATCCTAACTGCACCATTTGTTTTCAAGGTCCTTGCTGCATTATCAATATTTGGCACTGTTTTATATCCTTTGGTCCTGTATAGAACAGAAGAAGACTGCAACACTAGATTAGCTGTAGAAAGAAGATGCCCCTGTCTGTCCTCTCACCTTACAGTTGTATTTTAGATGCTTGCAGTTGTTTGCTTCTCTAGTCATTTTCTCATCCTGCGAAAACCCTACGAGAAAGCAAGTTCTGAAAATGAAGTAGGTAATACACTGACTCCTCATGACACAATATTGTGAATAAAATCCATAATATTGTGTCCTATATTATAATATGAGGAATGAGAATATTATAAACATCCTATAATAGCTGTGTCCCTTTCTCTTTTATTGATGACAATGTCAGCTGGTGGTTCCCATGTCAGTAAAGAGATGAATCCATGACAGGTTTTGGTCCAAACTTGAAAGCAGCTATCTAAAGTACTGAATATGTTTGGCAAATAGGATTGGATACCTTCTTTAAATACCGAAAACCTGAAATGGATTCACCATCCCACTAGCATGAAAGCCACCAGCTGCTACTGATTATAGGAAACTCATAGGATTCTGGAGAAACCTGTGTGGTTCTGGCATCACTGGTACAGTTACTAGATGTCCCTTATTATAAGAGATTCCCTTTTTTTTTTTTTTCTTATAGAGTTGCCAAGTTTCCTTTATTTAAGAGTTGGGAAGCTTGTCCTTTATGTAGACTAAATGGAATGTCAAAAACCCCGTATTTGTGGTGGTGATGGGTGACCTTTAAGAAAAGATTAGGGTAAGTCACAGGAGCAATATATATATCATTAGATGTCCATTTCTCCTCTCCTCTCCCTTAAAGCTAGTGGATTTTCCCTCTTAGTACACCAGCAACCAATCAGAACAGGCCCAGTGGTATTTCTCTTTGGCATATGCATGGACTGCCTGGCCACATCCTGTTGCTCTTGGCATACAGCAAGTTCCAGGTAAAATCTGACTGAGCAGCTGAGAAGGGAGAGACATTTGTGGAGAAAGCAACATCAACCCAGATGAACATTTAAATAAAAGAGAGGGGGGCAGGGAGGACACAAGCAGAGTGTATGTGTGTTTGTGTATATGTGTGAGAAAAAGAATAAATGTGTATGGGATTGTAGATTTAAGTGAGACACCTTGAGAGGCTGATGAAACTTCATCTGTTTCTTTATGACAGTCATTTCTTTTTAATTATGAGTATTTTAACTAATTCCATTCCATTCCACAGACCTGATAGTGTTGGACAGTATTGTCCCCATGCTGACTTTTATCCTAACAACAATCCTGTGAAAAGGATTAAGCTGAGAGGCTGCAATTAACTTGTGCTGACCACATATGTTCTTGGAAGAGCTGGGATTTGATCCTGATAATGCTGTCATGTGAATCATTCAAAAACTTACAATTGTAGTATTGGAAGGGTCATCTAATGCAGCAAAAATCAATAGCTATAACATATCTCATTGGGGTCCCATTCTGTCAATCAAACTCAAATAGGATATTGTAGAGTTAGGAAAGTTGCAGAAAAAGTGAACAAAAATTATCAGAGGTCTGAAATATTTATTTCACAAGAAAAAGCTAATATTTGAAGCTTATCTAATGATGTGGGTAACCTTGTCACTCCTAACTACTGGAAACATACCAAGGTCCATATTCCAACGGGGGGGGGTCCCTGTTAACCCTGAAGTGCCCTACCTATAAACCTCCTTCCCTTTCTTCTCATAGTTCTCAAGCTGCTGAGTAGCTAAGCTCAAGGAGGAGTCTCATCTTGCCAGCCTTGTCTCCCTTTGCCTTGTATTCTGCTTTTCCAAATGTTGGACATAGAAAAATGAGCCAGGCAATTGGGAAATGATGACAGTGAAAAGAATGGAGCATCCATTCAGGGGAGTATGCTCAATAACTCTGCTAGATTTGGAGTTGACTAATGCATTTCTGAGATGTGCCTCATCTCATTCTAAGGTCAGGCTGCGTAATCCATGTGCTCTTCTCTTATCCCAGATAGATCCTCCTTCTCTCCTTGGTCAACATGGGCTCAACAGTGTACAAAAATTATTAGCAAGCAGGATGACCTCTCTGACTACTGAATTATAATATTATCATGCCACTTTAATTGTCATGGTTCCATACTATGAAATCCTGGGATTAGTAATTTAGGGAAAGCCATTTAGAACTCTCAAGCAAAGTATTCCAGTGCTCTGACAAACTACAAACCCCAGGATTCCCTAGGTGGAACCATGGCAGTTAAAGTGGAATAATAGCATTGTAACTGTATAGTGTGTATGGGGCACAGACCTTTTGTTCTTTTATTTATGCCCAAGGAAGAAAAAAAATGCTCATTGAAATCTCAATTACTGGGTGAACAGACTCAGAAATATGTCACACCATGCTTCTCTTCAACCAAAGAAAATTCATCTTCCCAACTTATCGTCAGGTCCCACCGTATGCTCTCAAAGGAACAGTTTGCTTTTCATGTATCTCATACACAAAGGGAATGGGGGAGGGAGCAAAGTTGTTTCCGACACTGTGGTTTCAATAGGGAAACACAAGCATGACTGTAGAAAAGACAAACAGGAACCCCCACATCAGACAGCAATGAGGAATCCTGGCTTCAAACTCTAAACATTTGGATGACACTTTTACGGGCTGACAGCTGCATGACTGACTCATTGTTGTAGGGAGGGGAGATTTGAGGGGAGTGCATGGGGGAAAGGGAGTTACATGTTTGCCTGCCTTAGCCCTTAAAACCCCTCATGTAAATAGGAAGTGATGAGGAAAATCAGTTCCAAGCAAACATGTGCTGTATCTTTTTCTTTTTCTTTTTTCTAATTCAAAGCTAAAACAGGAAGAGATAGGAAACCCAGGAAGATACTTGATAGATATTCAGCTCTGTAAGAGAAGAGGAAGTAGGCCTGCTGAAGCACCAGAGTGGTTATTTTTGAGCTGTTGAACGGAAATGGGATACAGCACGGAAAGGATGCAGTTAGGACGCCTCATATTGCCTAGCAACGCAGGGGAAAAGAAGCTTCGGTGCAAAGCTGCAGACCATCTGTGGACACAAAACGGACATAGTGGAATGTGTGACTGAAGGGGAAAGGGGCAAAAATAAGAGGTTGCAAAAGGAAATTTCAGTACTATCCACTGAAGTCACACAAGCTTACTGTCATATGAAAGTTATGGCAAATAAACAGATAGGATCTAGCCTGAAACAAAACTTACAGTATGGAAGTTTCCTTGTTCCCTCTCTCCCTCTCTTCCTCCTTTTGGTTTCCAATCATTTCCTCATTTTCCTTCTCAACTAGTCAGCTTTACATGGCTTCTATCCATGCTCTTTTTCATCAAGCTGCACTGTGGCCATCCCCTCCACATTTAATCTTTTCCATAAAGTTTTTCTTTTGGGAGGAGCGTACTTCTTAAAAGGTTCATGCACCACACCATTGTTGCTGCCTTCCTCTTGTGTATAGGTGATACTATACACTATACTATGAATAACATGATTTGCTTCCAAATTTCATGTATGTCTCATAGGCAATGGCCTATAAGGAAGCAACACATATAAACTTCATAGGCTTTTTCCCATATACCATCACGAAAGCAGATCTTTTAAAAATCTTGAGGAGCAGGATGACAATAGCCCAGGGCTTTCCAAATGGTGTGCTGCAACACGTTAGTGTGTTGTCTGAAGTGTGTAGGTGTATCACCTACAATCTTGGAAATGTATGTTATTATTCATAAATCTTATATTTTAAAAAATATATGAAAGGTTTTGGATGTGAGGGCAATTTGGCTGCAACATCTGTCACCCCATTGATTGCCAGGGTTGATCTGGCTGGCTAGGTGGGTGTCCCTTTCCTTCTTCACTGCTTCATGCACATCCCTTCCGAAGCTGCACACTCGGTAGAAGAGGACAACATCCCAGATAGAAGGAGTGTACTGTTCTTCGGTCAAGAGTATACGATAGCTGTGCTCCCCCGCTAGAACCTACAAACAAGCTCAAAAATATATACGAAAGGTTTTCATGAGACATGTTGTGTCCTCATACATTTTGTTATTACAATTTATGTATGTGTCTGTATCTCCCACGAGGGGTTAATTAAACCTCCGGTTTGCTAGTAAAACTGAACTATTGTGTCGCAAATTATGCATGTCTAAAAAAGTGTGCCACTAACATGAAAAGTTTGGAAAGCTCTGCAATAGCCAATAGGTGGAAGAGATCCCCATGGTATCATGGCATCAAAAGAGAAAGTGGACTCTGGACCCTACTCTAAGAAGCAAGAGTTCAAGCAATATAGTCCAGAAAACTCTGTGGTCTGAAACAGATAGCACTACCTGGAAGATGGCAGAGTGTGACCATTTGAGTGGAAACATGTGCTCTTTCATTAAGGTTGATGTTCCCCCAGACAGTTCCCAGTATGCTATGTGAAACAAATACATTAAATAACCAAAGTCTTGTGCAAATTGCAAATTTTCTTACCCATAGAAGTGGCTTGCTGCTGTACCTCTAAGTGACATGCCACTCTGGTTTCCCTCCTGTGGAAGGAAAATAGTTGTACAATATTGCTGGCTGACTTGGGTATGGTAAGATGATTCAACCACTCCCAATGCAGGAACACAGGAACAAGAACTGCCCTCAAAAGAGGTTGTAGATTTCGTCACTGGACGAGTCACTGTTGTTGTTGTTCCAATCCTTCCAACAGGAAGCACATCCAGAAAAGTGACACACAGAAATACAGTGGGAGGGACTCCTTTAAGGACTGACAGTTCTCTGAACACATCCTAATCTTTTGTGGGGAACATGAGTGAAGTATGTTTGAGTCTAAACTCAGGGAAAAAGTCATGCCTCAACCAGAGCTTGGAGAATTTTCATTTTTGGACTACAGCTCTTAGAATTTCCCAGTCAATATGACCACTGTTGTATTAGACTCTGGGAATTATAGTCCAAAAATGTATCTCTTTCAAGCTGTGGCCTCTGCTATGTGAAGTTTGGGAAACACTGCTTAGAGTCCAAATATATTATAGTCTGATCCTATGCATTTCTATTCAGAAATTACTCCTATTGAGTTCAGTGGAATATACCATACTCTAAAGGATGCATGCATAGCATTGCCATGTTCTCCTTGTCCTAGTAAAACACAGCTATTGTATCTTCTGAGGTGAAAATCAGAAGGCAGTGATTTGACCAAGATGATTCTCTAAATTTTGATCAGAACTTGGAAATAATGTGTTACAAATAACAAGTTACTTGTAATTCATTCCCTTTGGCAATAATTAATATTAACTAGATTGGACTGAGATTCTAATATAATAATGGATAACCATTTTTTTATAAGTACAATAAGTACTTTTACATTTACAGTATTTTTGCAGCCTTATTACTTAGGTTTGTTTTGCAGTAAGCAGTATGATTTATACTGTAGCTAAATTTTTTATTACTTTAAGTACCTTTTTTATCATCACTCAGACTGCCAGGGTTTCCAAGGCTATGTACAATGATAAAAGCAGTATTTAAAACATTAAATAGAACCATAGAGAGCAGATAAAATATTATTTAGAAACAGACTGACACTGTTTCTTTTGATATAGAGGGTTTTTTAATTAAAAAAAAACACACAAAACAAGCAGAAGCACCACCCTGATCTTAGGGACCAAAGGCCTTTTGAAACAGTAGTCTTAGCCACTCAGTGGAAACTCAGGCAATATGAAACCATCCTGATATCCCTTGAGAGGGAATCCGCAGCCAGAATGCTGCAGAAAAATCCCTGTCATGTGCACTCACCAACCTAGCCTCTTGAGGTGGTAAGACATGCAACAGGGCCTCTGTGGGGCATCTCAAGTTCTGGTCAGGATCATATGGGATGATGGAGTCTTTCCGATATCCTGACACATACACCCCAGACAGGTAGAGCTTTGTATGTCAAAGCCAGACCTTGAATTGAGCTTGAAAGCAAACTGTGAGCCCACGCAGTTAGCACAAAACTTGTGATACATGGTTTCTAAAGTACACACTGACAACAATCTGGACCCTGCATTTTGGACCAGCTCTAGCTTCTGAAGGCAGCCCTATATAGAATATATTACTATAGTCTTAATGCCACAAAGAGATCCAGCAGAACCAACAAGAATGCATTCTCTCTGCCCAATGTTGGCAATCTACTGAGGTGACAAAGCCTGTTTCTGTTCCATAACCAGGTCTGCATCCAGACTGGAATGCAATTTTCTCCCAAGAAAGTTGCACTGCTACCTCTCACTTCAAAATTTTACATAGAAAAAGAAGATAAGAAACTGGCCAATAATTATCTAGTGTTACCCTGTGAAGATCTCTTCAGTAGCATTCTTATAATCTCTTCTTTTAGAGGAGCTGGAACACAATTCTCTTTCAAAAAAGCTTTTGCAATATCTACCACCTAATTGGCCATTTTTTTTTTATCAACCAGAATAAACAAGGGTCTAATAACCACAAGTGATTGGCCTCTCTTCTCCAAGCAACATGTCTACATCAGAATGTTAAACAAACTGAAACTCATCCATCAAAACTGGACAGGTGAATTTTTCAATGATCTTTCCATGATCTACTTTCAGTGTAAACTCCAAATCATGATGGATCCAAGCAATTTTCTCCACAAAAATATGTTGAAAATTCATAACGGTGAGTTTCCAGAAGCTTTTCTTAAATACTTGAAGCTTAGAAGAGTGCTACTCAAAGTGGTGGTTTCAGCAAATTTTCAGGAAAGCGAGAAACAGCTGTAGCCAATGGGCACAAATATATTGCCATTTTCTGGCAAGTGAGTAGGGAGAAATGCTGCTTAAGAAGCACTGATCTAGAATGTTATAGGTCCCTGACTACATAAACAGCTGCACTGTGCTAATGTAAGAGAAGGAGCAATGGCTAACTTCTCCTTCCTGCTGTGGAATTGGCTTTAAATGTACTCACACTAACTCACACTTGAATGGCTTTCACCATCATCACTTAGTTATCTACCGAGTGTTTCATTGTTCTGAACTCTTCAGAAAACCGAGAATTTGTGATCCAGGACAAAAAAATAATGAACAGTAGATGAAATCTTTCCTGGATCAACAGGACATAATGAGAATATCACAAGAACAGAAGCAAATATTAAATGCACCAATTATGAAGATAGAAATTCCTACAGCCATCAAGAGTCTAAAAACTTCAAAAGCACCTGGGCCAGATGGCTTCACAGCTAAGTACTATAAAGTCTTTGAAGAAGAACTGATGCAACCATTATATAATACTCTAAATCAAATTTTAATAGAAGGAATTCCAAAATCCTGGACAGAAGCAAATATTATTTTATTACTGAAAGAGGGAAAAGACCTAACATCTCCTAACAAATAAAGACCAATTTAACTAAATACGAGTTACAAGATATTCACAAGCATACTGACAGAAAGACTGAAGAACGTTATGCAATCTATAATACATGAAGATCAAAATGGCTTTCTGCCAGATAGACTACTGAGAAATAATATAAGAACAGTAATAAATATTATAGAGTACTCTGAGAGGCATAACAAAAAAGAATTGGCAATGATCTTCTTACATGCTGAAAAAGCATTTGATAAGGTGAGATGGAATTTTCTAATCATGGCCTTGGAAAAAATAGATTTGGGTGATAACTATGTAAAGTGGATTCAAGAAATATATTCATACCAAACAGCTCGAGTCATAGTAAATGGAGAAAAAAAACGAGAGAAATTAATATTAAGAACGGAACATGACAGGACTGCCCTCTCTCACCTCTTTTATTTATCTTGATATTGGAAATACTAAATAGAAGGATTCGTTCTGATCCAGATATTAAAGGGGTTAGAATTAAAGAACAGACATATAAATTACAAGCCTATGCTGATGACCTTGTAATCTTTCTGCAAGAACCACTCAGGAATATAGACAAGCTTCTAAAGATCATCTCAGAGTTTGCTGAAAGTGCAGGATTTAAAATAAATAAAGAGAAAACTGGAATTCTAACAAAAAAAAATGTGCCCCAGGAAAGAAGAAGAACTTATTAAAAAATTTGGATTTCAGATTCAAAAGAAATTAAAATACTTAGGCATTTGGGTCATGAGGGAAAACACAGAGCTTTTCAACAACAATTATTTAAGAGTGTGGACAGAAATAAAGAAAGATTTAGAAAAATGGAATAAATTACATTTATCCCAGAATTGCAACAGTGAAAATGAATGTCCTTCCTAAAATGATCTTCCTTTTTCAAAACTTGCCAATAATAAAAAATGATAAACCATTCCAAAAATGGCAAAAAGACCTTTCAAGGTTTATTTGAGTTGGGAAAAAAGCAAGGATAAATTGGAAAAATTTAATAGATCAAAAAGAAAGAGGCAGAGGTAGTCTACCAGATTTTAAATTATACTATTATGCATGCGGTTTAACTTGGATATCAGACTGGATCAGGTTACAGAATAGAACAATATTGACGCTAGAAGGAGTTGACAACAGAATGTGCAGACATGTCTGTCTTTGGTACAATAAGGCAAAAATAGATAGGGATTTTACAAACCACCGTATAAGTGGATCTTTATTGAGAATTTGGACACAAATAAAGAAAAACATTTATAACAAAATTCCAGCTTGGATATCCCCCCAGGAAGCTTTTTTGAGGGCGATGGGTCAATATTCAAGAAAAATGGTTGACGTACAAAGATCTACTAGAATTAGACAAATCACTTACACCACAGTTAAGAACAAGAGAAAAACTGGAGCAAATGGGTTTTAAGCTCTCATGGTTTCCATATAGGCAACTCTATGAGAGATATAAAATAGATTTAAGGCTGGAAGGATTCAATCTGAAACAAACACCTAAAGAGTTAGAGAAGATTATATTTGGTCAATCAAACCACGTTATATTGAAATTCCATAAATTCTTATTAAATTCTAAATTGGAAGAGGAAACGGTCAAAGATACCATGATATCTTGGGCCAATGGCCTAGGTCACACAATTGAACTAGAACATTGGGAAACATCTTGGAAATTAACCCATAGATTTACACTATCTCAAGATCTTAAAGAAAATTATGTGAAGACGTTCTATAAATAGTGTCTAACACCAGCCAAATTGGATAAAATGTATAACACACATCACAATAAATGTTGGAAATGCCAAGAGAAAATTGGAACTTTCATACATATGTGGTGGAGTTGCCAAAAAATTAAAAAATTTTGGGAGCAGCTGAGTCAACTCCTTTTTATAGAAATGTTTGAAACCCAGATACCCCTCATACCAGAAATTTTCTTATTAAATATGGTTCAAAATATAGATTCAAAAATTTCAAAGAAATACTGGAGAGTTTTATTGTATCTCGTTACTGCCGCTAGAATATTAATAGCCAAATGTTGGAAAATTAATGAAATCCCCACTTTAGAGCAATGGGTGATTAAAATACTGGAGATGAAGGAAAACGATCAACTTACTTGTAAGATTAAGAGGAAATCTGATGAAATATTGAAGGAATGGGACCCAGTTACGATGTTTCTCAGTAAAAAATGGAGTAACTTAATTATCGAATAAAACAAATCAAATAAATCAAATAAACTCTAATATATTTTAGAGAGATTAAAAAACAAACTTACAAATAATCATGGGAATTGCAGTGATCTTTATAGAGATTATCATTCTGATTGGATACAGATCTTTTGGTAAAATGGCTAGATTATGCTCATATAATGATGTATGTTTGTGTGTGTGTATGTATATATTGACATACAAGAGGAACAAAATCAACTAGCACAGAGAAAACACAGAAAGAGGTTATATAAGGAGAGGAAGTTTAGGTTATAGGTAGTAAATCTATGTTATTTTTCAAGAAGAGGTAAAGTTCAAACTAACAGAAGCAACGTTGAACTATATGTTTTTGGGGGGGGGGTTGTTTTTGTTTTGTTTTTTGTTTTTATTAATGTAATCATTGTAACTTTAGAAAATATTTCTTTTCTCTAATATTTAATGAACACCACCAGAAGATATTTGTTCACTGAGAATAATTCTGTTCAAGTTCAATTTGTTCAAGTTTTTCTCAAAACTACTCCACTTTATTAATAAAAAAAAATGAGAAAAAAAAGAAAACCAAGGATTTCTGCACTCAAGTATAGGATGCCAAGAGGATGCCTAGGAGTAACTGAGTTGATAAGCCAGGTCATCTCCCTATTCCACAGACCACCCAGGGCATCAACAGAATTGTCAGTTCTAGTAATCTAATGAGGGCAATCTATGATCTAACTGGATGGGAGAAACCATGTGCCCAGTCCACACATCATTGCTCTCGCTCAGATTTAGCTTGGGTTTTTTCAGTGATCATGCTCCCAAAACTAGTTTGCTATATGACACTATAGCCATTTCCGCATTAGACTGTTATAGCGCTATAATTCCACTTTCAACATCCTATGGAATCCTAGGGTTTGCAGTTTCGGGAGGGGCCAGTCGGCCTATGACATCTTCATGTTCCTTACATGATTTCTGATTTGCTTGAATAATTTTGTGAAAGGGCAAAGTTGTTGTTTGACCATACCTTTGGCTAGCATTTGCCAACTATATTTCCCTTCTTCATTCATTACAGTAAACATTCTTTTTAAAATGCTTCAGTTTACAAGTCTTAGATATGCTGTTCGGAAATTTTTTTCCCCTTAAAACACTCTTGTGAATATTCTTTGATGCCTCTAAAAAGACCAATCTTTTCATCACTCAAACAAAAGGCAGGGGAGGTGGAGTAGATTTGAGAATAAATCTGGATTTGAAAACATAGAGGTTGCGATGCAAATACAGTCAGGCAAAGATGGCGGGGGGGGGGGAATTAATGAATTTCCAGGATGCAAAACCACCCTCAAGGAAAGATGGAATGCCAAAGAAGACAGTGACTCATTTATGTTTGGGGTTGTGTTTAAAGAAACATTCTCCAGAGGTTTACCAGGAATCAACTGACTACTTGCAAACAAACCTTTTCCCCTCCTGCAGACCTAAGTGTTCTCTTAACAAAAATAACATTGCTTTGATAGGATTTCAACAATCAGACGAGATGTGTATAGGAAAAATCCTTTCTTCTCAAAGGCGTGGATCTAAAAACACTTTTTAAGAGTTGGCCTCAGACAATTAGGCTTATAAACAATTCATGCACTTGTTGAATGAAAAGAAGAAACAACCAAGGTCTTCAGCAGCAAATAATTCCACCTGTGATACCTATAGTTAGAAAAGAAATACTTGGTATCAAAACACAAAGAAAACTTGCCTGATAATTGTGTGGTGAAACTTCTAGTGGGTTATATATTTAGGGTGAAGGTTGCTTGTTTAGATCCTCTTTCCTAGTTGTTTGGTTTAAAAGCTGCTGGGAGGGGGAGAGAAATTATATTAAAAGGCTAAGGAGAGAATCATTGCCATTTACAATTTTTTTTTTTGTCATGCAGTACATTTTTATAAAGAAGTAACATTTAAACATCCAGTTCTACATCTGCAATCCGATTGTGAGATTGGAGGTGGTATTGAAGACTGCCAACAGACTTACAGTTATGGGAGGTTTCAATATAAATGACAAAGCTACTTTGTCTAGAGTAGTTTGAGATTTCATGTCTTCCATTTAGATTTAGATTTTAGATTTAGATTTCATGTCTCCCAACTCCTGTAATCACTCACATTTTAGATTTTCTCTTGTGTATTGGGTCAGGAAAGCTGTAATGCCTCCAAGTTATGGACAGATCATTCATTTTGATTGATCTTACCTCTACTGTCATACCATTGATATGGTTGTAGTCCATGCAGAAGTAGGAAACCAACAGTCATGGCCAGTGGCTCCAACATTAGTGGGACAGTAAATCAGCTTGACATTTTAGCCTGAATTCTAAGAAGCTAGCCAGTGTGTTGAATGCTATCTCCAAAATAGGTTTGGCATCTTGAGTAGCTGCATTAAAGTTCAAACTAAAAGCTAGTGTGAATTAAGTAACGCACTAACAATGTAGCCAAAAGCTGTCACTGAGAAAAACTTTGATGGTCCTTCATCTGCACCAAAACTGATGAAGGTAGCAGGTTCTCTAAGGTGTCTGGAAGAGAAATTCCTGCAGATTTCTCTGGGAGTCCTGCTGAGGTCCATGTCTCTGAGTTCAGGCTGGTCTTATTGTATCTGATACTTTCCAGTCAGTTTAACCTGGGTACAAACCACATTTAAGACAGAAACCTACCATCTCCATCTTAATCTTCTAGGTTTGGGGCTGGACGGCTTACTTCACAATTGGTAAGAGCTTCTTTGAAAGAAGGCATAGTGCCTGCTATGTTTTAAAAGGAAATTGTCCTTTTCGGGACCAAAAAATGTGGTCCCTAAAATTCCACATGACAGGGCATTCTCTGCAGCAGCACTCACAATGTGGAACTCTCTCTCTAGGTATGTTAGCAGTTCTGAGATTCTGACAATAAAACAATATTGTTCCATGTGGCCTCTGACACTTGAAACTGCTTTGTCCATTTTAATTGTTTTAAAATTATTTCTCTTTTAAGGTTATTTTTAAAAGTTCTTAAAGAGTATTTTAATTTGGTTTTTAAGGCTTTCATCTCTGTATTGCTTTAAATGCTTTTGTGTGTTGTGTATCACCTTGTGGTATCACCTTGTGTTGTGTATCACCTTGTGTATCACCTTTTCTGTCCAAAGACCTGGAGAAGATGGTGACATCTCAGCATTTAGCAGTCTTAGAGGACATGAATCATTTATAACTCTTCCAATGTGGCTAGATATTAAGCCGGTGTTGTTCTTTCCTACCTGTGTGTATACACAAGTCTGAGTGGCTTCTGTTCTTCTCTGTTGCCTTTATCCTATGGATAACATAAGGTTGCACATGTAAGAAAAGTCTCTTAATTAAAGGGAACTAACATCCTGGTAAGTGGAATGTGTCATTTTAACAAGTCAGCTGCCTGACAGGCTTGTTTCATCAGTGAAGATTTATGGCCAATGCCACAATTTGCATCTTTCTCCGTTCCATTACACTCTGCCCACAGCCCTGCAAATATGGATGCGTTTACATACCTGTGTAAACACATCCTGTGTTTACCTGTGGCTTCTATACATAATGTATCAGTGCATGTGAAGAAGTAGACTGAAAATCACGAAAGTTCATGTAAAATAAATCAATTTTTAAGACTAGTTTTTTTTAAGACTAAAAGCAATATTTTTTTTAAGACTAAAAGGAATATTCCCCTTTCTTTTGATATTGATTCAGCATTGCTGGTGAGAGCAGCACAGCCTCCTGCACCTGAAGGACAGTGTGGATCAGGCTGTGTGGAATACAACTTTCTCCTTTGACACACTGCTGCCATTTCTCAGCATATGGTATGGCCACCCCATGGATGGAAACTTCAGTGGGTGCAAAGGACTAGCGTATAAAGGAAGCAAGAGCCAAGAGAAAGGAAGAAAGGAAGTGAACCGAGAAGTTCTTCCTGAGTCCAAAGCTCAGCTAATTTTTCTTCTTCATAAAACATAGTGGAAGGTAAAACAGAACCAGTTGTCCCCATATCCTTTATGCCTTCCTGTCCACCCCCCTTTCCATTTCTTAGAAAAGCATTTCAAATGAGCAGCATGCAGTGAAGCAGTCATTTTCAGAGCCATCCAGTATGTAATTGTTGAGGAGATAACAGTAATAACTGTCCTAGCAAATTTATGGCAGTACATTGTGTGGCTCTGAATGGCTCACAGTTACTTTAACCATGTTCACTCTGATTGTTTTCTTCATCAGAGTGTAACACACCATAAGCAAGGGACAAAACTTATCAGCATGATGTGTGGCACATGTTGTGTCATGCTCTCCTAAAGCTGTCAAGTTTTTCAGCCTTTCTTGTGACTCCACAGAGCCATTTAATAAACCAAAGCTGAACTTTTGTTTTGTGGCACAGGCAAATGGTGAGATCACAGCTTTGGCAAAACAACTCATGGACTTCAGAGGAGTGATGTCATTGATAAGTCCAGGAATGGCTCAAGGTATGTTGAGTTCTGTTTAGGAATTCCCCATAGCATGACCAAAAATTATAGTATTATTCTAAGAGGAGTTGGCTGGTTGGGTTTGCCCTTACAATCTGAGGTGCCAGACAGTAGTATACTTAGCCTATGCATAAATTTAGCGCTGGGTATGCCAACAATTTTTAGACATCAGCCTAGTCTGCACAGTTCTTAGATTGTACAACTTCTGATTGCAAGTAGGAAAAAGAATCTATGAATGCTTGAGAGTAATTTCATTAAAAAAAAAGCTAGACCACCCACTATGAAATAAAATGGCCTGTAGAAAGAAAGGTAAGCCAGAATGCTTCTGTCTTAATATTCTGCGTCCAGTATCCAGTGAGTTTGCTTTTTTAAACACAATTCTGCCCTCTACAATTTGAAGTAGTATAAAACATTCACTCCAACATGTCACAGATGAAAACAATATCAGAGTATGATCCAGATGGCAAAAGTTATTAATGAGGAAGAATGCACAAGCTAGAAGAATCAGCAGCAATTTGCTTTTGCTTACATCTACTGGGTAGGGGAAAGATTCCGCCCTCTACTCTTCTCTCCCTCCCCCCAATGTTAACTGAGAGCAAACCTACTTTTGCAGTTTTGAATTCAGTCTGCATCAACTGAAGTAAGCCAAGGACAAAAAGGAAAATTGAGGGAAGAAAGAGAAACTGTAACATTTTAAAAGCAAATAAAAAAGTGAGATGATAAAGAATTAATTTGGACAGTCCTTCCCAAATTGGCTTAATATGATAGCACAGGAAAGTTTAACAGTGTATCTTTCTGTTTATACAGATATAGCCAGATCTGACATGCTCTGACTGGAGTGACAATGCCACAGCTCCACTGGAGTTAGTGCTAGTCAAGTTTCCCACGTCTACTTCCTTTATTATTTTGTCTTAGCACACATATCACTGGTGATCTCTGGTCTTTGGCCTTCAGCCAGAAAAAAGAAAAAAAAAGTAGCATATAACCTCCTTCCAGGAGTAATTAAAGAAATATGGCAGAAACATGGAAGTTCAAATACTATTTACACATGAAACAAAAGGTATCCATTTTCCTGTCAAATTCATTTTATTTTACTATTTGAAAATATGGGATATTCAGCTGTTCGGAGCCACTTTTCATACATACTATACATGTGAGAAAAGAAACAGGAAGTTCTGCTACCTCATGCTTCCTGTTCCTTTGGGTCATCCTCAAGTATTAAATGGGACTAGCAACAAAATATACATCCTAATAACTATGCTGTCTTCCAGGAGACCATTTCATCCTTTCTTTCCCAGTTTTCCCTTGGGAGTTTACTCCTTGGGAGTAAAAATTAACATTCCTTGGCTATTGAGTAGATTCAGTCCTAATTGGCCTCAGAATTTTTTACAAGATTTTTTTTAACCTTAAAAAACATTTTTTTAAAAAAGACCAAGACATGTCTATCTTTTGAGAAAGCAGAGATCTTCCTCTTGCTTTTCACTGACCCACTTTTTACTGCAATTCTGTTATCACTCACCACCTGAGTTTACTATTAGAAAATATGACCATACAAGAGAAAGATATACGCTTCTGGCACCATGTACAACTGCGCACTGAAGAAGGTGCAAAAGAATTGTTTTCAACATCATGATAATGATGAGTAACAGGAAGTATGAGGCACTTGCATTTCCTGTTCCTGTTGTATCCGTGCAAAAGCCTCAATTAATTTTTGTTGGATGGTATCCATGTTTTTTAACTCAGCTATGGGTTCATACTTATGTTTGGCCTGATGGATGTGTAATAAAACACTTTGGACTTTAAAAAAAAAAAGTAAGATAATGACTTCTCATTCCTGTGGCTACCCTGGAACCTTAAATTGTTAACTTCTTCACAGCCATTTTGTGCCTGTTAAAATGAGTGGCTCAGATCTGAATAAGTGATAACACCTGTAAATATATCAGAAACATTAAAAATGGAAATGGTTGGATTTCCAGCTGTGCAAACAGGTATAATTTGATCTGATTGGTATGAGAGCTTTCCTTCTCCCACCAGCAGCTTAACCCATCACCTTTAGATAAGTTTGCATGATCTCGCATCCCGTGTCATCTGATGTGTTTCCATACTCACATGTGCAGTATTCTTAATACTTTTCTGGATGTTGCATGGCAAAAAACAAAAATTGGCTGTACTCCCAAAAATCCATGACCTGAACTTTAATCTGTTTCTCCTTACAAGAGGCAAACTGCAGAAGTCCTTGCTGGATCAACCAGATTTCAAACTTGTAAATGTGAGAGGAAAGACTTGCCATTAACAGAAATTCAGCACCATAGCTATTAACCCACAATTCTGCCTCTGATCCTCCTCATCTTCTTTCAGCCATTGCCTGGGTAACTAAGGACAGCTTGCATCCCAATTTCTCAGTACCACAACCCCTCCCCAGATGTCTCCCACACACCCAAGGATGGTGATGGGCAAGAGAGAGGAAATATAAGGTCACTATGCTGATGCACCCCCTTTCGCCCTCCTTTCTTTTACCTGGTTTGGACCCCGGGTACCCACTGTCCCTACCATGCCTTGCCCCTTTCCCATTGACATGCACACATTTTGATATTTACATTTTTTCCACTTTTGCATGGGTTCCAAGTCCCTAATCCTAGCAAATGTGAAGGGCCAACTGTACATTTTTGCTGACTTTTTTTCCATCTTCAATTCCCCACAGCAGCAAAGCCATTCCAGTGAAAAGCTTCTTCCCACTCATTTTCCTACAGTGAAGAAATGCAGTCTATTTTTAAGAGGGCTTTGGGGCCACCAGATATTCCATCTTCCAAAACTCCATCTCCTACACTGCCGTGGCATTTGAATGACAATAGTTTAATTCTCATTCTCTTGCTGTATCACTAGTTTTTGAACTGATTACCTCCTTGCTCTTTTTATGGCCTCTTCCTCCCCACAGCACCCCTCCGAATGACACTGCAAAAAAAAAAGCCCCTTTGGGTCAAACAAGTACTTTTTTTAGCTGAAAAAACAAAACAAAAACATTACGCAGGCTATTACATGTGGTTTGGCAGAAGGCAGGACTCTCTACATTGAAAACAGCCCAAGAAATGACCAATGTGATGCATCATCACTTCTGACGGAGGAACTGAAAACTGAGCAGTGGCCCCTTTGGGGCTCTGGAACATGGCTTACAAGTTATTAATTCTACTTTTAGTTATGTTTGTTTTTTTTCTTCATGGGGAGGGGGGAATGTTTTGTTAGACCAGCCTTCCCCAAACTGGTGCTTTGCATATTGTGGATGATGGGAGCTGTAGCACAACACATCTGAAAGATACCAGATTAGGGAAACCTGTTTCAGAGAGTTGTCCGCCTTCCATTTTCAGAAAAAGGCAGGACACAAATAAGGAAGTAGGTAGGCAGATGAATAATTATCGTCAACAGCGCCAATGGGAGATTTCTCACTCAAAGTAAATACCAGCTTCAAAAGAGCGATTTTGTTCTGGATTGCAGCCAAGGAGGAAAGGGTCACATCATCCTGCGCACTAGCTGTGAGCCTGATAATTATCAGATCCTTTCCTTTCCCCCACCCCAATGCTATTCATATTTTTAAAAGTCTGCTTATTAAGTGCAAAGATGCATTTCAGGCATGATTTGGCCCTGAGCTATATCATATGGTGTTTTTACCCAAGCTCTGTTACAAATTATGTATGAGGCTTTTGCTCCCCTTTCTTTCAATCTTTCTTTGACTTCATTTTTTTCTTTTTCTCTTTTGTTTCGAAATTTAATAAAAGCCAAGAGGTGAATGGCAAGAGAACAAAACAAAAGTAAGTGACAATAGACAACAATTGCTTCACGAACTACTGCTTTCCTACTGTTGGCCTCAAAAGCTGTGTAAGATTTCCAAATAGGCAATTGTTCACTGCTTTCCTCCCTAGAGGCTCTAGCTCTATGAATATGCATATATTATTACTTCTTGATGCAAACATGTTTTTATACTATAGGTCACAAAGGCCATTGCAGTAATGGTAAAGAAAATGCATACTGAAGAGAGAACCACTTCTGTTCTTGGTTTTACAAGTATATACAGGTTTGTTTTGCCTCACTGGTAGGTCATTCTGTGTCATTTCTTCTGCAGAGTAGGTATAATGATTCTTTGTATCTAGTCTGTTTTGTTCCAAACTTAATATCCCACTCTCTAAGACCATCTGAATCTTTTAAACATCATGTTCTTACTGAGTCAAATGTAAAGAATTTGTCAATTTCAGGGAGTTCTTCAAAAGTGAACTGAAATTTGTTCCCATCTGCACTGACCATATTCAATCAATAAAGTTATTCCTAGCATGGAGAAGACCATGTTACATCTGCCTGCTGGTGCAGATGTTAAACATGAGGAGTCTCACAGGGAAAAACAAGTAACAAAGGCTGATTACCAAGGGATGCAAAGCCAGAAATTTATAAATTCAGCACCCAAAGTCCAGGATCAGAGTGGAAGAATCCACCAATTTCCATTTCTCCCATATCAATATTGTATTTTTTTTAAAAAAAAAATGTTCCATCATAAGCACAAAACCATTTTCAGGTATCAATAAATTCTTCTAAAGAGTAAACTTAAATTCCTCACCTATGCCAACTACTCTTTCCATTATCATGAAATGACTTACCAAGATATTGAAAGAGAGGTTTATATCCAGATTGACTGTGTCAACCATGGGTGGCTGGAGTTCCAGTTTAAGCTCTTTAGAGGAAGGCAGTGGGAAAGTCATTTTCACTGATGCTTTCTTCCTCTTCATCCCCTTGCTTAGTGGACACTACTGATCCTTGTTTAAAAGAGCTCTACCAAGTGTTGGATGTTATCCGAAAAAGACCTTCAGCATCTGGGAGACCTTTAAAGTTTGTACTGAAACCTGAAGTAGGTTTATTGCTCCACTGACATTGGATCAACCAGCATAGATGTTATGTCTGTAGGTTTTGCTAAGAAGTATCCCATACTTTTTTTAATATGAGGGAGGGAGGGAGGGAAGGAAGGAAGGAAAAGGAAGGAAGGTTCCTTTCAAATTAAAAGCAATTTTATTAACCTATTCTTGCCATATCTAGGCAAGTTTTGCTCCTCATTACACTGAGTGCCAAAATATTTGTAACAAGGGAGTTCTATGTTTTGAAAACTGAATTTCTCCACAAAAGGTAGTTGTCTGGAGGAGAGGGAGATTTGGATCAGAGTCAGCACATGCTGGTTATGGTTCTTAGTCTAGCCCATTAGCCCACACCATGGCCTGAACTGAAGAAAGCAACCAGTACCCATAAAGAAGAAATCTTGGGAAGGTATGAACTTAAGCATGTGTGTTTTCTCAATGGTGACCAACAGCTGCTGTGGCTTAGAGTTCTACCATCAAGGCCAAAGTTGAGATGTTTTCTCTTGCATCTAACATGCTAAATCCAGCCTCCTCACCCTGCCTAGATGGGATGCCATCTACCAAATGAAAATCCAGTGGAACTTCATAGAACTCCTACATCCCATGTGCTTTGAATATGGGGTTTACTCTTCCCAACAAGCAGATGATTTTTGCACACAAACGTAAGGGGTGAGCATATTATTTATAATTAAAAAGAGGTTTGTGTGAGGTTTATTTCAAGATCTTGGCTGTCCTACTTCCAACCAGTACATCAGCTTGGAAGTAACCATTGACATAAAGCTATTAATAATGACAACTAGTTACAGATACAATGCTTCCAGGTTTTGGAACTTCTACCCTAGGAAGGCTAAGATGGGTCTCCGCTTGCTATCTTTTCATTAACAAATGAAAACTGTTATATTCCAGCAGGATTTTAGGAATGGACAGCAAGGCTGTTTAATAGTGTGCTGTTTTATGTTTCTTCTTTTTAACTGATGAGTTTTCAAAAGCTTTAATTCTATGGACAGTTTGGTTGCATATTTTTTAAAAAAATTATTTTAAAAAAATTTTTAAAAATTATTTTTAAATTTTTTAAAACTGATATCTTTGCATGGACTTTTATCTGTATTTGTTTTAGTTTCTGTAACCTACCTTCTTTCTTTAACACATAACTAAGTAACATAATGATTGTAATTTAAGGAACAGTAATTTCATTTCTTTTCTGTAACTTTTATGTTACTTTTGTAGTTATGGCCTCACTAAATGGTAGAGGAAGAATATCACATTGTTCAAGTGTTCCATGGTGCTTCCTCAAACTATGTTTTAGACATTGAGACAATATTGGCTGGGAGGAAAGCATGTTTTGTACTACACCAGTAGGTTGTAGCATTCATTTCCTCCCACCAGGTGACTATTATAGTTACTTTCATAAAGTAGCAAAATAAAGTGTTGGGGGTCTTTTAAAGCCTTGGAACTATATTGTCAGTTTTTTCCTCTGAAACTAAATTTTCAAGATCTGGCTCTTAACAAAATATCTGTTCTATGTGTGGTTTTGCTTTTCTTAGAATGTTCTTTTTGAGAGAAGACACTCTTCAGGGAGAGGAAGCATTGAACAGAATGTGAGGACCAGTCTAAGCAAGAGAAGGGAATTAGAATAGCATGTCCACTATTACAGATTAAAACAGAGCCAGTCAGATAACATGTTTGACTAATATGCTTGCCTGACATTGCATCAAAGAACATGAAGTTCTCTTGGAGTTACAGTGTGGCTTTCTGCAAGGACAGAAACAGTATGGACACATCTCCAATGCATGCTGGTTATATATTTTATAGACACAGGAATCTTCATGTTTGCATTTACAGCGTCTTCCTCTTTTATCTTATCAAAAAAAGTCAAACCAGAAGAACCCATGCCTGCAGCAAAAAAGAGCCTCCTCTGCCCCTTGCCCCAGAATATGAGCTAATCACAGTCTTCTCACAATAGTCTTGTCTACCTTTCCAAAATTTACCAGAGAAAACTTATACCACTAGAAAATGAGTGGTCCTCTTACAATGCAGGAAAAAAAGCCATACGTTCATTGGGTCTGCACTCCAAGGCGTATAGTGAAGAAATAGCTCCCGTTCTTCTCTACATCCTATAGGTAACTTGGCATATGAAAGTTATAGCTTTATATACCTGGAAGGTATATGGAGGCATTTGATTCCCTGGGATCGAGCTAGGTTCAGTGGAATCTAAGTACTGCCTTATTTGACAAAAACAAAAAAAAATCCAAATCTGTCTGCTTGCCTGCCTGCTCCATCCATCTTCTTCATGAGGCTGAAAGTGGGTTATATGGGGAATCTCCACTCTGATGACCATATGCAAGATGGCAATATATACAAAATGGCAGGAATTAAAAAATGTCTTAAGAAAAGAAGGGATCATAGCATTATGTGGTTTTGTGTGAAAGAGCTCCTGCCAACCCTAAACATGAGGCAGATTGAAGGGAGATGACCTGTCTATAAGACGAGCTGGAATTCTGCATTGGGAGACATGTATTTGGCACATAGCTACATCTTCAGAGCTACTCCTCACTGTCTACTGCCCACCCACCCACAGAACCTATCTTTTAAGCAATGAAGATTCCCCATCTTGGCCATTTATGTGTCATTGGAGAGTGGAGAGATAAACAGAGAGGTGTCCAGCAATTTTTCTGTAGGTGGACACTAACTCGCATTCACAGGGACCTCCAGATTCCTCTGGAGATCCTGGCAGAAGATGTTCTTGCAGTGTGTCCAACTGCAAGAAAATAGCTGATTCCCTGCTTTCTAACAACACTGAAATGGTCATGGGGGGGAGGCTACATCACTTAAAAGGTGGGTTGAGGAAGAATTTTGGTCACTGCATGGTCAGTAAAGAATTCTGACCTCCACAATAACCATAAAAGTGAATTCCACTTACACTATCGCAACTCAAGTAACAGGATGGCAGCTGTTGAGTTTATTCCCAGGACAACCTATATGTGTATTAAAACAAGCAAATGACAAAATAGTTTCCTCTCCCCCACATCCTAAATCTGTGTGAAGAAGTGAAGTAGACTACTAGCCAAATCTCGCTTCAATATGAAGCCAGATTTGGCTCATATGCTTTATCCTCCAGCAGAGGGGAGTAGCCAAGTGTCCCAGGAGAAATGGCTGAGAGGACACCACTCCTAACATCTACTATCTGGGGTGGCTGCCTAATGCAGGGGTGGAAAAAGCAATGTTAGGGGTTGGGAATATGATTGCAAGCCCATCCCAACCTAGAGATTGCAAGTGGAAGTGCCTTTTCCTTGTGACTTCTGTACACTCTCCATTGCAATCATGCAAAAACTAACTGAGCAAGCTGAAGCAGCAAAGGGCCAGAATGAGAAAGAAACAGAGGAGAAGATTGTTGTCATTGTCATCATCAGCATCATTTTGTAAACATATGCCCTGTTTCTAGTATATGTGGATCATGATGAGGGTTCAATATGTAAACAAGAACCAGTAGTGGATGCTGGGACAATGAATTCCAGGCTTTCTGCTGAATTTTAAAGGACTTATCCAAGGTGCTGAACTATCTCCTCTAAACAGATTCAGCACCTTGGATACATTGTTCATATGTACCTTCAGGTCAACTCCAGCTTATACCAAGCCTGCCATAGTGTTTGTTTGGGGTTTTTTTTTTGTTTTTTTGCAAGGTTTATTTGGAGGAGTTCTGCCATTTCCTACCCCTATAAAGATGAAAGAGTGTGACTTGCCCTGTGAGTTTCCACGGCTGATCAGGAATTCAAAGCCTGTATCCTAATGTAACACTCAGACCATATACCATGCAAGTTCTGGACAAATCTTTTAAAATTCAGACTAAAACCTGGGGCAGATTTACTGCCTCACTGAAATGAAAGCCACCAAGCCACCAGTGCATAGCACAGGGTGGGAGCTGTGTGGCCCTCAGGTGTTACTGAACTTCATCTCCCAGAATTCCTTACCATTGCTGCTGGGAGATACATTCTGACCACTCGCCACAAGTGAGAGAACAAAGTTTGTTTGTGTGCATATATATTTGTTTTCAAAGAAAACGCCAATAGAATAAATTTACTATTATACTTCTCAGGGGTTCTGGCTCAGAGTTTTCACATGAGTGCTCTGATGTCAATGATTTAAATTCAATATGTGAACATCATTTCTTCCTCCTTGTGATTTCTGACCTCATACATCTCTCCTGTTTGCCCAATTCTTGTAATATGAGGGCCGTAGTAAAAGTAAAGGTCATAACTCCTTTATTAACTACATGAGACATATGCAACAGCATATGCAGCAACATACATGTGTGGGCTAGCTCTTTGTCTGCAACATGGTACTATTCAAAATAGTCTCCACCAATAGCAGTGCATTTGCACCACCTTTGAACCCATTCATCAAATCAACCTTGGAAAAACTCTTTCAGGCACTCCCTGGTCTAGGATCTTCCACTTGTCTTATATCATCAAAGCACTGTTACCTTCATCCAACCAAACAAGTAGAAGTCTGATGGCACCAGAAAAGGGCTGTAAGGTGGATGTGGCACCACTGACTATCCCATATGGGCAAGAAACTATGATGTTGCCAAAGAAGTGTGGGGTCATTCTTTATTGTGGAGTAACCTGATTGCATTGAACTGTTTCTTTGGTCTTTTCTTATGGATGGCATCTGGAAGCATCTGGAGTGATGCAATGTAGTGGTCACCATTCATTGAGGAAATCAAGCAAAATCACCCCCTTGTCATTCCAGAAGAGATTCACCATACTCTTCTGTGCTGAGCACTGGCTTTTGAATTTATTTTGTCTAGCAGAGATGGAGTGCTGCAATTCCATAGACTGATTCTTGGTCTTGGGGTCATACATGTATGCCCAGATCTTATCACCAATGCAAACATTCCTGAAAAAGGTGTCCTCATGGGCTTCAAATGTTGCCAACAGTCCCAAACATACACACTGTCCCTTCTCTTTCAGATCAGCTGTTAATTTATGAAGAACCTACTTGGCACACACTTTCCTGCATCCAAGGCTCTGAATAATTTGCTCAACAGCACTGTGACCACAGCCAATTTCCTCAATAATCTCTCAGACAATCATATGCTGGTGTGCACAAATCATGTCATTCACTTTGCTTTGGTTTCCATTTTTTACTGTTGTCAATGATCTTCCACTGTATTGTTCATCTTCAACAATGGTTTTGTCTTCTTTAAACTTTTTCACCTACCTTTGAACATTGCTCTCATCAATTCCCATTTCATCATGCTCATTTCTGAGCCTTCTGTGGATGTCAGCAGCAGTATTTCCTTCTTTGGTCAAGAACCTGAAGATTTCTCTTTGTTTCTGCTTCAGATCCATGGTTATTCAACACCTAGTAATACAGAAATTATGTCATGCAGTATTACTCTATCTGGTGGTGTAATAGCATCACATTTGGATTAATAGTTTTAGTGAAAATGGCACAGAGACATTACTTTCAGTACTATGCTCATATTTTTCTTTCTCTGTCTTTCTCTTCTCTGGTCATTCCCCCAGCTTTCTCTTTTCCTTTTATTCTTCTGAACTACTACTGTCCTCAGGCTGAATAAGGTAGCTGTCTCAAATGGAAGATGCTGGAGGCAAGATGTTTCAAAGCAAAGTGTCAGAGGAGATTGCTGTGTGTGTCATATAACCTGTCCTTCATGCCCTGAATTAGTTTTCTGCCTTCGTGTGAGGTAGAGGACATTGTCCTAACACCATAATGAAGTTAAATTGCCTTGATATCAGGCAGCAGCATCTTTGGGGCCAGCCTTAGGAATATCTCCTAGCTCTCTTTTCCTTGCCCCATTTCTTACCTGATGTGACACTTTCTTAAGTCCGTACCTCCTGCTTCCCAAGATCCCAACTTCATTATTCTTTCCTCTGCAGAATCAGAAAAGTACTGCCAAGTGCACCCAGAAATCAGTCAGTCATGCCCCTCTGCAGCATTATGGTGACTGAACCAGAGTCATCATCAACATCAACTCCAATATCATTAAAAATTCCTTTCTTGCATCACAACAGAGATATTTAGACATTTCAAGGAATCCACTTAATACAATGTCATGAGTTGGGAACCATGAACCTCCAGATGTTATAGGACAACCGCTTCCATCAGCTCTAACTAGCATATCCAAAGGTAAGGAATTTGGGCAGCTGCAATGCAATAGTAACTGAAGGGCAGCACTTTGCTTATCCCTATTCTGCAGCAATTTTCATCAGTGGAAGCAGAAGCAAAAGCCAGTGCCCTTGTTAAGTACTACATCCAGGCTGATCTTTAAAATCTCATTTATTGTGGTATATGAGCTAATTTGGTATAGACAGCAATAAAAGGGGAATCAAGCACAACCTTCATGATGTTTTCTGATAAACCAGTTAAGTTTGTTGGAACTCATCCCAAACAAGCTCAAAATAAGTACAGACTTAATCATACAGTTGATCGATGGATTGAAAAGAAATGATGGCCTTACCTTCGTGGCCGGGTTGTAAAAACATTATTTGGTCACAAATATTCTTAAGGCACCATAAAAAACAATCTACTTGTGTAAATCAAAGAGTGTAAACCTTGCAGAGCAATAACACTGATGTCTATTATCCAGATATGATTGATTATCTGCTTATCCAAAGCTCGTATGAATGCCAGTCTTTGATGCACAATGCAAGCAGAGCTATTTCTATAAATAGCTGGAAAAAATAACTTGATCAAGCTGAATCTAGTATCCCAAATGTTGACACACATAACTAAGAAAAATATATATCTATCTAGTATACAAGCCAGGTTTATTATGTGTCCAAGAAAAGAAAAACCTCCAGGAGAGAAGCGACAATCCAGAAAAAGTCCACTATATATTTATTTAATTAATTAATTTATATCCTGCCTTTCTTCCATTAGAGAATCCATGCTTAAGTCATATTGAAATCAATGGAGTTGATTAAGCCACAACTAATTTAGCCAACAGAATTCATCCAAAGAAAGTTAGTTATGCTTCCTTGGGGCTAATAGTAGCAGTTGCCCCTTGTTTATTAGATGATGGACACCATACTACTACTTCATACTATCTATGGCAGACCTTTCCAAACTTTTCATGCTGGTGACACACTTTTTCAGACATTCATCATTTCACAACACAGTAATTCAGTAAGTAATTCAGTAAGTGGAGGCAGCCCTTCCACCAGAGCCTGGCCCACTGCCACTCACATTGGGGTCTTCTTTGGCCCAGGGCAGCAGCAGTGGTGGGAGAAGCAGCCTCTCCAACCAAGCCTGACCCACTGCCCTCACTGGGGTCTTCCTCAGCCCAGAGCAGCTGTGGTAGCAATGGAAGAGGCATCCCCTCCACCCAAGCCTGGCCCCCAGCTGCTGCCCTCCCCAGGGTCTTCCTCGGGCCTAGGTGATGGCAGCAGCAGAGACAGCAGTGGAATAGGCAGCCCTTCCACCTCTTACGTTTGTATGACACACCTACACACTTCAGGCAACACACTAATGTGTCGTGACACACAGTTTGGAAAGCTCTGATCTATGGCTTCTTCTTTCTTGCATTCTCTGTAGATCACACACTTCAAAGAGGGACTGAGGCACCTAAAAGTATCTTGAACATCAGAGACAATATAGTTGAACTTGTGGAAGAATTGACTATGGAGCAATGCCAAAAATGATGGCTGTGCCTCCACTACATCTTCTGTGTTATCATCACCATCATCATCATTTGTAGAGAATTTCAACACATTTTTGAGTTCCTCATTGGTAAGCATTTCTCCATGATCTTCTGCATGTTCCTCAGTGTCTTCCTTGATCATGTCAAATAATCCCTTCCCACCAAATTCCTTTGCAACATTCAAGATCTTCCTAACTTCTGCATCAATAGTGAGGAAGGCCCTGAAATCATTGACTACCTCATCCCATAATAGCTTCCAATGTAAATTGATTGTCTTAGGCTTGAGGGCATCCCCTGCAATAAGCCCAATAGCTTCTGCAATTGTGAAGCTCTTCCATAAAGCCATGACTCTGCAGTCAAGGTTAACATCAAGTGCAGCACAAATCCTTTCAAAGGTGAGGAAGCTATAAATCATCTTATTACACTTATGATGCCTTGATCAAGTGATTGCAACAGTGATGTAGTGTTAGGAAGCAGGAATATCATTTCCATGTTTTCTTCAGTGAAGCAGAGAAACTGGGGATGGCTGGGAACATTGTCAGTTATGAGGAGAGCCTCAAATGGCAGCCCCTTCTGTTTGAGCTATTTCTTCATTTCAGGACTGAAGCACTGGTGGAACCATTCCAACAGCAAGATCACCATCACTCAAGTCTTCCTGTTGTGTTGCCAGAACACAAACAGGCAATTTTTTTTTCTGTTCTTAAGGGCCCAGGGATTGTTTGCTCGAAGACGAGGCCTGGCTTGATTGTGTGACCTGCTGCATTACCTCACAGTACTAGAATAAAGCAATTTTTCCAGGCCTTGCATCTCAGAGTTTGATTGGCACTCTTAAGGATATAACTTCAACTGGGCATCTTCCTCCAGAACAAGCCCATTTCATCACAGTTGAAGACTTGATCTGGAAGCTAACCTTCCTCTACTATGATTTTGTTGAATGCTTCTGGGAACACTAATGTTGCCTTGGCACTGGCCAATGCCAGTTCTCCAGTGATCTTTAATTCTTGAGGCTATAATGCTTTACATAGCAAACTAGCCATCCCTTACTAACCTTAAACTCCTTCGTCACCTCCTCAACCCCTCACCATAATGCTCATAAAAGCTAAGTGCTTTTTGATGCACAATGCTACCATGAACAGGGATATGCTTTGTGACATGTTTTCTAGCCATACAAAGCTTTCTCAGTCTTTGCAAGCACTTTATCATGAACCAAAAAGACCATGTTTGCCACTGTAGGTTCAACACTAACACATCAACAAATTTCAGCTTCTTTCTGCTTTATTGAACAGATACCTGATTTGCTCTTACCAGCCTTACATGCCACTTCAGAATTAGATATGCCACTTTTCAAAAGAGCTATGATTTTTATTTCCTTATCACAAGTTAGCACTTTACACTTCCTCTTAGACTTGGAGAGACTGCTTTGACCACCTAATAGCTTTTTAGAAGCTTTTTTTCAGAGAAATAAAGGGTGCACACAACATTACATTACACAATAACAAGTAATGTACAGTACAGTAGCAAATGAACTGGATGTGAGACTAGAGAGAGACTTGATGTTGCAGAGAAGCTGCAGAGATGCCACAAAAGACAGGAGGATCTGCAAAATGTTAGGGGATGTAGTGCTATGTAATGCATTACCCTTGGATTCCTGATGTTTCTCTAAATCAGCCTCAAGCTTCAGGAGGGGGGCTGGCAGTGGCAAAAAGTATGCCATGAGGCAAGCTCTCTCAGACACCACAAAAGATGCAAAGATCTGTGAAATGGTGGGGCATATGGATTCATACCATGCACAATCCTTGGAATTTGAATTTTTCTGAATCAGCCTCAAACTTCAGGAGTGGGGGCTGGGGGGGCATTTGGCACACACCACAAGGCAAGTTCTGTCTCAGACAACACAAAAGATGCAAGGTGTGGATTCCCACTATTTCACAGCTTCTCGCATTTCTCTGAATCACCCTCAAGCTTTGGGGGGTGGGGCGGTGGCACAACAAAAGACACAAGAATCTTTGAAAGGTGGGAAGCATGGATTCCCACCATTTCACAGATCATCATATTTCTCCGAATCAGCCTCAAGTATCATGAGGGGGTGGGTGGCAGTGGCAGCAGCAAGCATGCCATGAGGCAAAGTCTCTCTCAGACATGACAAAAGACATGGCAGCAGCGGTGGTGCTGATCTTGCTCACTTGTCTGTGAATGAGTGACCAGGATCAGCAGGGGGCATGTGAGACACCCATTTTGCAAGACCTAAGAATGCACGCCTGGCACCTAGGCCTTGTTGCCGCTTTCTCTGCAGCCTTGAAACTGCTTCTGTACTGAATGTCAGGTAGTATAATTTTTAAATATTTTTATACTTTTAAAATACTTGTATACTTTCAGTTGTCATAGGCTTAAATCTGTGAATACTTAGCTTGCGAATACAGTGGACCCACTGGATGACCCCTTAGCTAATTGAAGCATGATGAATCTTAAATATCATGGAATATGCCACAGGCTATTTATAGTACCCCTTCCCTTCTTTTGAAGCAAATATCATATTTAAATCTTGTTTCGGGAACAAATGGGCAACTGTGTTGATTCTAAACTATGGAAAATGAGGGTTGCTTGCAAATCCTGAAAGAATTGATCTCTTTAAAATATTTGGTTCTAACTTTCCTTGATTTTGCTTACTGCAGGCTTTGCTTACTGTCTGCTTGAAGAGCACCAGCAATTTTGTTATCGTGATAAATGACCCCCCTAGATAAGACACTCTCTTTTTTTTAACCTGAAACCACAATTTGCTTCCTCCTTCAGGTCACAGACTGATTTTTTTCCCTAGTGACAGATTTATTACTTTCTTTCTAAACACAGGAAAAAATAACAAATTGCCAACAATTGCCCTAAAATGCAATGGTGTCAGAAGAACTTGGTTCATTTTCAGGCTGAAATTATGTACAAAATAAGATTTTCCCATGTTATCAGAGGCATCATGCATGTATTCTAGAAATTTACTGACAGTTGTAGCAACAGTTAAGTACATTTAAGAAACAACTTTGCATGCCAGAACCAACTGCATTTAACTACTATTGAGAAAACAACAGAAGCTGGAATTAAAACCAAAAAGACAATGTTATATCTCAAAATATCACAAGATTATATCCTCATATCTGTATGGATTAATTCTGATTCTTTGTCCCAAATAGAACAGGCCTATTAAATCAATGGATGTTTGGTAAAGAATCAGGTAAGGTATTCCAACAATAGAATCCAGGTTTATATATCTATTTCTGTCCCTAGCTAGCTAGCTAGCTATCATGTATCTATGTCTATAAATATATATTTGTGTGTGTGTGTTTGTGTGTGTGTTTCTGTAATTATCTACAGACATATAGAACTACAAACACATATATTGATAACTGCTATCAAAATATCTAACGCATGGCTCAGCAACCTGTAGTCCTCCAGATGTTTTTGGACTACAATTTTCATGATCCCTCACTATTTCAAAATGACTAACTAGGAGCTGCAGTTCAATAACACCCAAAGTGTCATACATTGCCCACTTCAATATAATTACTGTTAAATACTAGAATGTCTTCACTAAAGTGAATCACAATTAAGTCTCCAATCATGTTGTTCACATTGTAAGCAACAGTGGGACTCACTTTAAAAAAATATCCGTTAAGATTGTACTGCACATCTGGAAAAAAGACAGTTGTGATTAACTTTTGGCAGGACATACAGTGAAATCATATGTATGTAAATCCTATTTCATTCAGTGAGACTTGCTCCTAAGTAAGTATGCAAACTGTATGTATCATCCTGTTCTCTTACAAGATGGCAACCTTGCAGCATAATCCTATGACCAATATCTACCAAAACCAACTAGGAGAGGAGAAAACCTGAGATAATGTCAATTATCATAGAAAGCAGAAAGACCACTGAAAAGTCTAGAGGGAAGGAACCTGTCATGCTTCACCATATTCTCCAGGTTTTAACGTTCCAGGGTCTGACCACTACTATGTAAATGATCCTTCTCATGAATTCATGTCAGACCTCAAATAAAGGCAACATGTACAGCAGACTCAAGGAAAGATATGCAGAGATAATGAGCTGAATGTTTACACTGTCCCACTTCCTGTAGTAAGCAAGTCATGTGCAGGCGACATTGCAGCTAGAGTCTGAATCTAGAATTAAGACAAGGATTCTTCAAGCTACAGTATCCACAGTACAAAGTAAAATAAATAAATAAACAAGGTAGCATTTAATTTATTACAAAATAAACTGAAGACAGGAAACAGCAGGACCCCCCTGATGGTCACATACAGCTCCCAACTGAGAACACTCAAGTCTATCATCAGTGAGCTACAACCTATTCTGGACAATACTTCTGCCCTCTGAAAAGCTTTTGCTGGTAGGCCTTTACTTGTCTACAGACAGTCTTCCCAATATCAAACAGTTATTTAACTATAGCAGAAGGGAAGACGGATACAAGACTTTGCCACAAACCCAGATGCCAACTTTGCCCACACATCTACTCAGGAAATCTCAGCACTGGATCGAATCACACCACCCACAATATTATGGGTACTTTCACTTGCTCATCTTCTAAGAGGGTATATGCCATTCTCTATCAACAATACCCTTCAACACTCTACCTTGGGCAAAAAGGCCAGTCTCTGCACCAAAGGATACATAAATTCCCATTAGGAATAGAAATACACAAGAAGCAGTTGCAGAACACTTTGATCTTCCTGAGTATTCCATCTCAGACCTCAAAACAGCAGTCCTTGAACAAAAACACAAACACCTACAAAGGAAGACTGGAAAGAGAAATAGCAGAACTGCAATATATCCGTGACCACTGTCCATCAAGAGTGGTTTCTTGCACACCATATATATTATAATACTAGATATAACACTAGATAACACTAGATAACACCCCAACCTCATGAGAACTCTCTTGGCCAGTTTATCACATCTTCTTTCTGGATCCCAGCCACCATCACACTACATTCCAGTAACTCCCTTCACATTTATTGTTATCCACTCACCTTGGCATTAAACAACATCTTTCTTCCTGTTTTTGTCCTCCAATGACCATAGTTAAAACTGAACTTGCCACCTCATCACCATATCCACAAGTTTTGCATTTCTATTGCTATTCACCCATGTAGTCTGTTTATTCATAGCTATAAAGATCTGTTCCTAGGCACTTCGCTTAATGCATCTAACTTAAGTCTATGAAAGCTTGTGCAACCAACTTCTTTCTCTCAGTTCATCTAGAAGGTGCTACAAGATCCACTTGCATACTGATCCAGACTAACATAGCTATGTTACCTTAAAAAGTGGGGGACTTATTAGCTCAAAGGAGGCCTGAGAGAGGAGGGTAATGGCAGGATCTTTTCACCAGTGTATACCAGTACTAACTGTAGAGAGAACTCCAGTTAAAAGTTAAACAGAATATTTTATTGGAAATTAATAGACATACATAAGAAATCAAGCAATCTCACAAACCATACAAGACTATTGAAAGAAAAGGTGGAAAAGGTCGGATAGAGACAGATATGGGGTGGAAGGGCTGCTATTTACCAGTCCTGAAGCAGAGGATCCAAATGGAATGGCTGAAACAAGAGTCTGAGTGTAGTATGGAGGAATGGGAATCTTGGGGACCATGTGCAGCATGATGCCAAATGTACTACAAAATGTAGGGGTTGGAGCAAGGGTTTTTATACCCTATTTCCTGGCCTGACAGAAGGAGCATGGACAAATCAGTAATTGCTTTCCCAGAACTCTGACAAAGCAGTCTGGAATGGGCTGTTTGTCTTGAGTTTAGGTAACAAAACATAGATGGGAGCCCTGACAGTCTCTTAAATGTCTTGGTTGGGTAAGGTAAATATAAAAGCTCTCTGCAGGATATGCTCACAACAGAGGTGCTTGATTGCTTCACCTGGGCAGTTTTGCCTTCCATTATTTCCAGGAGTACTTGAATCTTTTGAAAGGATCATCCTAAACCCATCAGCACTGAGCTTTCTAATCTAATCCCTCTAAAAGTATGACCTGACCATGCCATGCCAAGATCATCCTGACCTGGCTATGTGTATATAGTCAGTGCTTCTCCAAACATGCTTCCAGCCATAAATATGTATAATTTATGAAAAATAACGTACACCTCAAAATGTGAGTGTTGGGTGTGTTAACAGCTATGTCTTTGAATTCTCTCACAAAAAATGTGAGTATTATTTAGAAAAGCTAAATTTCAATTTCCATCTCCCTGAAAATGCTTTACATCCCTGAAAATGGTCTGTCATGAAAGAGAAATGCCTAGTTAGTAGTTTGGGGAAAGCAGGTTGAATATGGGCTCTACCTCATCACAGCTGCTGCCCCTTCTTCCTCTGTCTCTACAGACCACCAACTGCCTCTGTGTTTCTGAATCTTCCTGGCCTTCCCAGCACTTAAGCCTTGTCATATTCTTCACCATTTATGAGGCCACACCCTCACTAACTGTAAATTGTATTAAAATATAACTATAGCAGTCATTAGAGACCCAGTTTGGTGTAATGGTTTGAGCATTGTACTATGATCCTGGAGATCATAGTTCAATTCCCTGCTCAGCCATGGAACCCCACTGAGTGGCCTTGGGCATGTCACATGATCTCAGCCCCAGAAGACCCATAACACTTTCACTCTGGGTCACCGTAAGTCAGAAACAATTGAAGGCACACAACAACAATAGAAATTACTATAATTTGCAGTGCAAAAGGAGTAAAGTTGTTCCTTGTTCAATTATAATCACAATATAATGTATGTTCCACCTTTATTACTGGGAATTAATTAATAAGTTAGGAAGCCTAGGTCACCTGGTTCATTCTGGGAGGTGGGTTTGACTCCCATTCTGGAAGGTGGTGTTGACAAAGCCCAGAGGCTGAACTTCCAGCAAATGGGCAACAATAGTGAGGGGGGGGCAAAGTAACTGAGTATGCTCAGAAAAGAGCCCACTCTCACTATCTCATGACCAAAGAGCCACCAAATCATGGAATCAACACCAGCCACACCCCTTTTATGTCTCCTTGAAGTGCAGAAAGGGGTAGATGGTGAATGTAATCCAACTCTGTTTTATAAGAGGAGAAAGTCTGAAGGTAACGGGAGGATGCCAAGCCACTGATTAACAGGTCATACACAAGACCTAACAAAGAAGCTTGTAGTACTTCAAGATTAGCCTAACAGACAATATACTCATACCTAAATAACAATGACTAGGTTTTCTTTACACTCTGTTGTTTACTCATTGTGTTAATTCCTCAAATTACCCCAGATTAGATTAAAGAACAACGTTAGGGTGGATGCCAAGTGTGTCAAACCCATGAATAGGAGAAACACGATCTTTTATAAAATGTTAAGGTATATCTGTGTTACAGCATTCATGTAAAAAACATCATCTGGCATTCTGCACATTTATCCAAAGAGAGTGCAGGAAAGCTTTGCAAAACTCTTTGATGACCTATGGCTAACTTTAGACAGTAAACCATCAGTTTCTGAGCCAGCCCAAGCTATTTTGTTGCATGAGGCAAAGGACAATAAGATGGCACTCACCTTTCCATGTACAAAAGCTAATCAGACTGGCAGCTGAATGTGACTTCAGTCCTGGCAATCAGTTAAGATTGTCCACCATATGTGAGGATGACAGGACAGTTTTTTGGGGGGAAGACATATGGTGGAACATGTTACTCTGTCCTGCAAGACAGCAGAAGGGTCAGGTGGCTCAGGAGGAAGAATAGGGCAGGGGGGAGTGTTAATTCAGTCTGCCTAATGCAGAGCAGGCTCTGCTGATTCTAAGGCATAAAAGAGACCTGGAGCCCATTCAAACTACACAAATATAGTGTTACTATTCTACTTTAGTTTCCTTGGCATTTTATGGAGAATTTTCAGCCAGAGAGTTCCTCACCAAACTACAAATGCCAGGATTCCACAGGACGGAACCATGGCAGTTAAAGTGGAATGATAGTACTTTTAATTGTTTAGTGTGAATGGGCCCCTCATTATCAGATGTGAAGCACAGGGGCTAAGACTTTGAGCCAGGAAGTCTATAGTTCAAATCTTTCCACAGCTGTGGACTTTCTAGGTAGCCTTAGACAAGTCAGGCCATTTCTGCACTATACTGTTATAGTGCTATTATTCCACTTTTAACATCCTTTGGAATCCTGAGATTTGCAGTTTAGGAGGGACATTTAGAATTCTCAGTCAGAGAACTTTTTGGCCTTGGTAAACTACAAACCCCAGAATTCCACAGGATGTTGAAAATGGAATAATATCAGTATAACAGTGTATCATGGAAATGGCCTCAGTGTAACCTACAGAATTCCGCTGCCATGTGCACTGCAATCAGGGTTGTAGCAGATGGGGGAAAGGGCAAAATGAGCACAAAGTCCCCCAATAAAAATTCTATTCCATGGTGAAATCATCCAGCAGTTCCCAAACTTCTAGCATTACAGTGTCATAAGTGAGACACTCAAAATGAGCAGTGCTAGAATTCTTATTTTTGCTGTGTTCATGTTGCCTCAGTAATTTTGCCTGCTCTTTGCTCTAGGTGCCTAAACTATGCTTCTAAATGAGTCATTGAAATTTTAAGTTACTCCAGAAATTTGGGGACTGAAGGAAAATTTGTTTGGGGTTGTAGAATTCTCATTTGGAAAATGATGCCCTCATTGACTTCAGGCTACATAAGACTCCTAGCAGCCCATTCCACAGCCAGTCATCAATACCTCCTCCACTGGGAAGCTCCTCCCACCCATCCCAATATTCACCACACACAGTGCAAGCCTATTTGTTCCCCCAGAGCAGACAGGGAAAGTGAAATCTTCAAGTGCTGTCTCTACACTGCTCCCCATTTTGATGCTCCCATAATGCCATAGTACAGCATAGCACAGCTCTTCACTATACCCAGACCAGGGAACATTTGTGAGCAGGCAAACCCAACTCAGGTGGCAATACCAGTGGACCTCTCAAGATGCTGGGTCTTTAGTCACTGCCTGAGGATGCCTGACACTGGTCCCAGATCTCACAATAAGGTTATTGTAAGACAGAGGTGGGAAAAGTACAGTTCTGCGGCCACATGCATTTTTTTTTGCCCCTGGACCACCTTTTTCTGTTCAAAACAACAATGTTTTTTAAATCCTGGAAGCCTCCAGGGAAGGCAATTTACCTTTTCAATAGATTGCAGGATGTTCCCTCAACATACACACCATGCCGCCACCACACACACATAGATTAGTGGTTTAAAAATACTATTTTTCAAAACTAGTTTTCTTTTTTCATTTTTGTCATCTTTCAGAGTCCATTTCTTTCAGAGACCATGAGGCTCCAGAGGAACCTGGGGCAGAAAACTGTTGCCCAGTCCACCACAGTTATCCAGTAGTTGTCCAGAATAATGGACATGAAGTGCCTTGGACATTTTAAAGCACAGTGTCGGCTCCAAATATATGAGCAGAACTAGCGGTTGCACTCAGAAATCTGGAATGCTGATACAACTATTGATTTACCTTGTGTCCCGGTATCATCATCACATATTGACCATTCAGTCCCCTCTAAACAATACACATAAACTCTATGCCAATATCAGACTTGAGAGCCTGTGTGAGGTTGTGGTTGCAGTGTTAGACGGGGACTACTCTGCACTTTACTGCACTATACTACACTACACAGACACAGAACTTTGACACCACTTGCACTGTCACAGCTCAATCCTAAAGAATCCTGAGATTTCTGAATTTGGTAAGAGCCATAAGAGTTAATGTGGTGTTAAGTGACGGTAACTGTGTAATGAAGATACATCCTAGATCCAAATTCAAATCCCTTCCAAATCACTGGGCAATCTTGGGCTAATGATTGTCTCCTAGCCTGATTTACCTCACTGGTTTGTTCATAGAATTGGATGGGAAGAAGGAGCACAGCCACGTACGTAGCCTTGAACTCACTGAAGTCAAAGCAAGATGCAAGTGTAAGTAATAAAATAAATTAATCCACTCGTGAAGATGTGGAGGTTACAAGGAGAAGGAATGCACACTCCCACTCCCATCCTTAGTCCACATGCTCACTGTAACATATTCCAAACAAGGGTGAGGTTTCTTTCAAATAATGAAGAAATCTCTCCTTGGTGAACACAAGCTGCATAGAAATAGTGCTCACTGTTGCTCACACTGAGCATCATGTCGTTCCTTTGTGCATCTTTGCTTCATGGATACTGAACTGCTTCAGTACTGCTCCTTTAACTCTTTAACATATATAAAAGGACCATCTGCATCATTTAATGGAATTTAAATTATACTCGCAGCTGCACTCTTGTGCCCGTACACACACACACACACACACACAGAGAGAGAGAGAGAGAGAGAGAGAGCCATCTCCAGCTGACAACACTCTACCTCAATAGAGCCACAACCTGTTTCTTTCCCTTCTGAATCTGCTGTGGCCTTAATGCAGGACTGATTCCCACTCATTTGCCCTGGAGTTATGCAAGGGTAAGGAATGTCTGATCTAAATATATAGATGCTTTACATGGTTCATAAGAATTACCCGCCTAGGAGTGGCAGCTTTCCTAAGAGCTGCTTATCTTTATTGATTCACAGTGAAGTCTGTTTTCTCTAAGACGCTTTCAAGACTGTTGAAAGAAAAAGGTTTTTCCCCATTCCCCAAGCCCATCCCTGGTAAGAAGAAAATAAGATCAGTGATCATTAGCCAGTTTTTATGTTATTTGCCAAGATAAGGTTTATGGCTCTGCAATAAGGCAAAAAAGAAAGAAAGAAAAATCTCCCTAGCTCATCTAAAGCAGCTTTTTCACACAGAAGAGTAGATACAGAGCAACAAACTATAAGGTGATGTCATCTCAAGAAGATTCAGCTATTGTGTGAACATGCAATATGCCTGAAGACAATCAAGAAAGTCATGACTGGCTCTGTCCCTACATCCATTGTTTTCACATGACATGATAGTGATTTAAGATTAGGAATAGGTCAGGATTTCATTTCAGTACATTTTTTATAAAGATTTAATAAAATTCTCACATACTTGAGACAGAAGACATCTGAGATTTAAAAAGTCTGATCCTACCTCTTCCTGACTGTAGATGGTACATCATTAAATTCATTCTTCCTAAATGTAACTTCCCAAGTTCTATAGATACCTATATTTTAAAACAATAAATGATAAAATACAAGAAAAACACATCTAAAAAAACAGTAAACAATGAACACACAGAACAAAGAAATATATCCTGTTAGATGTATTACACAGCTGCAGTCAACTGTTCATAAAAGTCCCAGTAAATAAATGGATCTTAGCCTAGTCCTGAAAGATCTAAAAAGGTTGATCCAAGCATAGCTGTCAGGGAGGACATTCCAAAGTACCACCGCAAAGAAAACTCACAGTAGGAAATCCACTATAGTATCCTTGCTAACTGTGTTCCCCAGAAAATCATATTCAGAGGCCTACCACCTCTGATATTGAAGGGAAACCAATATGATTAGTAGCAACCAATGGCCCGATCCTCCCTGACTATGTCTGAACCCCTTCAAACTGGTGGTCATCACAACCTCCTTGGGTAGCAGACTTCTGTACTTTTGCCAGTTCTGCATATCTTTTTGAGATGTAATGATCAGAAATAATGCATAGAATTCCAGACTGACAGGTGTCTACACTACATACTTTCATAATACTTTCATATTACTCAGCTATCATGGCTCCATCCAGTGGAATCCTGGGTTATGTAGTTTGACGATGTCCTTAGAAGAGCAGAGATTTCTAAAGACATCATCAAAATACATAACCCAGGATTCCACTGGATGGAGCCATGATAGCTGAATAATATGAAAGATTCTGAAGGACACAGCCATGCCCGTTAAAGTGGTTATAACTGGCAAACTTCTAATGAGAATAACATTGGAGAATAGCTCAGTGTGGACACACCCATAGTACCATCATGTATGCCAAAACATTGCCTCTTTTATGCCTGATTCCTTTCTCAACAGCTGAAAATCCTCCCAGGTTAAGACAAGTTAAAATTGCAAAAAAAATGAATAGACATATCAAACATACACTTAAGTTAAAACAGGTAGCAAGTGCAAGATATGCTTAAAAACCTTTGCTAATAATCCTGCATTGGCTACTTAATTACAAATGCATAAATAAGCAATGTCTTCTGCCCAACTCCATTCCCCAAACTACCTTAAAAACCAGCAACTATACCAGGCAATATAGGTCTGTTTTTTTGGCAATCAGGTGCAGGAAGAGGATGTTTCCAGCTGCTTCCAACCAATGAATGAAGTTGCAAGGAAGACTTGTGATAGGGGTCCTGCCTCTGATTGTCACAATCTCAATTACTGGCAGGAGGGGCTGGAAACATCATCCTCCTGCACCACAGTCATATGCTAAACAGCCCTCCTTCATTTGATGAGGCTGCTGGCTGTTAAGGTAGGTCAGAGGGGCATTTACAATTGTGTCAGTAGGATAACGGTTGGTAATGCATAGTATTGCTAAATAAAAAACAGTGAATTGATTTGTAACTCTAGGTTATAACGGCATAAATACAGTACTAGAAGACAACCCTTATGCGTAGCATTTCAAATAAATCGGTGAGGCCTCAAGATTTTAGTAAATAGTCATGCTTTTATTTGGTGCCTACATGAAACCAGCATTGGTGCCAATTGGGCCTCCAAGGGGAGAGCATTCCACCAATGGGATGCCACCGTTGAGAAGGCCCTCTCTCAACTTTCTCATGCATTAGATTTCCCCCACTGGTGGAATACAGAAAAGGTTCTCTCAGCAGCCTTCAGTCCTCAGGCAGATAAATGTAGCATTTTAATGACCTTTCTTGTATTTTAGAGAGATCCTTCTGGAGCTCTTCACTTTCCTCTTTTTTTATTTGCCTAAATAATTTAGTGTCATCTATGTAGTCCCCTCACAAATAAAAAGTCCTAGTAAGCTATACTCTTGGCCTAGCATATCTGGCAAGGTTCTAATGAGAATGACATTGGAGAATACCCCAGTAAATTACCTGGAGATCCTTCGAGTGAGAGTGGAGTGAAAATTTAGTAATAACTAATAAATATCCTCCTGAAAAAGAAAAAGGATTGATAAATAACATTAATAATTTTATCTCCTTCTGTATAGCAGAAGACCTCTCTTCCTCAAGTAAAAATGAGGAGCAAAGCTGTACTTTGAAAAGGGTCACATTGATCAAACAAATAGGAAATATTTCCATCAATATAAAACCCCTGATGTCATGATCAATCTGATGGGACTTCAGTTGCCACTATCCAATGAAATCAAAACAAACAGAGATTCAAAGTAGTGTAATTATAATTAATATAATATAGTAGTAATTAATTCCATCTTACAGTAACTAAAGCATAACTAACACTCGTTCTATTGCAAAATAACAAGGGATAATTTCACTCTTTTTATAATGTAATCATAACTTTTTTATTTACTTTTCTAGTTTCAGTGGGTACACAGCTTCAGTACTTATGTATGTTTTATACCCACAGAGCAACAACTTGTATCATTCTGAAATAAACAGACAGACAGAGTGATAGTGTGACTGTAAACTCACAATACAGTTCCATTTAAATAATATGAAAATAAAGAGTTGCTTTCAAAGTGTAATTGCAACATAACTAAATGCTATCAGGGTCCTACCATGGACTGCAATTAATTCCATTTTTACAGTAATTTTCTGAACTTTGAAAACCTGTAGTGATCTTACAAGCTTCCACTCATATGAAACCTCTGGTATCATGTTCAGTCTGATGGGATTTCAATGACCACTGCTTGCTGAAATCAAAACAAGCAAAGTTCTGAAAAAAGAATTGATCAATGACACTGAATTTCTCACAAAAGAGCACAAAACAACTAGGAAGAGGGAAATCTTAGAATAACTTTTTTTAATTTCATTTATTTTATTTACAGTCATAGGCCAAATAAAAATATGTATAAAAACAATTATAAAAATAATAATACTACACAATTACAGTTACAGCCAAAATTCATACAACATACACTGGGTGCTTAGTACACTAAATACAGTGCATTTATATTGAGAACCCAAATATAAAAACTAAGATCTCAGATGTGGTACCTATGGTTTAAATATTCCAAAAATATCTAAAATTACTAGATTATATATGTCTCATAATATTTACCTATAGGCAGTAATGAAAGAGGCACAAAACTTAGTCACCTTCTCTGTAGTTTGTATATCCAAATCCACAAGTAAGAAAGGTAAAATGTTTCTGATTTCTCTGAAAATGTTTGTAAAATTTGAGTTATTAAGGTGGAACATGTACCTTGCTAAAATGGACAATACGATAAAACATGATCAAGAAACTCTATCTCTACATTTACGGGTTTTTTTAATATTTACCTTCCAACAACTTAAATTAAAAAAAGCAGACTTAGAGGCTGTTGATTTAGCTCCTATTCGAGAATCTCACATGGTTCTGAGAAGAAGATATTGTGACTTTAGTAATAAAAATTCTCATTTTTGTCTAGATAAATTTTAAATATAATCAAACAAATCTTCGACGAATGATTAAGAGCAAGAGTATCCTCACCATAATCTCCTCAAAGATTTTTTTTATACTTTACAATAAATTACAATTCAAATTCTCCATCAGAAGATGCATTTTAATACCTTCAAATGCTGCATAGAGGGACAAGACAAGGATGTCCCTTGTCCCCTCTTTTATTTATTCTGACAATGGAAATACTCAATAATGCTATAAGAGAGAATAAAGCTATAATAGGAGTTCAAGTTAAGAAGTATCAATATAAGTTGAAAGCATTCACTGATGATTTTGTTTTGTTTTTAGATGATCCAAGGAGAAGTATTAAAGAGTTGATTAGAACACCTCAAGAATATGGAGAATACTCTGGATTTCAAGTCAACAAAGAAAAAACAGCTCTGCTAATGAAAAACATGACTGAGAAAGAAGAGATGGAATTAGCAAAATTAACAGGATTTAACAGAGTACAAAAGACAAGGTATCTGGGTGTCTGGATAGCTAAAAGAAACAATGAATTATTTCAAAATAATTATGACAAAAAATGGAAAGAAATAACGAAAGACTTGGAAAGTTGGACTTCATGCAACTATCAATGATGGGAAGGATAGCGGCAATAAAAATGAATGTACTTCCAAAAATGAACTTTTTGTTTCAAAATCTTCCCATAATACCAAATAATAAGCCCTTTATACAATGGAAGAGAGAGTTAACCAAATTTATATGGCGAGGGGAAAAACCTAGAATAAAATGGAAAGTTTGATGGACCAACAGACTTGAGGTGGAATGGGAATACCAGACTTTCAGATATATTACAAAGCCGCAGCCTTTACATGGATAAAGGATTAGGTAGATTTACAAGATACAAGAATGTTGGCATTGGAAGGCGCGGATTTGAAGATGGGTTGGCATGCCTGCATGTTCTATGATAAAGCCAGAATTGATAAAGACTTCACTCATCACTATATCAGGAAATCTGTTTTGAGAATTTGGGAAGAATATAAGAATAAGAACATAAGGCAGCTTCCCACATGGGTTTCCCCTCAAGAAGCTTTTTTTGGTAGATGGACAGAAACAGACAAATGGCTTCGATATGAAGACATATTGGAAAGGTCAACTTTAAATAACTACAAGATTAAAACAAGAGAAAAATTGGAATCGAAAGGAATAACATTAAGTTGGTTTCCATAAAGGCAGTTAACTGAAAGGTTCCAAATGGATTTAAAGACTTATGGAATAGACCCACAAGAGACAACGGGAATGATTAAATGACTACTGGAGAATTCTCCTCATCTGCTATCTTATATATATCAAGAAATATTACAACAAGAAAGACAAGAAGAAACAATCAAGTCAGTAATGATTTCGTGGGCTCAAAATATAGGACATTCAATTCAATTAGAATTCTAGGAAGAAAGCTGGAAAAAGACACAAAAATTTACAGTTGCCCAGAATTTGAAAGAGAACTACTACAAGCTGTTCCATAGATGGTACATGACACCAAATAAGTTGAAAAAGATTTACAATACTGGTACAGGACTCTGTTGGAAATGTCAGAAAGAGGTTGGTGCCATATATCATATGTGGTGGACATGTCTCAGAGCTAAGAAATACTGGACCGATGTACATAATAAAATTTGTGATTTATTGAAAATCAATTTGTTAAAATACCGGAACTTTACTTGTTAAATACGACAAATGTATTTGATGGTACTGATACTAAGAAATATTGGAGAATAATTCTGTATATGATAATAACAGCTAGGACAGAGTACGTAAAGCTTTGGAAAACTCAAGAGATACCAACTATAGAACCAAGATGGGGAACATTTATAGAAAACAGAAATACAGATATTTTGTCACAGAGATTAAAAGGGAAATCAGAAGAGGAGATTAAAAAGGAATGGCAGATAGTAATGGAAAATAGCTGGGTAATGTTGAATTAAAATGAATAATTCATGACCAGGATTTGAAATGAGGAAGCTACAGTAGTAAGTCATGGAACTGTAATGAAGAGATTGAAATACAAGAACGGACATGTAACAACATCATTAAAATGTGGTACAAATAGAGATAGAAGTATTAAGAGATATTGAAAATAAATTCTAGATCAGTGTGGAAGATCAAAAATATGTCATGCACTATTACAGTAACAATTGTTTGTTTTATATGTGAAATTGAATAAAATGATTTTAAAAAAAAACCTTCAAATGCCAAAACAGCTGCTTGAAGTCATAAATATGTACTAAATAAAGATATAACAAATGATGAAATTAATAATGTAATTAATTTTAAACATGGTAGGGTATCACTGACAGACAGCATATCTGCTGAATTTTATATGCTTTGCTGGCATAATTGCCCCTCTCTTGTCAATGGCATCTTGAATGCAAATAAAGCTCCTAAATTTGGCATCAGGTTGGAGTTATAACAAAAGATTCAAATCAGCTTATCAGAAGAATTTTGATTTCACAAATTGGTCAAAAAATAAGTTCAAGAATGAGATCTGTTAAATCTTTCAGTGCTTGATCGTTTAATATTCCAAAATTTTTCAGCAAAATCCGGCAAAATATGACAATTATGTATTACATAGCACCATAACTGACTGGCTTCTGGGAAGAGCCCTTCTCAACCACACTTACTGGTAAGCAACCATCAGTATCAACACAGATCCATTCTTGTGAGCAATCTCTAGCATGACAGAAAGAAAAGGAAACTCTTTCATGATGGAGATTATTCGTGTAACGTTGTGTAGGAATGTCAGGCAGCTGATTCTTGATCAACAGGAAAATAGACCAACAATGATCCCAGCAGCGTCATGCTTGTAAGTGGGGTTCAGAGGACTTCCATCATCCCTACATAGCCCTTAAACTAGGGGCCACATACAGATCATCAATGCAGTTACAAATACAGAATTGTAGCTCACGTATTCATAACTACCCAATAAAATTCCAGCCATTATTTCTATTTCAAGTTATACGAGCAAAACCTAAAAGAAAATACAAAACTGACCAAAAAAAAAAAATGAAACCTTTATTAGAAGTAACAGATAACATGGGTTTCCCCAAGCACGTAGATACTTTCAAAGTCTCCTTCCAATGTGGAAGATGCTATGGAATCAGGAATTAAATGAAAAGTTAACAGCTAAGTATAAAGGTCTTAAAAAGGGAAGTAAGGCCATTTCTACCCTACACTGTTATGGTGCCATTATTCCACTTTCAACATTTCTGCTATTATTCCATTTCAACACTCTAAACTGCAAACCCCAGGATTCCATAGGATGTTGAAAATGGAAGAATAGCCCTATAACAGTGTAGTGTGGAAACAGACTAGGACAGACAAGTTTGTCAGGATATGGCAGCCATTCATTGCCTTTGGAAATAATATATCTGTTATTCCAAGGCTCACATGGTTCCAGTATAAATATTGTGAAGGTCTACTGTGAGAACCCTGATAATTTGCCTTTTGGAAAATGAAGATCAAGCTTTTTCACTGGAAATGAAGGAAAGAAAAATATATTTTTATTCTGCTGGGAAAAGGATTCTTGTCTTTGAGAGAGCTTCTTTTGAATATAATCTATTTTGTCATATAGTGTTAACGATATTTATTTTTATCTTTTGGGTTTTCATCTATGTGTTGGTGTTCTGTCTTTGCGTTCCAAACAAATAAAAATTAATATGAAGAAGAAGAAGAAACAAGCAGAGTTTCAAAGTAGAGTAATAAGTTACTTTTATTTGGTTCCATCTTGCAGTAACTAAGGCGTAACTAAGACACATTCTGACTGCAACATAACAAAGTAGTATGCAGTCTTCCCTCCACATTCGCAGGTTTGACTTTCAGGAATTTGATTATTCACAAGGCACCCATGCCTCTCCTCTCCATTGTCCACCCAAGTTCCCTTACCGTTTGCCTCAGCACAAGTTCTCAGCACTGGAGCTAGAGGCAAGGGGATGGCAGGGGAAGCTCCTGAGGGCAGAAGGAAAGCACACGCTGCCTTTCTCCCCCCAGCCCCTTACCTTTTGCCTGAGGAGTTATTTGCAATTTTTCCACTTTCACATGGTTTCTATGCCCCAAATCCTTGTAAATATGGGGGGGCACTTCAATTGTAATATTTTTATGTACCTTTAGTATGCACTTTTAGTACTTTGTTATGTTTTGTACCACAGAGCAACAGCTTGTTCCTAAATAAACAGACTGACAGAGAAATAGTGTGACTGCAAACTAAGACTACAGTTACAATTAAATTAAAAAATAGCATTTTCTTCAAAATGTAACGGCAACATGACTTGCATAACATAGCTCTTTCTTGAACTTCAGCTAATTAAAGTAAAAGTAATTTTCTGAGCTCTGAAAACTAGTGATTTTCTGGCTAACATCTTACAAGCTTTTCTGTAATGTTCTGAAGTCACTCAAGACATTGGAATGCTCTCATTATGCTCCCAGTTTACAAAATAATAACAGAATAGGACCACTATCTTGGGAAACATAAATTTTCCTCTCCATTCTTGCCAACACAGCTGCTAGGAGGACAAAAGCTAATGGACTGAGTGAGATCACTACATCCTGCTCTCATTTGGAGTGTCATTGTTTGGAGTGTTAAAGAGGTGGAGTTTAAAGCAAGAACAGAGATAAGGTAGAAGGTGAGCAACAAGTATTAGACTTTTGCTCTTACCCAGAAAGGAAGATAGGTTTGCAAAGGCAGTTTCATCATAAGAAATCCCTTGCTGAATCAAGATTCTGTTTAGTTTGAGTTTAGATGTTCAGTGATCAGACCAAAGGTCAACAACTCGTGGCCCTCCATATATGGCCAGGTTGCAACTCCCAGCATCCTTTACTACTGGCTATACTGGCTAGGGCTGATAATAGCTACAATCTAGCATCTTCTGCAGGGACCCTTGCTGCCCATCTCAGATGTACATGTGCATTTTAATAGCTTAGAAAAGTTACATCTCAGAACCCTTAGGCAGCATGGTCAATGGAACTACTGGGGAATTATGGGAGTTTTAATCCAAAAAAAGTAATTTTTCCAAGTTCCTTGCATTAGTATGTAGACAGGGGACATAGAATACTGCAATACAGCAGACCTTGAGAAATTACTTTTTAAAGTAGTTTGTTTCTGTTATAGTGCTTGAATTGAAACCCATTTCCATTGTTGACTGTAGTGCTGAAAAAGTAACTTATCCCATTGCTCATTGCACTGCTTGGTACTTTTCCATTATTTCCATTATTTCCCATTATTTTTCTGAGAAAAAAAAATCATTAGAATTGATAAGAATGTCTTGAAACCCGAACAAAGTCCTGACAACTACCCTTTAAAAATTAGTTTTGAAAGTAACTAGAAATTGTATTGCAAAACCTTTTTGACCTCTGTATTTTAATACAATGGCCAATTTATTTAATTTATTTTTATTTTTATTGTAAGCATTTATATACCATCTATCAGTTATGCAATCTCCTACAAAGGTTAACAAAATGTTAAAAGTGACACTTTTCAGCAGGCCAGGCAAATGAAAAAGAAAATATCCAATGAATGAGTGACAGCATTTTGAATTAAATGGCAAGTTACATTGCTCTGTTTTCAATCACCTAAAAAGGAATGCTATAATAAGCTAATTAACTGCATTTAACTGATTAATTGATATATCAATTACATGCCAAATAGGTGTCATCTTAAGATCTGTATTGAGTACACAGTTTTGATGAAGATCAAGCTAGACAAACAAATAATGTATAACAAGATGATATATTGCCAGTCCTAGTGGTTTCTTTTTCATACATTCCTCTCAAGAAATTCAGTTTGGTTTCCTTTCACATTTTTTAAATGTAATAATTCATTTTTTTTTTCTTTGAAACACAAGAAAGAACCAATTGCCATTTTGAATTTTCATGCTACTGCTGCTCCTGTTGCTGTCATTTTTTACCTAGAGAGGTCACATAAGTCAGCCTCCCCCATTGTGCAACCCTCCAGTTGTGTTGGACTGTAGGTTCAATCATCCTGAGCGTATATGAGCATATATGACTGGGGATAATGTAATTTGTAGTCCAAAACATCTACAGGTGGTGTGTTGGAGAAGTCTAATGTTGATCTCTTTACACCAAGGACTAGGTAGATAACTGTACTTGTCTTCTTCTCTCTAGTCTCTGGCCACTCAGTTTCACACACTGCCTTCATCCATCAGGCACTCCACTGCAACACTTTCTTCTCATGCTGCTCTGAGAATCTGACACTTCTTTTTACCTCCCTACATTGATTTATTGTCTACTCAGATCTTGCACACACCTCTTGTCTATAACTTCAAATCCCACACAGCCTTCCCTCTCCAGATGTTTCTCCATTCTTACATCCTGAGACAGGTTTGTGCCATTTGCTCAACCAGGTCCACCACCCTCAGCTCTCTGAAAATCTCCTGCTTCCTAAAATGATTCTTTGCTTCTTTCCCTCTCTACCCCTTATGCCTGAAACTGCTCTGCATAATTCCAATATTAATAATATGTGCTGAGAAGGTTAAACTGAAAAGTCTTGTCTCAGGGATGTGGCTTTTCTGTATCAGCAAAAAGCTGGACTAAATTAAATTTGAGATGCCTTCCAGTTTTACAGTTTTATGTGTACAAACTGGGATCATGGTACATGGTACCCAAAAATTGTTGAAATTAAGCAGTCCTGGATTTAATCTGCACCTGGATGGAAGACCACTTTGGATGCCTATCTATACCATCACACACATGCACACACCACTGGGATCCACAATGGAAAAGAAAACAATTTTCAACATATAAGATTGTTATAACTCACTGGCAACAGAGATATAAACTAATAAGCCAATCTATGATTATTTAATGGTAAAAGAAATCATGTGAAAAAAAAAAAGTTGCAAATGCTTTAAGGTTCTCTCTGTCTCAGTCTTTCTCCTTGGAATTATCCACTTCAGTGTTTAGACAATGAGCTCTCTGCACCAGGCATGTGAAAAGCCGTGTCTGTTTTGTCATGTTTTTCAGAATCCCAGTGGCATTGGTATCCTATTCTTGTTCTGTAGCTGGACTGGAACGCTAGGCTATTTGCTTTATGCTGGAATCAAAGGACACTTTACTAGAATGGGGAATAAGTCCCAAAGAGGCCAGCAGGACTTTTTTTCCTGGCAAGAGATGCTTAGGATTGCTGTGCAGATCAGTGCAACAGATAGGCGTATCAGCTAATTCTGTCACTGACTTAATTCTTAATCAGCTGAGGGGTGAGAACTAGTAAGACTGCATTTGTGCAGCAAGACTTTTTCCTCATACCCATATAGAAATGTTTTCTTCTTCCTTCCAACATTCATTTACATTTTTGAGCATATTTTTTCCCAAATAATTGCACTTTTGTGTATTTCTTTTATTACTGTAAATCTTTTCTACACAATTTTTCCATTCCATAGTCTGTACACATTTTTCAAGTGTTATATCATGTCCCTTTTATTCATGCATGCATTGTTTTGTGCAGTTTTTCTTCCCATTAAAAAGGACTGCAATTCTCAGAAATTTATAGATTTCTGAAGACAGAGGCATTCAGGCACATTGATAAAAGTGGTACTTTGTATTTTCATACTACACAGTAATAGTGCAAGGATTCCACATTAACTGCTATGGCTATATCCTACGGAATCCTGGGATCTGCAGTTTAGGGAGGGGTTTTTAGAATTTTCTGTCAAAGAGCTCTAATGTGTCGAACCAACGTAGAAACTGCAGATACCTGAAGTGGAGTCATAGTGCTATAATTGCGCCGTATGAAACAGCTCAATACTTCAGCAGGGAACTGATTTTCTCAACCTTACCATGCACAGTGTGGGACTCTGCACCCAAACAACTGGATGTTTTACAAAAGTACCAATGCTGAATCCAGATTTTATCATTCTTCAACTCTCTAAAAGTAATGAGACGTTAGTCATGATATGTCTAACTTTAGTACCATTGTTTGCAAGGGGTGAGGGTGACCAAGTCTGGATCCAACTCTAATACTAGACTTTTAGATATGTGATGGAAAAGTATTAATACCAACCTGAAATCTGATAGAAGAGATAAAACAGTCATTTCAGAGGTACCCTGTTGCTTACAAAACATGTTTTCTTCTGCCTCTTTCTCTTGTTTTCTACCCCTGATGCATTCATTGAACATGTGAAAATCCCAAAGGAACATACCACAAATAACCCACCATTTCCAGGTTTGCCTTAAAAATCAACAGCAACATTCAAAAATGATCCAAGTGCTTTTGCAAATGTGGGAAAATATAAGTATTTTGATCTGAGTATGGATTTGGTTTGAGGATCTAGAAGATGATTTTATTGCAGGAGTATCAGCTGTTATATCATGCTGCTTGTCTAAAAAAAGAAAAAAGCACCCAAAGCAGCCTACAAATCAGTTAAAACACACAGAGATAGATACCCATATCACTACATTTTTTGCCCTCAGGCTGACAATTTACAAGACAAAACTAGAAGACAGTGTGGAGGGAGGAGGAAAAGCAGCAAATGTTCAGTTACTGATTCCTGCACCTAATAGTTCATCTAGGGATAAAGTAGGAAAAGGCAGGTGAGAGATGTACTGGAGTTTGCTTAAATCAAATCATATATATCCAAAACAGAATAAAAATTAGGATAAATGTCTTCATTTGTAAATTACCAAATACGGTATTTTTATTTTTATACAATGAAATGTCATACATACAGTTTATTTGCCATTTATTTAATTTATACAAGTAATTTTCCATATTGTTTAGATATTTATAAATTATGTACGTACATTCATATACTGATATATATCATCTCCATACCTAATTTACACAGTATGTGGGTTTGCAATACTGTTCAAAAATAAATATAAAAGTATGCTTCAGAAACAACTCCTGTTTTATCTTCTGGGGTTTTAAAATAAATTGCTAGTATCTGTTCTTACTTTTTCCTCTATAACACTAGCATTCTAGCCAAATTCACTTAAATGTCCTTAACAAGTTAATAATTAAACCTGCTGTTTGTCATGCCATTAATATGAGATGAGCAGCACCATTGTTACAGCTGCTGAGAGAGAAGGTACATAAAGGCACACTAAGCAGTTCAAAACCTTATTAAAACATGCCTGTCAAATGCAGAGGTACAAATAAAGTGTCTGGTTCATCAAAAAGATAACTCCTGCAGACAGCACACGCCATTCCCTGGGATCTCTTGCATTTGGCTCAAAAATTAAAATTGGACATTTCCCTTATACTGACGCATATATAGTTTAAAGTGGGGTTGGTTTCAGCAAACTGAGGCCCTTTCCACACAGGCATATTGCCCGCACTAGGGCGACCTCCCCAGGAGGTCTTCTACACCGCGAGGCGTGCGAGGGCAGTTCGCAAATGGGAGGTTCTAAACCTCAAACCGCCCTCGCGCGGCCACGGGGTGGCGCTGCGAGTCTTATAAAAACCACTTCTCAAGTGGTTTTTATGTGACTTGCGCACGTTGCCCCATCGCCGCCCCCCGTTTAGAACTGCAGGGATGTGTTAGCGCATCTCTGCAGAGCTGCCCAGGAGCGGGCTTCCGGCTGGTGCGCTGCCCTGATTGGCGGAGTGCCGCTGGAAGCCAGCGGTCGCCATTTTGGGTGCCGCCAAATGCCACCGAAATTCGCCGCTGTTTGGAGCGGCGAATGCACGCTCACCGCGGGGACGGAGCAACCCGTTTAGCGGTAAGCTCCGTCCCTGCGTGCACCCCCCCGTTTACCCGCCCTGCATGTGGAAAGGGCCTGAGCATTGCAATTCCACTTTACAAACAATTCCACTTTAATGAATTCAGCATAAATCAAATCTTTAAAGCACAGGCAAAACACTGAACAGCAGATCTGAGTTTAGTAATCTAGGTGTTCTCCAATAACATCTGCAAACCTGAGCAGGGATGGAACACTATTTCCAGCAGCATGGCTGTGAGAAGGGAGCTTTAACCCCTCACTTCCCATTTCTTGACTCCTGAAACTCCCCTACCTCCAGCTGCTTTTTCTACAAAGTTGCAAGCTTGAACCTAGAACTCTGGCTGTGGAGAGGACGATTTAAAGCCAAAAAGCAGCAGACAGGTGGAAATATAAGCAATTCATGCTCTACTTTTGGACAAGTTTCAACAATGTCAGATTATATTACATTTCACACAAAAATATTTAAGATATAGAAGATACATTTGAATGTATCTTTTCCTTCTACCAGTTTGCTGGATGCTCAGTGTTTGGACAGTACTAACTGCTACACATCTCTTTGCATGTCTCAACATTTCAAAGGATGATCACCCAAACAGCATGGATAACAGCTTTCAAAAGCTTTGGAGTGGCAGCAGGGGTTAAGTCTACATGCCACATCTCCACCTGGCTTCTTCAGATCTGTACCTCATTTTCCTCAGTATTGCATCACAGAGTATTGTACTGAGATCAAGGGAAGTAGTAATGCTACTCTTCTGCTTTGGTCAGCCTCTGCTGGAGTACTGTGTCCAGTTTTGGGCACCATAGTTCAAGAAAAATATTGACAAGTGAGAATGTATCTGGAGAAAGGTGATCAAAGGTCTGGAAACCAATCCTTTTGAGGAATGACTTAGGGAGTTGATTATGTCTAGCTGAGAGAAGAGAAGACTTTGAGGTGATATGTTAACTATTTTTACTGTATCTGAAAAGATAACATGTAGAAGATGGAGTGAGCCTGCTTTCTACTGCTCCAGAAACTGGAACACAATGTAATCAATTCAAATTCCAAGCGATTCCACTTAAACATTAGAAATAAATTCCTTACTGTAAAAACTGTTTGACAATGGATTAAACTGCCTTAGTGGGTGGTGGGTTTTCCTTCTTTGGAAGTCTTTAAAAAAAACTGGATGGGCATCTTTCAGGAGTGCTGTAGTTGTGTAGTCCTGCATAGCAGGGGGTTGCGTTAGATAACCCTTGCAACCAATTTCCAATTTTATGAGTCTATAATTATATAGTTAGGGCACAGGAACAGTACAGCTTAAATACTCCAGCAAATAGCCAAGTCTATTGCTTTCACACCAGCTCTCCAAGGAGCCTGTCAACACCCTAAAATTCATATACAGTCCCAACTCAACTCTCTGTCTCTTTCATCTGATTGTGCAAAATTGCAATCTATCAACATACAGGGATATCTAGATTGCCTGATCCTTTACTGTAAAGGGGAAGGGAATACCCCTTCTGAAGCTGAGTTTTCCCAGTTCAGAATATTCCCAAACTGATTTGGTATTAAGAAATAATCAGTTAATTATTTTATACCCATGGCAACTTATCACTAACAGTTTATCCAATAAAAGGATGTATCAATGCAGGCCTGACAAGAGAGCCATCTAACTGATCCATTCATCATCTCAGCCAGAATTCTTTATCAGCTATTTTAACTATGTGACCACCATAGTTACACAGGTATATAGTGATTCCCAGTCCAATCCTCCAACCCCCACTTACTCAGTAGCAGCCACCTATTAGGAAGCAGCTGGCTGATGTTCCCATCTTCCCCCATGAATAATCTCTCCTGCAACAGTCAGAAGCAGGGTCCCTGTCACGATTCCCCCTTGCAGCAGAGATCACTCACACAAGCAGGAGTAAGACTGTGAGTCAGCTGCTTTCTGACTGACAGGGGAAGAGAGTCCCACTGAATGCAGTGGTTGCTGTCTGCTATGCAGGGACTGGAGGACTTTCACAGTCCGTATGTAGCCCATAAAACAGTGAAAATTTAGGAATCACAAATATGTACCAGTCACAAATATCTAACTCTAAGTTATGGATTTTTAATATGCCTTATTGAATTCCAGCCCTCCTACCTAAGCCTCTAGGCTTATAATATTCTAGCTACAAAACATATTACATCTGAACTGTAAATGTAGGATATAGTTTTATGTTAGGGTTTTTTTTTTTTAAATGAAGAAGTCATTGGGAAAATGGCTACAGAGTAAGGATAAATAACTCCAGGAAGGGAGATAGGAAGATTCCTCCCAGACTCATTGTAGGCCAAAGCAATTCCTTTTGTAAAACTAGAAAATTCTCCCAATTTTTAAAAAGCCAATTTTTGATTTCTTTGTTTATATTCCTAGCTTTTTTCCCCCTAGAACAAGGTTTAGAGTGTGTGTCTTGTTTCAGAGGGAAAAAAATCACCCTGCAAATATATATATATATAAAATATTAAAAATTGCCAGATATTTTATTTGCCAAAAAAATGAGGATGGTAGGATAGCTACAAATATGGTGTGGAATCTGCATGTGGTCCACAGCATGAGCACGATTGTCTACCTGTAGACAGTGGCATAGCTGTGGTTGGATGACAGATGTTCTCACCAATCCCACACAAAACCTGGAGGGGATGCATGTAATAAGAATGAAAAACCATGTGATACACTGTACTTCAAGCTGTCTGATGTGAAGGAACAGTGACAATCCCCTCCCCAAATGTGCCAGGGATCAGTACAGTATTTGTGCCCATTGGTTATAGCTGTTTCTCTCTTTCCTGGAAAGTGGTCATGGGCCAGCAGCCAATGGTTTGTGGACTAGCGCTGGTAAAGCACTGCTGTAATATTTTGCCTTACACTAAACTAAAGCTCTTTGCACATAAGTGTTACTTGCTCTTTTCATTTCTGGTTAAGTATTTGTGTGTATATGTGTTTAAAATAATAGGATTAACATTAAAAAAATGTTTAAACACAGATATAGGATTGAGCTCATTTGATCTTGTAGTGGAGGAACCATCTTGCAACTGGGTTTCCTGAACACCTGCACAATAGTGTAGACTATTTCACCACATTAGCCCAAGAGACTGAAATACACAAAGCTTTAATGGGGGCTTACTGTATCAAATAGCAAGGGTTTGTCCCTTCCCAACAGATGTTTACTGTTCCATTTTGTAATGAAGAGCATTGTTGCCAGTTCATGAGTCTAGAAACCTCTCAGGCCGGAGCCTCAAAGTTCTCAGTGTTTATTCATAGTGAGAGAGGAAAGGTGGGAACGGGCTGAGGGCTAAAGAAATTTCAGTCAGTATTCTTCCTCTTGCACCCAAGGCTGCTTTCAGTCAGCACCCAGCATTCACGGGCAATGCTGAGACCCTTGTGTCCTCAGAAGAATAGCATGGTGAAGCCTGGTGGTGTAGGATCAATGGGAAGCCACAATGATGTCATTTTGCCAGTCTTAACCCCCCCCCCCCCCAGTAAAACTTCTAAACAACATGATTTCTCATGCATGGTATTTTCATGTGAAAAAAAAAAGAAAAAGAAACCACTGCATGATCTGATATTATTTTTAATTTAGTGAGGTCAGGACTACTTTGGACACAAATATCACTCACTACCACCACTGTTTCAACCTCCACAATTAATATGCCTCTTCCAGGGAAAAGAAACACCTAGAAATAGATCTCCTATATTCCTTGTATTTTTCCTAGACCTTCCCCAGGAAGGTGGGGTCTAAATTGCACTGGCCATCTTATGAAGCTAAGTGAAGCAGCCATTTCAAGCTGCAGAAGCTGAGAGGTAGAAGCAATGAGGTGTTGGAAGACAGAGCTGTAGATGCTACACACACAGCCCCACACTGTCTAATGTGCCTTGTAGGTATAATGGTGGATGCCGTGCCTCTTTGCCATTACTGAAGAAACACTGAATGATCTTTCCTGTCAAGTTCCATTTTGAGAAGAGGGAAAAAAATTAATCATTCACTTCAGACAGCAAAAGGTACAGGCCAGGAGGGCTGATGGAAGACGGTGTCTGTCCAAGCAGCTGTGTTATCTCCAGCTATGTTGTGTGAATCAGTCATTATGCCCCACAGTCCTTTGCAGTTTCAAAAATGATGCTGGAGTACAACTCTATATGCTGCTTCATTGTTCTCTCACAAAATATTACTACCAACCAGGCCAAACCCTGCAAGCAGGCAACATATGAATTAAGCTTTCCCTATCTGGTACTCTCTAAATGTGTTGCATTCCAACTCCATCATCTCTAGCTGAAGTGATATCAGAAAGCCATAAAACTTGGAAAATTCTTCTCAAATTGTCTCTAAAAATGCCCTTTACATATAACTTTTGAAAAGCAACCAGAAAATGTTATTCACAACACCAGAAAAATTACATGTGCTAATCCTTTTCACAGTGTTACTTTTGAAATGTAATTTTGTTCCATCCTCATTAACTCATTCATCCAACCAACATCACCCCTCAAAAATAACCTGTTCCAGATAGCTGTTATTTGTAGCTCATTATTTCCAGGTAGTGCTCACAATCGCACTTCACTTGGTCACAGTGAGAAAAACTGACAGCAATAGGAATACACAATTTCTTTATTGATGTATTCAATAATAGCCAGGAAGTCACTTTATGTTTTCCTGGATCTCATTTTTCCCTGGGGAAGATTGGCCTTAATCCAATGTATAAATTAGGAATGGTGGGCTCTTGTAGCTTTCATTGTTGCCCAATGGAAAGCAAACCCATAACCATATTCTGCTAGAAAGTGGGAGTCTTAGTACTGCTTCATATGTCTAATACAGCACTGGGAAAGCAGCAAATCAGCCTGTTTCCATCGTGGTGTTTCAACTGCCTGTCATGAAACAATACACAGTTTGTGTGTTTTAGTGACTCAAGATCTGTCTTATGCCATCAGAGTGATACAAAATACCCTAAATGGCTTATCGAAACAATGGTGTCAAAGCAACAGAGACGTAAGGCAAAGTACAAAGTACCATCACGTAGCAGCCACTTTCAACATTGTTGGCTATCAAATCAAACAAGATAAAGCAGAGAACACCTAATTCATCATCAAATCACCTAGGGTCCCTTTCGTTACAAGTGAGTCCCTAAATCTTTCTTCACTTTCCAAAAACTGGGGGAAAAGTAAAGAGCAGGACTCATCTAGGATGGCAGCACATATATAAATATATAGATATACTTAAATATAAAAAGTTGTAAATGTTGCAACAGTGGTTTCAGGCATGTATGTTACCTTCATTCTGAGGCTTTTTTTTTCTCGTGGGAAGAGATTCATTCAAACTATTCTATATGTCTCCAAGTATGGCATGATGTTCCCCTTTTGGACACTGTGACAGAAATTTGTGTATTTATGATGAGATTAAGCTATCTGATAAATGGAAGGCACAGAGGTGTTACCAACCTGGTCCCCTATGACAAACAAAATTTACTTACCTTTTTAAAAATTATCTAGTTTCTAAAGAGCAAGGTAACAACTTTGGTGGGTTCAGCCAAGGCTAGAGAGGGAAGTAGGAAGGGCAAAATACTGAAAGATTTTAGATGTCCTGAGCCTCTGGGAGCCTAGACAGTCAAAACACAAACAATAAATTACAAAATAACATCTTTGTACCTCTGTAGATACTGGACAGCAGCTAGGAGTCTTTTGGTAAATTTAGGCATACAGCTAAACTGTGCATCTTGCCTTGTGCCCAGTGCCAGCTCTCAGCACCAGAGGTATATCTAGGGTGGGGCAACTGGGGTATGAGCCCCAGGTGCCAATGCCATGAGATGCTAAAAAGTGGAACCCCCCACCCTCTCACTCAGGCCTGGTGCACCGCTGCCCACTGCAGGCTTCTCCTCTGCCTGCCATGGCCCCACCCTGATAGGGTCCTTCCCAGCTGGGGAGGTGGCAGCAGCAGCAGCAGCCCTCCCACCCATCACCACCACTGCCATCACCCCCCACCCCACGCCCCTGCCTGCCCCATCCTCATCCAGCCATGGCCCCACACACCACATTGTCCACATTGACAGTGATGAAGATGATGACAATGAGTCATTTATATCCTGCTTTTTCAACAAAATTGTTTACTCAAAGCTGTTCAAAAAAAATTTTTAAATACTGTTGAAAGCACGTATAAAAATTTAAGTAAAACATTGCAAAAAAAAATCTATCTTTAGGATTAAAATTGTTTAAAACCTATCCATAAAAGGCAAAAGATAAAATTCAGTAAATTAATAAACATAATTGACCTTGGTATTTTCTTAAGTGCACTAACTCTTCCTTCACTCCTCAGAAGCACCTCTAACCTCCTGAATTTTCCTTCAGAGTCAGCCTTACTTCTAGGCAAAATTGGGCAAACAGAAGATGCTGAGCAAGGTATTAGAACAGAGGCAGGCAATTTCATCAGGTTCAAGGGCCAATTTAGTCTTCTGACTGCGCATCACAGGTTACAACACCCCACTGTTGCTGTCTGCACTTATGATGGAGGATGCCGTCCCTCTCTTACAGTACCAAAAGAAGATTCAAATACCAGTTCAGTCAATGCTAGTCCAACTGACTTCTATACAGAGCAGACAGGATGTACTTTGTCCTTTGTTTCAGGCATTAAAATGTTTTCAGACAGTCATACTTCCCAGTTCCGTTCCAGCAGAAAGACCGACATCGTGTTTTCCCCAAAGAATTCTGGGAATTGCAGTTCTGAAACCATAGAATCATTCATCTAGAAAAAGATTAATCTTTTCAATAATTTTAGGAACTATGCAGAATTATACCAGTCATTCAGTTACATTCAAAATTCAACATTTTAAATTAATATGTCATGTCTTTGGCATGTTTTACTGTGCTGGGTTGCAGCCACTGTGTTTTAGAAGGTCTGACCATGCTCTTTGTCTGTGAGGCAGCTGTTTGAGTGACATGGGAAAGGCTATTACTATTATGATAATTTTGCTGCTGAATTTGAGGAAGGGTATTTGTAGGATTTTTTATCTGCTGTGCCAAAATAATATGGCTGCTTTTGGGTAATGAGAACCTCAATTTGGCAGGGGGAGACTATCATGTACTGCTTTGCCTCAGGCAACACAATATCTTTAGAAATCCTGACATTTTACCAAAATCTGGTGATACATTAAAATATTGTAAATTCTTTTGTTTCCAACTGTGTTGATTGTACTGGCATAAAACTTAGAGTACATGTCTGAAAACCATCACATTTTGAACGACTGAGGACTGGGGGGTCTTTCTCAGCCCAGGGACACGACACACCAACACACTGCAGGTGACACACTAACATGTCGTGACACACCATTTGGAAAACCTTGCCCTATATAGTTGGAGTCCAAGTTACCTACAGGGTAGCCTTCTCCCGTATAATATCCCATAGCACTCAGGTTCTCTAGGGAACACCTACTTCAGTCAGCCAGGACTAGACTGGAACTGTTACCCACAGGTTACTTTCTTCAGCCACCCCCAGACTGTGGAATGACCTGCCAGAAGAGATTTTATTAGCTGTCTACATTTAAAACAGCACTAAACATCAGTCTCTCCAAGCAGGTTTGTCCAGTCATATAATAGCACTATAACAGTGTAGTGTGGACATGGAAGTTGTCCAACTTTTCCCACACAACAGTCAGAATGTTTCTGAACATCCCATGTCATCACAGTAGTTCATCCAGTAAAGTGAGTCCAAAAGTTCAAAAAAGCAAAAGAGGGAATTTGGCCCTAGGTGGCTGCTAGCTTATATTGATTTTGTACACCAATGTGCAAAGTTGAATCAAAAGAAAATATGCTTTCAGTCTTTCCCTTCATTTTCCATCTGATATAGTCACAACCAATTAACCTATTTTTAACTAATGGAATTAGAGCCATTTCCCCTTCACATTAAGCCTCAAGAGAGAGTGAAATCTGCCTTGCTGTATTAATTTTGGAATGCTGGATAACAACACCAAGCTAGGGAGAATTTCAAGAATGAAAATAAAACAGATTCCCACTGGAAAAGCTCATTAGTTCAATGCTAAAAGCACACACAAGCCCAAGCATGTATGCTGGCTTCATTAAATAAACAGCTATTGATTACACACATAAGAAACCTAGGTGTAATTGCCTAAATTCTTCAGTGGAAGGGAAGAGAGTGACCATGCCCTATTAGAATTTGGCATTCAGTGGGGAAGAGAAGACAAGTGCAGCCAGGCATTCGTCTTAGATTTTAAAAAAGCAGACTTCTGTAAACTGAAGGAGCTGCTGGCTAAAATCCCGTGGTCAAGAATAGTCAATGAGAAAGGAGTTCAGGATGCATGGGAGTTCTTTAAAAGGGAGGTACTGAAGGCACAGGCTAAAACTGTGCCATTAAGGAGGAAAAATGGAAGGCATCTGAACAAACTGGAATGGTTGACTAAAGAGCTCTCAGCTGAGCTAAGTGTTGAGAAAAACATGTACAGGAAATGGAAGAAGGGGGGAATCACCAAAGAAGATTATAAGCAAGTAGCCAGGAGATGTAGGGAGAAGGTCAGAAAGGCTAAAGCACAGAAAGAACTTAGGCTGGCCAGAGACATTAAAAACAATAAAAAGGGCTTTTTTAAATACGTCCGCAGCAAAAGGAAAAAGAAGGAGACGATAGGATCACTGCGCAGGGAAGATGGTGAATTAATAACAGGAGGAAGAAAAAAGGCAGAACTCCTCAACACCTTCTTCGCCTCAGTTTTTTCCCAAAAGGATAAAAACACTCAACCTGGCGGTTGGGGAGCAGGTGAGGAAGTGGGGGAAATGCAGCACAGAATAGGTAGAAAGGTAGTACAGGAATACCTGGCTACTCTGGATGAATTCAAGTGTCCAGGGCCAGATGAATTGCATCCTAGGATTTTAAAAGAACTAGCAGAGGTCATTGAGGAACCTCTTGCTATAATCTTAAAAAGCTCTTGGCGGACAGGAGAAGTTCCGGCAGACTGGAGGAGGGCAAATGTTGTCCCCATCTTCAAGAAGGGAAAAAAAGAGGACCCAAATAATTAGCGCCCAGTCAGCCTGACATCAGTACCTGGAAAGATCTTGGAGCGGATCATCAAACAGTCGGTTTCTAATCACTTAGAAAACAATGCCATAATTACAAAAAGTCAACATGGATTTCTCAAAAATAGGTCATGCCAGACTAATCTTATCTCTTTTTATGATAGAGTTACTTGCTTGATAGATGAAGGGAATGCCGTGGACATAGTATATCTTGATTTCAGTAAGGCCTTTGACAAAGTTCCCCATGACATTCTTGCAAAGAAGCTAGTAAGATGTGGACTGGACAGGGCTACTGTCAGGTGGATTTGTAACTGGTTGACTGACCGTACCCAAAGGGTGGTCACCAATGGCAGATTCTCATCCTGGAGAAAAGTGACTAGCGGGGTGCCACAGGGTTCTGTCCTGGGCCCGGTGCTGTTCAATATCTTCATTAATGACTTGGATGAAGGAATAGAGGGCACGCTGATCAAATTTGCAGATGACACCAAATTGGGAGGGGTTGCTAATACTCCTGATGACAGGATCAACATTCAAAAGGACCTGGACAGATTGGAGAGCTGGGCCAAGGCTAACAAAATGAATTTCAACAGAGAGAAATATAAGGTCCTACACTTAGGCAGAAAAAATGGTATGCAGAAATATAGGATGGGGGACACGTGGCTGGCTAACAGTACGTGTGAAAGGGATCTAGGAGTCTTAATAGACTACAAGCTGAACATGAGTCAGCAGTGTGATGCGGCAGCCAAGAAGGCCAACGCAATTCTTGGTTGCATCAATAGGAGTATGATGTCTAGATCGAGGGAGGTATTGGTACCACTTTATTCTGCATTGGTTAGACCTCATCTTGAATACTGTGTCCAGTTCTGGGCACCCCAATTCAAGAAGGATATGGATAAGCTGGAGCAGGTCCAGAGGAGGGCAACCAAAATGGTGAGAGGCCTGGAAGCCATGCCCTATGAGGACAGACTTAGAGAGCTGGGTATGTTTAGTCTGCAGAAGAGAAGGTTAAGAGGGGACATGATAGCCATGTTTAAATATTTGAAGGGATGTCATGTCGAGGAGGGAGTGGGCTTGTTTTCTCCTGCTCTTGAGACCAGGACAAGGAGCAATGGGTACAAGCTGCAGGAGGGGAGATTCCACCTGAACCTCAGGAGGAATTTCCTGACAGTCAGGGCTGTCCGACAGTGGAATGTGCTGCCACAGAGTGTGGTAGAGTCTCCTTCATTGGAGGTTTTTAAGCAGAGGCTGGATGGCCACTTGTCAGGAGTGCTTTGAGGGTTTTCCTGCATGGCAGGGGGTTGGACTGGATGGCCCTTGTGGTCTCTTCCAACTCTACATTTCTATGATTCTATGATTCTATGCTAAAGAAGCCATGAGGCTGATATCACCTAGATGAGTGCAGTATTAACACAAGTGTTTTGGTGGAGTCTTCAAAGAAAAGATGCCCTCAGCATCTTAAACCATGAACAGTGCTAAAATAATTTGATGCTCTCATCACAGCACCAAGGACAGGTAGATGAGTGTAGGACAGTGTCAGATACTGGTGTTCCTCCTTTGCCATCACCACCTCTTTCTGTTAGCCCACTGTCTGCCCACCATCACCTCACAGTTAGGGAGAGTGGTGGTATGAAGTGGACTGCAAAGAGGAGAATGAGCTCATGAAGTCAGAGGGCTGTGGTAGAGATTAAGCCAATGTGTTCAGTCCCCATCATGACTCTGAGGGAGGCTTTATTCCCACTAAAATCAAAGGAATTCCAGCTAACAGACCTAAGCACAACTAACAGGAAGCGTATTTCCAGTTCTGTTAAGAGATGGGAATGTGCCATATGCCATGCTTTTAAAAGCTTAAAAATTACATAAGTAAAGCAACATACAGCACAAAAACCTCCCTGAAGAGGAAGGTCTTTACCATGGAGAAAATACCAGTAAAGATGCGTACAAGTGGGCTTTCTGTAGAAGAGAGTGGTACAGCTATTAAGAAGGCCATGTCTTTGGTCTCAACTATGTAATTCAGATGATGGGAGATCTCTCAAAATGGTGCTCTCTCATTCTTCTCTAGGAAAAATTTTACTGTTCCTTCAACTTTTCCTGATATAGTCACATTTTTTAAAAGAGAAAAAGAGAGAGACATGTTATGCGTATGCTGTATGTAAATGTTCATGCACAATATTTTCTAGAGGATTAGAGGATTACCATGGAAAGGGCATCAAAACATTTGGATTTTTAATGCAGTTAAATTCAACATACTGCATTTCAATGCAGGAATTCAACACATTACACCACTTAGAACTGGAAAATCTAAACGATGTATCAAACCCACCTTGTTCCCACTGAAAAAGCACAACTGTGGCAAATCTGCTGCAAAGCAGTAGCACACTAACATTCTATGTAATTATGAGAACTTTCCAGTGTTTAACTGGCCATAGCAGTACTTCATGTGACTAGTTATCTCTTATTCCAGATGCTGTGTTTCTCACAATTCCAAATAAGATGTCCATAAAGCTAAACAACATAATTTCCAAGTTATGCATGCCTTTCGAGAGGGATGGTGTGCTGTAACTCCTAAGGTTGGCAGCTCTGAAATTTCACTAAACTTTTTTCCATCACCCAGTTCCCTATACTCCCCTACTCCTAATTTATTTTTCAAAACTTTGGCACAGTCTTCCTGAATCTTCAGATATGTTGGACTACAGGAACCAATTTCTCCAGCTAGCAAACCCCTCCATACAATGGAGGTTGCAGTCCATCACATCTGAAGGATGAGCTTGGTGAATCATCTGGGGGCAACTCTGCTCTGCTATAGTGATTTCATCTGAAATAAACTGGGGTGAGGATTGCTAGGAACTGCAAAAAAAGGAACAAATTACATTTTCCCCACTCCTTTGATAGCTGCTTTCAACCTGACTGTTGATGAAAGATCACAAGAATAATAGTTCATCAGCATTTTAGGGCCATATGTTTCCCAACCCTGGTCAAAGATATTAATTGGAGATTTAGGAACAAGGGCAGGGAACCTTTCCAATGTTGTTGGTCTGCAGCTCAGACTATACTTGAACATAAGCTGTGCTGGCTGGAGCTCACAACAGCTGGCATTCAAGAGGACAGGTTTCCCACACCTATTTTAGAACTTGTATGGATGAAGACAGACTGTTTTGAGTTCTGCTGTTCTATTGTGCAAAGGTCTCTGTTTTTTCATTGATTAAGACTTGGCTATATTTTCCTATATGCACTGGTGGTATCCAAGCACCTGTTACTTGTTCTGTAAATACAAATTCTTTCCCACCCCTTGTCTGTTTAATGAAAGAAAAGGAAGAGATGGGGAGGGATGAAAATCTGGCATTTTCTCACAGTGTGATCTACAAAGCAATTACTTCTAGCAAATAAGCCTTCCAGATAAGTTCTAACATAGCTAATGTATCTCATTAATATCATTTTTCTTCACATGCCGATAAGTTTGACTGAGGAGTTATTCAAAGGCAGGCAGTCACAGTAGATGTGTTTAGAACTTCAGGGCATAAGTGCTTATTTCAGCTTGTATGAGCAACCTTTGTCTATGTAAAGTGTCAGTTCCTTGTCTACAGATACTGGACATTAAGCCTTTTCACCGCCATATGCCACCAATACTCTTATAATTAATTGACTTTCTGAAGAGTAAAACCTAACTAGCAATACTAAGTCATTCTAATGACTGGACAAGCATCCCATCCCTTAAACCTACTAAGTTATCAAATAAATCAGAGAATAACGTATAGCTCAGGGAGATAGAAAGCAGACTTTTGGATTCTATGCACCAGTAGATCTACAAGGGCAGAAGTGAGCAATTGTGAGTATCCAGATTTTAGGGGAAGGCTACGAATCCCAGCAACCCTAGGGAGCATAAGCAATAATGAGGGATTATTACAGCCTTTCAAAAACTTCTGGAGGGTCACAGTTCTCCACCCTGAGAGCAAAGATTTCTGACTCATCATTTAGCAACAGCTAAAAAGGCATCCTCCACCTCCACAGGACAATCTGTGCACGTAAATAGTAAGTCGCACTGTGTTTACTGAGACTGACTTTCAGAACCTGGATTCCAACTTCCAGAACATCTACCACTACCAGCATGGCAAGTGGCCATCTTGTTGGAGGGACTATGGGAATAATCTAAAAGTAACTTTTCCAAGTGCTGCTTACTCCCAGATAATAACATTTAGGGTCACAATGTCAACTAGGCTGCTAAACTGAAGCGATAATGGAGTGACATACCTGTAAACTCAGTTTTGGTACTGAAAACAAATGCCAAGCATGTCTGTAATGACCATGATACAGATGTCCCCTTTGTCCACTGATTTCCTCTGGTTCTATTTGATTGCTCTTGGGAACTCTAATTAAGAAAGCTAGGGTAGACCTAAAACACTTTTGCTGATTTAGGTGGAGCAGAAAATGGCTCCTCCTCAAGTCAATGTACATACTACTTAAACCGAGCAAGGCACTTCTATCCCATCTCTAGCTGTAAAAAATTCAGTACAAATATAATTTGTTGCCTTTCCATGATGCCAAAAATCTAAGGCAAAGAAACAGATCCTGCAAATTTTCAGTCTGTCCATCCCTGAAGTACAGAAAACATATGGAACCATCTGTTGATTATTTAATTGCTGACAATAAGGACACTTTTATGCATCAGCTTCACATGTCCCAGGCTCACTGCTTCAGCACACAGTGGACAGCATGTTTTGAAAGGAAGATACCTTTTCTCTTGGGATATATGTACACTGAAAAATCCACAAATCCAGATCTACAAACTGAACAGCTTTTAAGTTTCCCATAATTGCCTTCATTAATCAGAAGAGTATGAAGAAAGCCTGTATGGTGTATAATCATTAAATGCACAGTCCAATCACACTGAACAATCATAGCAAGTCTTAAAATGGATACTGTCATGGTATGCCATAAGAATGTACAGGTTCATGGATACTGCCTAATAAACACTCAGCATCTTGAGTCTGTGACCATTTCTGTCCTACACTGCTATTATGCTATTATTCTACTTTCAACATCCTGAAGAATTCTGGGGTTTGTAGTTTACTAAGGCCAAAGAGCTCTCTGGTTGAGAATTCTAAATACCCCTCCCTAAACTACAAACCTCAGGATTCCATAGGATGTTGAAAGTGAAATAATAGCACTATAACAGTGTAGTGGAGAAATGGATGAACTAGCAACATCTCAGGATGTGCTAGCAACAGGTGAGAGTTAAATTCCAACATCTGGAGGACCACATATTTTCCACTGTGTAGGTGGGTTATCATATACCCCATTCATGACATTATATCTGATGGAAAGGGGAAAAATTTAAATAACATTCTCACTAAATTTTAATATTGAAGACTGGAGGGGGGGTTACTTCATATTAGGATTGCAGGTGCCTAGCGATATCATAACTGGCTGCTGGATGAACTGAAAGGTAGGTGGGATTAAACTCTGGCAAATGTTGTAACACAAAAGCCCAAGCATATGCTGCTTCCAAGTGTATTAGCAATCCTTGTTACTGTTGTGTGTGCCTTCAAGTCATTTCCTATTTATGGCTACCCTAAGGCAAACCTATCACAGGGTTTTCTGGGGCTGAGAGTATGTGATACGGCCAATGTTACCCAGTGGGTTTCCATGGCTGAGCAGCAGATCAAATCCTGGGATCCAGACTCATGGTCCAATGCTCAAACTTCTGCCCTATTTGCGCTCTCTGCAAACTTATCTGGGAATAAATCCCACTGGAACTTATTTGTAAACAGATACGTGAATGATTATGAACAGACCATGTAAATATCAGATGATTCTACAATTTAGACAAAATTTAATTGCTGAGTCCTTCATATCAGATGTTTATGACACTTGAAGGAGAAACTTTGCTCATCCTAGTCAGATTTTTTAAAGGCACCCCAACTGTGAGTGAGCCATTATTTTCCCAGGATAATCATATCTGTGAATGCAATAAAAGACTTAAGCTATTGAAGAAAAGAATAGTTTACACTTTTAACTGGTGACTATTGGACAAACAAGCTGGGGTTAGTCTTCTGTCTAATGAATAGGTACAATAAAGTGTTTGTGTCAGACAGAAAATCACCATGGGCATGTCCCATGGTATTGCTATGGGATGTAGAACAATAAATCTATTGGCAGGCCTGGTTTAAGGGATGAATGTTTGCTTGTTCTGCCTTCCAGAGGTATTTACAGAAGCCAAAAAAGCTCACGGTTGTTGTCCACTTTGTAAAGAGATGATGACATCAAGAAGCCAGTTCACAAACATAAGTTTATAGGTGTCACTCTTTACTTTGCAATGTGGGGAGGGGAGTTTATCCCTTCAGTATGATCTTCTGACCCCCCACAAGTTTACAGCCTTCCTTCTCTTTCTCTCTCTGCTTCATAGCACCTCTTCGGCCTGGAGTTAATCATTTCTCTGTCCTTATCTGCCAAGAGTTCTTATCTCTTTTTTTGCTGTCACTTTATAACAGGGTCTTCTTATCAACTTGTGTGGAGTCATGTGACCAGGCCAAGCCTATCCCGGCTGTCGATTTGTCTGATTAGAGACCATCGTGAAATCGTATGGCTGGTTTACTGAGGGTCACTAATGCTGAAAAAAGTACAGAGTCCATTGAAAGACAGGCCTGTTACTTTCTGAATTATTGGATGTGTGTGTGTATGTGTGTGTGCGCGCGCATGCTGTTGATGGACTACTCCCTGACTTTCACTGAAGGTTACTGTAGCCTCTGTCCCAAGGCCAGAGAAGTTTACAAGCCTCACCTTTTGCTGTGTTCAATGCTGTATACCTGTAACCCAAGGGCACTATATATTTCCGCTTAATTATGTCTTCTGCTTCGGATACCAGTAACACACCGGAACCTATAAAACATGGACTTCTTCCAGGTGGTAAGTAAGAGCTTTTTTCTAACTCTTTTGATATCCTGTTCAACAGAATCAAATCTGACCCTCGTTATACTAAAATCATCATTAGCCAAATCACTTCAAACTAATTACAATTACATAATTTATGCCCTGAAAACAAAGACATGTATACCTAAATTGTAAGTAAATTTAAAATCACAAAGCAAACACACTGAAGACTGATGCCATATACTCATTAAGGGCATGATGTAACCCACATTAAGTACTTTGAAGTTCCACTTCTTTCAGTAGGAGACTTAATCATATGATTATGTCTCCTGCATTGGAGTAAATAGGACTTTAAAATGTTTAACTGAGACTAAATTATGCCTATCAAGAGAAATGTACAGTAATGATCTAAATAGCAAAAACAAAGAATTAGATATTGCACTGGATGCTATCACTTTTAATTATTATCAAGTTATTAAATAGACATTTGTACCAAAATAAATAAAGTATTTTCAGTGGTGTGAGAATAAGCTGAAACTCTGAGGGTCTTTTGGAAAAGGTTGGTCAACAAAATCCAAAAGAGCAATGAATTTGTGTGATCTAGTGATCTTTAAAACTTAATCAAAGTCAAATATTTGTTCAGATACTACTAATAATAAAGCAATGCTTTCAGCTAATGAAATATAAAGTGGGTAAGAAAAACAATTAAAACAAGATAATGCCATAGTATTTTAGTCCATTGTTTCATAACAGCCAGCATGTTAATCTATTGTTTAAGCCTTTTGCTTTTCTATGCTTTTCTATGCTGCTTTTTCTTGTACCTCTATAGGTTCAATTTCTCTACCAGCTTTTGGCCCCTATTTCACACTTGATTCAGCCTATCCATCAGTTTAATGGAAATGAAATTTCCCAATGGTGATATTTCCAGAATCAATCAATTCTGGACATTGGGTAGATGCACATTAACACATCCGTACAGACACCCTTTCCATTAGGATGAAGACTTGCTTGCCCTCTTGGCTTAATGACTTGTGGCTATCAGTGAAGATTGCTTCTCCACATTGTGTATGTGTGTACGTATGTGTGTATATACACACACACACACACACATACATATATTTATGTATGTGTGTGTGTGTGTGTGTATGTATGTGTGTGTGTGTGTGTGTGTGTGTGTGTGTGTGTGTATATGGAAACACCTTTTGAGCCTGTGGATAAATCCTTCTCCTATTGACACTAAGGGAAAAAACTCTTGACAGTTTTACTATTGCCAGTCATTACTTTATATACTGACATTACTGAAATTACTGAAAAAGATATAACAAGTATAGGCATGTTGAATGTGTGTTCAGTGTAAGTTTGCAATTCTAGATGCACTTCCTAGGGAGTAAAACCCACTGAACACTTACTTCCAAGATAATATGCATAACACTGTGCTGTTATATTCTGTCCTACTGCAAGCAACTTCATGTTTTCCAATACTGTCATATCCAGCAAGGCTATGCACACTTTGTTGCTGTCGATGTGTGCCTTCAAGTTGTTTCTTATTTATGGCAATTCTAAGGCGAAACTATCAAGGAGTTTTCTTGGCAAGATTTGTTCAGAAGGAGTTTGCTGTGGCCTTCCTCTGAGGCTGAGAGAGTGAGACCTACCCACAGTCACCTCTTGGGTTTCTATGGTCATGTGGGGATTCGAACACTGGTCTCTAGAGTCTTAGTTCAACACTCAAGCCACCACACCATACTGGCTCTTTATGCACACTTATCTACACGTAAACTCCACCGGACATTGTAAGACTTATGCTTCAGTAAATATAATCAGGATGGCCCTTTTAGAATCATTTAAAAAATGTCAATGTGCTTCTTACACAAGAAAAACCAAGCTGTGTTTGATTGCTCAATATATACACATCCAGACCAAGCAGAAATTATCACCTGCTCTTAAAATTAAAAACAAAAGTCTCAGCTCAAGAGCATATCTAGTTGAAAGGTTTTAAAGGGATCAGAGTTCACTTGTGTTCTCCTACAAGGCTTGATCCACCATGTTCTTAAACTACACTTCCAGCTCTAACTTCTCTTGTTAAAAACTCAAGTTTTCTCTCTTTAAGCATTTTCATTTTCATGGGAGAGCTCCTGGGTCAATCTCTACAAAAACAGCAGAACTACCATTATTCTTACCTTCCTACATTCCCATCAGAATAAGAAGGAATTGTACTTTCCCCTCTTACTTAGACTTTATCGTCAACAGCGTACGAACTGGAAAGAAACTCATAAAATACCAAGGAGTTCAGTACATTCTTCTTTATATAGATGTGCAACTCAGTCCTATGTGTGCTTATTAAACCTGTGTAAAGCTGAACAGGGCCTGCTTCTGAGTAAACAAGCTTAGAATTTACTCACGCTGTATAGTTTTTTTGCAATGGGAAAAAATAAATCCATAAAGCACACTGCCATAATCTTGGGAGTCTATGGTATGCGGAATTTACATATGCAAAAATGGGCAGCAGTGAAGATTGTACACAACTCAAATACGCATACTTTCTAAAGCTCTGTGCAAAGTCTGATTGTCACTTCCTTTGGAAGCTGTAATATGTGTCTCCACCTCTAACTAACAACTCTAATAGTTCAATCACAGAACATGCTTGAGCGGCAATGAAACTTTTATAAAATGTTAGCTATTTTGAATAACACATTTTTTTCATGGCTTAGACATACACATGTTTAAATGCTGGGCTACAGGAAGCGTTAGGCAGTAGATACTGTCTTTCAGATAAAAGACAGTAGGCATTGTGAAAGAGGAAAAATCATGATTAATTAAGACCGTGATAGTTTTATTGTCAGGGAAATGGAGAGTGGTGGCTGTGGGATCTTATTTCCTTGCCTATTGCAAAAGTTACTTAGTGTTAAGAAATCAGTTCCATGGTTTTAAGGGAAGAGACACAATTTGTTACTCTTTCTCAGGCAACAAAATGTTTTCAGGCTTGTTTGAGTGTAAATTTATAATAGGTGAGCTCAAGGGTGTATCTATGCAGGAGGCAAAAATGAGGTCTTTCCAACGCAAAAAAAGAATCCCCCCCCCCCCGTCAATTTTTCCTTTAAGTCACTAAATTTCTAGCATGGCAGTAACTTTAAAATTCAATCATGCATTTAAAACTAAGTTTTAGGCACTCAAAGGAAAGAGGCAGGCCAAGTAACCAAGAGAATGCAAACATGGTAAATATAGGAGCGCTAGGCATGAGCAATTTTCAATATCTCGCTCTCTGCAATGCTAAAAATTTGAGGACTGGAGGAAATTTTCATGGGGAGGAACAACTTTTATTTTGGGAAAAATGTTGTCCTTTTGATCCCCAATAGCTTCACCAGGGCAAGTTACCAATATCCATGCAAACTGGCATTCTGAAGTGGATGACTGCTACTAGAAATACTCAGCTGAAATAAAGTTTGTTATAGGACAGTCAAAAAATGATAGGTTAAATCCCCAGGACCAGGCTTGTTTAGTGCTTGGAAGTAAGATGCCCCAGGGACACCAGTGACTGCAGGGTAATTCAGTAGAAGGCAATGTCAAATCACCTCTGAGTAATCCTTGTCTAAGAAAACCCAATAAATTCATAGACTTACCATAGGCTGACAGTCATCCTGAACACACAAACTTTATTTATATTCATGGTAAATCCCAATGAGGGATTGAAATCAATGACCTCTGTAAGTGGTGACTGATAAGTTCTATTCATTTCAGTTGGTCTGTTCTAGTTGGAACTACCAGTGGATTTATCCCAATGAAGTGGTCAAAATTTAGATGAAACTTTCCCCCTCCCCCTCCCCCTCCCCTCCCCCTCCCCTCCCCTCCCCTCCCCTCCTCTTCCAGAGTTGGTCTATGGCTAATTGTTGTTGTTGTTGCTGTTGTGTGCCTTCAAGTTGTTTCCAACCTAGGGTGATCTTAAGGCAAATCTGTCATGGGGTTTCCTGGGGGCTGAGAGTGAAGGACCCAAGATCATCCAGGGGATTTCCATGGCCAAGCACAGAATTGAACCCTGCTCTTCTCTCCCTCACTGGCTTTCCTATGGCTAATAGCAATAAATATTTTGTACTCTCCCTTGGAGTTAAACTCTGAAGTAAGACTTCTCCAGGCATACTGAATTTCCTTAACCTCCAAAACAGATGTAAGAGGAAATATGCAAAAAGAAAATTATTCTGATCATCAGAGAAAAAAAAAATCTTTAACAACAGTGGTCATACTAACTTAAACAGATACACCATGCCAAGCAAGGGTAGAAATGATATCTGGAGGTCATACTCAGCTTCTCAGGTTGCAGCTGCTGCTACCATTATTTAAAATCTTATTTCATTCCCACAATGCATTAGGCTGAGATGGGCAGGAATCCTGGTGCCTTCCAGATGTTGTAAGAGCAGTCCTAGGTAAGGAATACTGGGAATTGCAGTCCAACTTCTGGATGGCTGTATAGTCAACATATCTATGCCAGGCGCTGTAAAACAACTGATAATTATAACTCCCCCCTATGTGTTGAGTAGCTGTGTTCAAAAGCAGCTGTGTATGACAGATCCCAAGACAACATAAGAACCAGAGCTTGAAAATGTTACTTCTTTGGATTACACGTCCCAAAATCCCACCAGCACGGCCACATTGTAGCCCCAAAAACTAAGGTTTACACACTTTTCTAGCTCCAGGCTTGGGGAAATTATTTTTTTCAAACTCTGGCCCAGCTCCACAAGAGTCCATCTAATTTAAAGTACAATACTTCCATTGTTGACTTCCAGCTGCTTCTAGGAAATTCTCATCCTAGGTATAAATGTACATCCTGCCTCCATTTTGAGGTCCTGGCATCTAGGGTTCAAAGATATACTGCTGGTGGATATGAAGGGCCAGTTGATTGTCATAACCAATAGATAATGATAGATTTATTTCCCCAGCACTTGGCCAAGTACTTTTGCTGTCCAAATAAGACCCACCTCCCCAAACTCCACCAATCCAGCACACAATAGGAGATGGATCGGCAACTGAGCTGTACTTCAGCACAGGCAATAGGGCAGGGTCTTCCATCACACCAGACAGTATCAGCTAGTTTAAGGAATACAATGTAGCTGAGTGGCACAAAAAACTTACCCAATGGAGGAGAGTGAGTTGGGACTCAGGAGGAATGGCCAAGAGGCAGGGTATACCTAAAGAGGGAGAGGCAGAATTCTTATTTGGAGGGCCAGTGCCCTCTTTGTGTTCCCCCTGGTAGCCATACTTTTGCTAAGAGCCAGGACTAAAGCCCCCAGCATCTCCCACATGTATGACCTCATGTCATACCAATGAACTCCTTATATGAATTGTGTGTAATGTTTGTGGAAAATCTGGGCCCTTTTGACTGTCTTTGAATTTGTCTGCCATAAGCAGGAAGCCACCAGCATAGAACTTCACGATAATGGAGCAATGAAACTAATTTGTCATAAGCTCAGAATATTTAGGAGGAAAAAAAACCCTAATGATTGGCAGAGACACGTGCTAGGACCTTCCAAGTTGTACTACTACCAATTTCCTCTTACAAAGAGAAATCTGATTCTGTTTAGATCAGTTTGAGGATTGTGAGCTGGAAATGTGATTTGCACATGTAGCATTATTTTTATAACCACTTCTGCAACTTTCTTTTAAAAAAATGTGTTTCCATTTCATGAGATCCTAGCTATGTTTAATTATATTGCCATGATTTTGTTGCACAATACCTTCCAAAGGTTTCTAACTTGGAAACTATCTGTTACATTTTTAAATAAACAATATGAATCTGAGCCCCAGATCTCAGTATGTTATTCAGTCTGTTTGCTATTTCACATAGAGATAGCTCTATTAAGCATATTGTTCACCCTCAGGAGAAGAGTCATTCCTACAAGTAGGCAGAGTGAAGCAGTTGATTTGGAGCATCCTGAAAGGGCAGCAAATTGTTTGACATTATTTAATTTCTTATTGTTATAGATTCTCCTTCCATGGAAAGAGAAAAATGTTCCTGCTATTTACTGCTTCAGATGCCAAAACAGCTTGAAAATCCTCAAATCTTAGACATTTTTGGTGTGGGGAAAACACTTCAGTCAGCAAAATGGCTTGAGCCAGCCCTCCACATAAGTAGCTCTATCATTGGGTACTCTGGCTCTTTCCTACAGATCCCCAGTTATATCCTGGGACAGTATAATATTGGTCTAGTCATTCAGAAGGCTTTGAGTATAGAAGTTCCTGCCTCAGTTTCAGTACAGAAGGTGTACCATAGTAGCTCTCATTAACCCTGCATTTTTATTTCTTTGTTATCTCAGTAACCATCGAAATGAGGACTAAACTGAGGGCAACAGAGTCCTCAAGTACTACATTTGCATTGTGTTATATTTGCATACATATGTGTTAACGATAAAAATTCTTTCTGAAGAAAAGAAAGCTTTGCTGTCAACATATTAAAATATGAATTTTTATTTTCCATTAAAGATCAAGGCTTATGTGGCTCAGTTCCTGCTGCTATCACTCTGAAGCTCGGGCCAGTATAGCTGGGCCCAAGATTTGACACAGTGTGCTATTAGCACCTTCCATTAGAAGCAACCCTAGGGGTGGCCCATGATATTCTGAGACTTGAGGTAAAGGACAGGACGTTGAGCAGGCTAGCACGTAAATCTTATTTCACCATTGGCAGGTCTTCTAATGAAGTGATCCTTAAGCTACTTGCTATAGGAGGCCAACAATCCCACCCCTCAATATTCAAGAACTGGCACCATATTTGTGCTCACTGACTTCAACTGTTTCTTTCTTCCCCTGAAACTCATTGCAGACTGGCAGCCAATGGCTCACAGACTGGTCCTTCTTCATAGACCACCACTGCTCTACTGCACCAGAGGGCACTACACTAACTTAGGGGGCACAAAGAAAGATGCATGACAGCCACAGCCACAGCTCCACCATGTAGCCATTATTCTTGATACCCTAGCACCAGCTGTCTCTTTCTAGCTAATGCAGGTGCAGCCCTCCAGATGTTGCTGGATTGCAACCTCCAGTAGCCTTAGCCTGTACAATATTTGGAGGGCTCCACTTTGTCCATTCCAGCCTAACAACTCACCCCATTGCCATTTTCTACTTACTTGTTTCTTCACCTGGACCAAATGGGCACCACTTCCCGAAGAGAAGTGACTGCTCATTCTCCTTGCTTTTCTCAATGCTTGCTTAAGAGGGAGGAAAGGTGAAGTGGCATTAACAAGAAAGGAGAGGGGAAGAAGGGCCAGGAGGCTCCAGGTGGGAGCTTACCAGGGTGCAGACTTTAGCAAGTGCCCTTCCATGCCACCCTTGATGCCTTCCCCACTGATATATAATAATTTAATTATAATAATATATAACTAAAAATTGAAACTGCAGGAGAAAAATCTTCACTAATGTCTTGGTTCTGCATAAAGCTCGTGATAATGGCCCCAATGCAGTGAGAAAGGATGTTTCGATTCCTCAGCAATCAGCTGAAGTTCTGAAGCTATTTTTTTAAAGGGGTCCCTATAAAATTACTTTCTGGGCTGTGTTTTTTCCCTCGCCCCTTATGAAAACACTAGCTTCCTGATAATATAAAGTTTAGAAGTTTGGTATGTTTGACTAAGAGGGTGAACAAGGGCACTAACTTGAAAAACTAGCCTAGCTAAGAAGAGAAAATAAGGCACCTGTCACTCCCAGCTGTGAATTTCTGCACTTTGTAGAACATTTATTGCCATCACCTAATACTGACACATCAGTCAGGTATAGAAAGCTCTTAATACTGCAGCTTAGAAATGTTACTCCCTTTTTTCCTTTATTTTCCTCATGACAGTTCCCAGAATCTTCCTGCTGCATATCTCTATGTTTTGTAGCTCAAAAAAAACCATTCTTCCAAGATTTGATTCACACCAACCTTTTCCAGGAGCAATAGATTAGAACTACCACTAGTGGTTGAGCAGGGAAATTTAGATTGCAAACTCCTTGGGACAGGGACCTGTCTTTATTTATTTGCTTTAAAATGTACTCCTTGCCTTTCTCTCCAAAAGGATTCAAGACGACTCATTGGCTCATCTTGCCCTGTAAAGTACACTGGCCTAAATGCAAGGTAGTCCCAACTAGAGTGGGCCCACTGTATCAGTGAGAATATAATGACCCAACACTCATCTAAATTTCATTGCTACAATGGGATTACTAATTAGGCCAAAGTAGATGAAAAATAAGGAGTCAGCATGGTGTAGTGGTCTGAGCATTGGACTATGATCCTGGAGACCAGGGTTTGATTCCCCGTTCAACCAAGGAAATCCACTGGGTGACCTTGGGCATCTCACACACACTCAGCCTCAGAAAATCTATCACCTTGGGGTTGACAGAAGTCAGAAACAACTGGAAGGTACACAACAACAACAAAGATGAGGAAAGGGCTTTTTTTTTTCCCCTGGGGGACATGTGTACTTATGGGTGGTGAATTGGAGGTCACAGGCTGGAAGTGAACTAAAGGGAAAGCTAAGTAAGTCTGGGTTAACACCATACAGCAATGCTGACTGACTCTGAAATACTAATTTGCTTTAATCAAGTCCCTTCTTCAAACTTTGCTAGAAGTCATGAACACACAGTATAGCTTAAGTCTTTTTCCCTAAATCACACAATTCCTTCATATGCAATATAGAGACCATAATGCTAACTCACCATGCACCATTCTCATATGGAATTCTGCATTATATTATAAGAATTATCCAATATCCTGACTTCAGAGGAGGTTTCCAAGTCACAACTCTATCCTCAAATAAGTTCAGCACCTTAGACAGCTCCTTTAAACTTCAGACTACCATGTTAGCCACTAGCCACCATTACTGTAAATCACATCAGTTCCAGGGGGCTCTGGTTGCAATCGTACACACACTTATTTTGAATTAAGTTTTATCAAAATCAAGGGGACTTATTTCTGCAGGAAGATTCATAAGATCACATTGTCAATGGGGCTTCTCCCCAAATCAGACTGTAGTGTCTGTGAATGTGCTTTAAAGTTGCCTGTTGGCATATGGCAACCCTATGAATTTCATAGAGTTTTCCTAAACAAGGAATACTCAGAGGAGTTTTTGCCAGTTCCTTCCTCTGAAGTATAGTCTACTGCATCTGCTACTCATTGGTGGTCTCCCATCCAAGTACTAACCACAGCTAGCCCAGCTTAGTTTCCTCAGATGGACTTTAGAACATAGCTGCAACTCAGTAATGGGGTGGAAATGCAGGCTATAAAGCATTGTTGAATAAAGATATTACCCAAGGACGTAAAGATGATGTGTCTTCTTTATGTTCAGTAGCATTTATTCCCAAAATCATGTAGATAGATATTCCTCCTTAGGTATAGCCTGAAAGTAACTAGTTACAAATAATTTCTTGTGATCCCCATTTACGATCACTAAGACACAAGCTGTATAACTATTGAAATGTAATGAAGGATAACTTCACTCCTTCTGCAATGTAACTGCTTTAGTTAATTCATAATTACAGGAGAGCAAAGCCTGACTTCATGTTGTTGTTGTGTGCCCTCAGATCATTTCTGACTTATTTTCAACCCTAAGGAGAACCTATCATGAGGTTTTCTAGGCCTGAGAGTATGTGACACACCCAAGGTCCCTAGTGGGTTTCCCTGGCCCTGCAGGGAATGGAATCCTGGTCTCCAGGATCCTAGTCCAGCACTCAAACAACCACACTGGCTCTCATAGCCTGAGCACTTCAGTGAATTTTGCACCAAAGGCCAATGGATTTCATTTTCAACTAAAAAGGAAAATATGTTATGTAATTTTGACAATTAGCCTGTTTTAGAAACTGTAACCATTAATGTAATTATTTGGGAACTTGGGACTTTGGCTGTAACTAATTACTTTTAGAAGTAACTTCCCAGGCATTAGGCTACAATCTGGTACTCACTTTCCTTGGTGTGGGTGAAAGCAGAAGCTCTTCTAGGGGCAAAACGTCTTAGACTATAAATGGAACTGTTTCTAAGGAGAGTTGCGCAGGATCGCCCTTATTAAGCACTGAAATGTTACCTGGTTTGTCTCTGCCAGTGGGCAGGATTATTGCTGGGTAGAATTTTCATGGGACATTGAGGTCTTCCCCCCTTCCCCGTTTTTTGAAAAATGCCCCGCTAGCTTTTGTTCTGGGATAAGACATAAGAACTTTTGGGCGACGAGAAGAAGCCCTGGGAGAGTAGCTGGGCTGTCAGAAAGAGGCGGAGTCCGGCTTACAACTTCCTGGAGCGGATGAGTCCCTCCTTGCCAGCAGCCGGAAGTCACCTTAAGGCAAGCATCAAAGGTGTATCACTCCAGGTGCAACATAAACGCGCCTTGCAAATCTAGCTTTGCTTCGAGCCTTTAGGAAGCAGTATAATTCTTGATCCCTTTCAGCTAGCAGCAGAAAGTTTTGAAATGGGCTTTCCCCAGAGATCTGATCAGGAAGATGTTAAAAAAAAATGGAAAATCTCGAGCCGAGCTCGAAACGTTACTTTTTTGGACTATAACAACCAGAATCCTCCGCCAACATGGCTTGTGGCTGGGGAGATTCTAACAGTTGCAGTCTAAAAAGGGTGTAGGTGAATGGGCGTGTCTAGCTGATGTTTTGATGGCCAAGCTCTGACTCACATATATGGTTGAACTGAGGGCATAAGGAAGGAAAGCCAAGTTACTAGAGCGTGGAGGAGGTGCTGGAATCATGTGGATGTGCGATAAGATTGCTCCGGAGCAGGAAGGGGACAGAAACAAACCTCGGAGCTGATCGGTTCTCCCCGGTCCTTTTGAGATCCGCCAAGTCGACCCAAGCGGTTTCCCAAGCGCGCCGTGTTTAAGAAAAGGAGTACCCAGGGGACTCTGAACGGGGAGAAGGAGAGTGGCTTTCCCTTTCCCATCTTCACCGGGCTTCCTGGGTGGCAAAGAGAGGGAACCGGCGTGGTTCTTTCCCTTCAAACTGGAAATCCCTAGAAAAAGCTTACTGTAGGGTGAGTGGTCAAAGTGAGGTCGAAGCAATTGGCTTCCTAGGAAAAAAGTTAAGGTGGTAGGGTAGTAAAAAAAAACTCGCCCTCTTTCCCTCCTTGTCTTCTTTTGGGAGGAAGTCATAGAATCATAGAGTTGGAAGAGACCCCAGGGGCGATCCAGTCCAACCCCCTGCCCCGCAGGAACACACATCAAGCCACTCCCCAGAAATGGCCATCCGGCCTCTGTTTAAAAGCCTCCAAAGAAGGAGACTCCACCACACTCCCAGGCAGCATATTCCACTGCCAAACATCTCCGACCGTCCGGAAGTTCTTCCAGAAGTTCAGGCGGAATCTCTTTTCCTATAGTTTGAATCCGTTGCTCCTTGTCCCAGTTTCTGGAGCAGTGGAAACCAAGCCCGTTCCTTCTTTGATATGACATCCTGTCAGATATTTAAACATGGCTATCATGTCTCGTCTTAACCTTCTCTTCTGCAATCTAAACATACGCAACTTTCTAAGGCGCCCCTCATAGGGTATGGTTTCCCTGAGTGGTAGTCCCATTGAATATTTTGGGAGTAATTTGGAGTCTTCCCAAATTATTACTCGGGAGCAATTGCCAGATAAAGAGATTTAGAATGGAATGCAATGGCATCCTGTAATGTAATGTTTGTGTGTGTTAATGTCCATCGTTGGACGTCTTCCTGTTGACACAATACTGTGCGCTTCCTTTCTCACCTCCAAAGACAAACCACTGGTATCCACGTTGACAACTGAAACAGAGAGATAAGTGACGCCCCCAGGCCACCGCTCGAATCCGTGGCAGAAGGATAGATCTTTTTAAAAAACAAAACCTCTTCCTCTCAAGGAATCCACAAGAACGCGACAGCCTCCCCTAAGCATGTTTATTGGGCAGTCGATTCCAATGAATTCACTGTGAATTCACTCTCAAGTAAACCTATTTAGGAATAAATCTTAGATCTTTCCCCACGTGGTGTTCCCACTTAAGGTATGACAAGCCACGGCCAAGAAAGAGTGATAAGGAAAAGGCCCGCGCGCACACATCCTTTTGCGTGGTCACGCTAAACCGGAGTAGAAAGAAAATGAGAAACAAGCGTTCCTAGCTTATCAGGTGTCCACAATATAATCCAAGTCTCATTTGTTAGAAGAGGGCTATCTGCTAAAGGTTCACAGCCCAGTCCTCAGCATTTTATTACCTAGTTTTTTTGCGCTCAGAGAAAACCATGTTCAGCGTGACCCACTCCCAAAGCGTCTGTTGGGTACACTCCGACCAAAGCTGACCACACTGATTCTGTCCCCATTGGTGTTGTTGTCTATCTAGAAGTCGTTGCGACTTATGGAGACCCTAAGGCGAACTTACCACGGGGTTTTCTGGGACGCGCCCAGAGTCACCTAGCGCGTTTCCACGGCCAAGCAGGAATCGAACCCTCGTCTCCAGAGTCCTGGTTCAACGCTCAAACCACATCACCACGCTGGCTCTGATCTCGACTCCCCTGCCCTCGACCGAGCAAAATGAAAGTGAATGCTCCATTTTATTTCAGGGAGCATTTCCAAGTAAGCCACTTTAGTAGAGCGCTGTTCTGGGGCTTCACTTCGGCAGTATGTTGTCCCCGGGGTCAGCGGGTCTCAACTTCTGCTCCTCCAGATGTTTTGGAGTTCACCTCCCAGAAGTCTCAGCCAGTATGAGCAATGTTCAGGAATTAGGGGAGCTGATGTCCCCAACATCTGGAGGAGCAAGATTTGCGAACCACTGCCCTAGAGTTCAAGAAGAGCGAAGGAAGAGAGAGTAAGAGGTAATAGGAGAAACAGCCTACGAGAAATAGGAGGTTTCCGTATAAGCGGGACATTAAACCCGTTCCGGGTCTTAGGCAGAACTTTAAGGAGTTATCCAAAGTGTTGGACCATTTAGAAGATGAAATTTAGCACCTCCTACAAATCTCCCAAAATTTAGACTAAAGCCCTCTCGGTATGAAAACGACCAGAAGACAGGATGTGAAAATGTCTCCTTTAGCGGATTCATGCCCGTAAAATATATTCATCTTCTGCTTTTCTTCATCAACCGCTATTCCTCCAAACTTTCTTCATCACAACCCTGTGAGGTAGGGCGGGCAGAAAGACCCTGACTAGTGAATTTCATGTCCAATTGGGGAGTCAAACCCAGATCTCTGCCCGCTCCATTTAGCCTCTACATCCCACAAGGGATAGCGATTTCAGGGCTGCAGTTTGAATCAAGCCTTTGGAAAGCTGATAAAATCGAGAGAGTTCCTTAGGGATTACAGTTATTCTATTCCCTGTGTGATTTTTTTTTTAAACGACTTCTACCCAGAGAGGTAGAAGAGAGGATCTTTCCTTTCGCCGTCTATTGATGGTTTCTAATGCCTATCCGAGCCATCGCGTTTTATCACGATAGGCGTCCGCTTTCAGCCAAAGTCAAAGTCAACCCGCGGAACTCAGAAGAAAGACGTACGCGACGTGACTGAAAGAATTCCAAAGACCATAGCAGGGAAAGAAAGGGGAAGGTGTGTCTCTGCTTTCTCGTTTTGGTGAACCGCCTTGAGTCCCCTGCAGGAAGAAAGGCGGTATAGAAATAAAATATAAATAAAATAAATAATAAATAAATAAATTTGAAGGAAAGGGAAGTCAAGGTTGCTCAAGGTAAATGAGAGTTGTCAGAGCTGGTCGGTTCAAACCAAATTTCGGAGAACAGCCTTGCTTAGCTCTAGCTGCATCAAGGATGCTTGTTACTTCAGATCTCCCCGGAGATCTGCGCCTTACCTCCTCATCTCAACCTTCAACCTAAGGGGGGCTGTCTGTCTGTCTTGACTGGGGAGTGAATAACCCAATCCTATGCAAGGAAGAAGCGCTGCTAGGTTCAGCAGGACTGGCTTTCCGTAGCCAGTACAGAAACGCAGCCTTAGAAGGTGCTGACCGCCGCTCTGGACTGTGAGGCCAAGAAGCGACAGGTGGATTGGATGCGGAGAATTTATACCCTCAGAACAGGGGTGGGCAACCTGTGGCCTTTGCTGGATTGTACCTTCCAGGTTCCCTGGCCGCTGTCCAGTTTGGGTGGGGCCGATGGAAGTTGGAGTCCAACAGCACCGGGAAGGCCACAGGCTCCACGTCGGGGCCGGTCTCTGAGCCTACGTTCCTTTAGTGCAGGGATGGGGTTCATGCAAGAGCTCCTCGTGTCATTGAACTGCAGTTCCCAGCATTCCTCACTATTGGCTAGGCTGGCTCGAGTTGATGGGCACTGCAGCCCAAAGACGTTTGAATAGGCGCTTGATTCCCAGCCCTCCTTTAACCTGGTGGCCTCCGTGTGTGAAGGGGCAATCCCAGATAAGGCCGACCACAGTTCCAGTTTCCTCATTGGGATGCTTTTCTGTGGATCTAGTTCACCCAGCAGAGAAAGCTAACGGCGGCCTTCAGGTGTGAATCTGCACTCAGATTCTTGATCCGTGGAAACATTTGGCGCCCTAACTCTTCCCACCGACTCATTTTTTGGGGAGTCTCTGTGAAGCGACACTCAAAAGCCCAGTCAAAACTCGCAGTATTTGCCAACGCCCTACGGGCTTTAACGGGACCTGCTTCCAAGACCCGGCGTGGTGTAGTGGTTTGAGTACTGAACTACGACCGTGGAGACCAGAGTTCGAATCTCAGCTGGGCCATAGAAAGCCACGGGAAGACTTTGGGCAAATCACACTTTCTCAGCCTTAGAGGAAGGCACAGGCCATCTCCCTGTGAACGAATCTTCTCAGGAAAAGCCCAAGGTAAGTTCTCTTCAGGGTAGCCACAAATCGGAAACAACGTTAAGTCGTATAATAATTTCCAAGAAACTCTTTAGTGCTTGGAAAGGGTCGTACCGAGGATTCTCAGGTCCAGAATTCCATCCTCCAGGGACAGAGGCCGTGTTGGCTGGGGGATTCTGGGAACTGTAGTTCAACAAACTAACTTTTTCAGACCCTACCTATGCTTGGGATTGCAGTGGCACTGTCTCTTTTTATTGCACAGATTGAAACTGAAAGCAACGAGTGGCCTGAGTTAAGCGTGCGGCTCCGAAGTAAGCACAAGATAGCCCTCAGAAGAAACTATCCCATCAGCGTTCGCCTTAGATTTAGTCGTTAATTATTCATCCTTTGCTCCGGAACGGATGAAAAGTGTGGGTAATAAGTTTCTCTGTTTTGAAGACGTCTTCTGACAAACAAGTGGAAAGAGCCAGGCATTTAGACAGAGCCTTTACTTTTCCGTGAATCCTTGGTTTAGCGTGGCCAATCGGTCACAAACTGCCACAATTTACTCAAGTCTCCAGAGCGGGCGCGTCCTCCTCCTCCTCCTCCTCCTCCTCCTCCTCCTCCTCCTCCATGTCTATGCAGAATGACAGTCAGATATATTGTCGAGATTATCGGAGGAAAACACGTGCTTTGCCTGCCCAGAAAAATGCGGCGTGGATGCCGACGCATGTTCCCATTGATCCAGCTCGGCGTTCCAGGTCTGGACCACGGCGATGCTCGAGAAGCCCCCCAGGACTTCCGCTCAGGATCTTGCCTGCGGACACAAAGTCACGCTTCCCATGCCTTCAGTGGAAGGCTCTTTTACTGTAAACATTAGCCAGCCCAACGCATTGAAAACAGGTTCCTTTAGTGAAGAGAGAGAGACAGAGAAAGAGAGCGAGAGTGACTGGGCTGGGGCCCATTCATTTCTCCGCTCAGATCTACGTTCTATAGGTGAAGCCCGCCTCTACTTTCCTTCCTTCTGGCCATCAGGAACACGATCTTCAGCCTGACGCTCCGGATTTAAATCGCTAGGACTCCCTGAAGGGATGTGGTTTGCCTACTGAACAGCTCATCCGTCCCTTGGGTCGGACCAAGCCCCGTCAAATACAAAATTTTAATCTTAACCAGTTTGTGGATCAACAGCCTCTGCCGAACTAAGCAGAGGAGTTGGGCCTGTTTCTCTCGGCCACCTTTAGACACAATTTCAGACGCGGCCCAAGGAGGGTTTAAGGAAAATCCGGTTTGTTGCTATCATCTGCAGTTAAATCCACTTCCACTTTTGGATACCAGATGAATGACAAACCACCAAAAGTCCAGTCATCTGGAAACTCCACTCAGGTCTTGTAAACTGAGGGCTGTGGTTTCCTTGATTGAATCAATTCACCTGTGCTGTGGTCTTCCCTTTTTACTTCTATCTACCAAGCATAAGTCACATCCACTCAGGATGTGTCCAAAGTAGGACGGCTGAGTTTAGTGATCCTTTTAGTGAAAGTTCAGACCTGATTTGCTCTGTTTGTCTTTTTAATGGCCCATGGCATCCCTAGAACTCTCCTTCAGCACCACATTTTCAGATGCATCGGTTTTCTTCCTCTTCACTGTCCAGCTTTCCAACCCATACGCAGAAACTGGAAATATTATGGAAGGGATGATTCTGACTTTGGCGTTTAATGATATAGTGAGGAGAAGCCTGGTCAAAAACAGAGCTAAAGAAACGGTCAAGAATGGGCCGCTTTAAGGGGGCGAATCCTTGCAAAATATCTGCTTACATGCTGCGTGAGTACTATTTTTACACATTTTATACAAGAGCAAGCATGGCGCAGTGGTCTGGGTGTTGAACTAGGGACTAGAGGAGACCAGAGGTCAAATCCACTAGGTGATCTTGGGCAAGTCAGCCCCAGAAGAAGGCAACAGCAAAGCCCCTTTGAGCAAATCTCGCCAAGAACCTCCCGTGATTGGTTCTCCTTAAAGTCAACGTGATTGGTTCTCCCTAAAGAAACTGAAGGTACAAAACTGCAGCTACCACCGTTGCATCGTCATCGTGATCATGGCCCTGAGATACTTGCGTCCAGGCCTTGTTACTCTATTGCCGACTAGTCAGTTTTGTTTGGTTTGAGCTTGGTCGAGCAGGTACAGTGCTTGAGGAGCAAGGAGCGTGGCAGGACGAGGATGCAGAGGAAACCTTTTCCAGCGGAAGCGGAGCGGAGCTATCGCTAATTGGCTTATTTAATTGACCGCGTGGAAGTTCGCCCCGCCTTCTATTCCCCACCCCTCGTAGTTCTGAGAGATCGGCTGCTTTAGCTGGCCTAGCTTAGAGGAAAGAAAGGAAGGAAGGAATTTGCTCCATTGAAAGCATAAGGTTTTGTTTCTTCCTAAACAGAGGACAGGTCTTTAAAAAAGCGTAATACCATGGAAAAAACCTTCATAGCCAATGACAGCCAATATAGTATATTCCTTTTCTTAAGTAACACCTCCCTTTTTTTTCCCTGCCTCCGTCTGCATCTGAGTTCCTGATAATTAGAAGTAGGTTTGCTTAAAAAGAAAAATCAGTAGTGCCGTTTAACCCACTCGTTTCAAAAGTACGAAGTCTTCGAAATTTTATTAACGAAGCTATTCGGGGAAGAAAAGAAAGGGGGAGGGATCCGTTCAAACGACTCTGGACGTCGGTTCGGATCTCACTGGGCTGCGACGAGGTTTCTCTAGAAAGTCACCTTCCGTTATCGTTCGAGTTTTGGGGTGTTTTGTGATTCTTTTTAACACGAAAGGCGGGCGAAATCGGAGTTCATGGATTAAATTATTTTAGGAATTTCGTAGTGATCGGGATGCGGCGTCTCCCTCCTCTGCACCCAAGAAGTTTGGGGGATTTCTGCTCACTAAATGCAAATATATAGTTAATGTAAACGCACACGAACGGAAAAGGCAGAAGCCGCCTCGAACGGGGGCGTCTTGTTTATTAGCTGAGACTCGGGGGAGTTCAGACGAGGTAGGAAAGTTGTCTCGAGTTAGCTGTTTGAACTGGCGATCTTTTCCTTACGTGTTGGCAGGGGTGGCTTTTGTGAAACGGCAGGACACGGTCCACGCCAGAAATCGCCACGTTCAAGTCTTATCTCGAATCCACATCTGCTGAAATCTCTCCCCCTGAAATGTATAGGAAGTAAACTTCTTTTTGCTACGGCCGGCTCGAATTTACCCCGTTAGCTCATCTTCCCCGATGCTCTTGGGAAAGTTAGGGTAGCTCTGAAACTCACACGGACCCCCTTTCTCCGACTGAGTCCCGTTTCCTGCCTGGAAACATGGGCTGGGGGGAGGGGACGCGAAAAACTCTTTAGTAGACAGAAGATCACTTTGCAAGATCCTTAGACCTCCTTACATCTTGCAAAGGGGAACATACGGGCGACACAGCGCTCTCCGAGGTCCTCGAACGGCCACGTGCAAAAGAGTTAGACGCCCTCAAAGATGGGGCGCTGAGAGGAAAAGGGGGCGCTGAAGGGCTTCCATGTCGCAAACGTACCTTTAGCGCCTTCCGCAAAATGGAACAAGAACGCTCATTCTGTCAACACACAAAAATTGCGGTTGGGAGTTAAAAGTTTTTGCCTTTGGCTCAGTTACTTTTAGCAATTAATTAGTGCCAATCTCAGGCCGCCTCTCCACACTTCTAACCCAGGGAAGGGGATCAGCGCAGCTGTTCCCCCCTCCGCGCGCATTCTCTCTAACCTCCGCCTGACCCTTTGCGCGCTCACTTCTCAGAGAGCCCGCACTTTCGCGCAAGCATCCGCGGAGGCCCACGGGCGCTCGGCCCGATCCTCTGCAAGGCTTCCTTGGCAGCAAGTCCCGCTGCCTTTCTTTAAGGCGCTGACGGATAGGGAATGTTTAAAGCGCAGTAACTGTATCGGTGACCTGGGTAAAATTGTCACTCGGCCGTGTTCTTTACTCTTTTGCAATCCTAAAAAAAGAATAAGTGCCGTGAGGAGAAGGGAGGCGGTTTCACGTTTCTTACTAACATGAAGAAAAGTAACTCGGAATCTAACGACTGCGGTGCTATCTCCTCCTCCGACTCTCTGTCCTACCACCACCCCCGCCCCACTTATCTGTTTCACCAGAAAGGAGAATGGCCGTCCGTGTGGTTTAACAACCTTACCGGGGTGGAGGTGGGAGAGCAGGAGGAGGGGGAGGGGGATGCAAAAGAGGGGTGGGTGGAAAGCCCTGATTGGGTTCCCTCCTCATTGGCTGCGGAAGCAGCACCAGCCCCCCTCTTGTCCTCCCCCCTCCGTTACACACAAACGCTCACACTCACACGCTTCGTCCCCACCCTCCCGCCCCGCTTCCCCTCCGTCCGCTGGGAAGCGCCTCTTTCTCCGGCCAAGAGGAGTTGGCGCATCTCCGCCTCAGAGCGACGCCGGAGTAGGGCGAGAGGCTCGGAAGGAGGCAAAGCTCCCGCTGCATCGGGTGGCGGCAGCGGGACGGGGCGGGGGGTGAGAAACAGAGAGAGAGAGGAGTGAAAAGGCGCCGGCCGGATCGCCTCCGGGCTGAAGCTCGACTGGGCAGGTCGCCCTTCTTTCCTCCATCCTTCGATTCCCGGAGAGAAGAAGGAGCGGGAGATCGGGGCTCCCGCCCCGTTCGGGGAGGCGCCCCTTGGTGGGGCTTGAGAGCGGGGGAAGGGCCGGGGCGAGGAGGGAGAGAGGGAGTGAGGGCGTCCGGAGGCAACGGCAGCGGACGTAGCGAGCGCAGCCGCCGCCGCCGCCGATCGCGCCCTCCCTGCGCCACGCTTCTCCCGCCGCCGCCGCCGCCGCCGCCGCCGCCTTCCCCCGGCCCCGCCACCCTCCGTTCCTTCGCTCCGGCCCCGACTCGGGGCCAGGTGCTGCTCTGCCGGACTGACCCGGAGCGTCGCCTCACCTCGCCCCGCCCGGCCCGCGGCCGCCTTGTCATGCTGCCCAAAGTGGAGACGGAAGCCCTGGGACTCGCCCGAACGAATGGGGAACGGGGGCAGATACCGGACAACATGCAAGGTAAGGCGCCTTCCAGGCGGCGGGCGGGGAGGGAGAAGTGGAAGCCCGGCCGAAAGCCAGGCGAGCAAAGCCGCCTCGCTCCCGGGGTCTCTCCTCCCCTCCGGGCCACTGGAAATCTCCCGCCGGACTCGGTTGGTGCGAAAGCAGCCGCGTCGCCGCGTCCAGGCGTCGCGTGGTGAACAGTAGGATCGGGGCCCCAAATGTCAGGCTGCGATCCCGAGCGAGCGCGCGAGTTGGCCAGGATCCACTAGGGGGGCTTAATTTGGAGTAAGGGCGCTGTGTCCAGGCCCCCTCCGCTGCCGCTGCCACCTCCCCGCCCGTGCTTCGCTTCCTCGCTCTGCGCCGCTCCGCAGTGTTACCCGGGAAGAAGGGTCGTTGAGAGGTCAGGTGGGATTCGTTGCCAGTAAACGCGTCTACACGACTTTGGTACGCTCGGCGGCTTCATAGAAAGTTTTCCCCCTCGGAGAGGGCAGGGGGCTTTCCCCTTCTCTTTCCAACGAAAACGGACCCCCTCCCCACATGAACCGTTTGGACAGTTGTGGGTCCTTAAGAATCTCCCCATCCAAGACGTCATTATTCGAAAGGAAATCTTGTTCCCAAAGGCTTGTGCGCCGGGTCGCGCGGCCCAAGAAAGAGGCTGAAACTGCTGTGAAACTTTCAGGGGCGTTCGTGGGACTTCTTTCCAACTCGCACCGTTTCAGATTGAAGCGTTGAAAAGGATGCTCTTTTTTAAGGGAGGCATTAAAAAAATATGTCAGCTTCCGAGTGACACAGAAATCTTCGTCAGATAGCCAGTGACACGGAAGTTTCTTTTTTTCCCCTTCCTACCGGTGCCTGACAATCACTCCCGAAATAACCTCAGAAATTGGCTTATTCGAGCAAATCGCCCATTTTAATACGGTTTATGTGGGTCCGGAGGGCTAAAAACACAGACCGGGAAAAATGTGAAAGTTTCCTCAGTGCCTTCCCTCAAAAAGAAATACCGAACTGTCCTTTGGCAAGCTGACTTGTCAAGCGCTGCGCTTTGTAAACAGAAAGCAAAATGTGCGTTTGATGGTTTCTTCAGTTTCAGGAGATTGTCCAAACGCAGCCGGGGCGGGGGGGGTGGCTTAGAAATCACATTTAGCAAACCGAGCAACAACAGGAAGCTGTCCAGCTCACGTTCACACGCGCACAGTCACTCGCAACCCCTTTTTCCGGAAAAGAGGGCGACCTAATCTCGCGCAAAGCTCACTCAGGAATCGTTGGAGAGCTGGCGAAGAGGCGGTGAGATCCTTTCCTGGGGCAGGGGGCTCGCTTGTCCCGGGGGTAGGATGAAAGGGTGAAAAAAAACTGAGCTGGGCGCGAAGTACGTGCACGCTCTCCTCCTTGTTGCCCGAGTGGTCCTAGACAGTCTCTGACTAAACTTGAAATTGACCGCGAGAGGCTCCAAGGCGGCCACAGGGGATCGCATTTGTTCTAGCCATTGCAATCCGCGGCCAGCGATCAGTGAGGACGGGAGCGGCGGGGAGAGTAGAGGCTCCCCAGCAAAGTCCGCAGGGGGAGTCCGAGGGCCCTTCCGAAACTGCAGCTCCTCTCCCTCCCACACACATCCACACCAAATGATTACTGATATTGTGCTGCCGGTGGGGGCGCGGGGGGAGGTGGGATCGTGCCTACGCGTGCGCTGAAAGCGAACTTTCCACTTCACGCACGTGGCCGTGGCCCAGGTCGCAACCGCGAACCGGCGCTGCAAAGAAGTGGGGGAGGAGACCCAACCCTTCGGTTCTTCCGACTCCTTGCGACGAAGCCGAAGGCTTCTGGAGGAGTTAGCGAGGTCCCCACTCCCCGTGCCCGGGAAGTAGGTCCGCCTCGAAGGCGATCGGGAGCGCTTCCTTAACCCTTCTTTCCAGACCGCAGGGCTTCCTCTCGAGCTTTTGGAACCGGCGACCAAAAGCGAAACAAAGTTGGGGGAAGGAAGAAGGGCACTCCCGCGCCTGGGAGCGGCTGCTATTCGGGCTGGAGAGAAAATAGGTGGAGCAAAAAAAAAAAAGTTTGTTTCAGAGAAATCGCTGCGAAGGAATCGAGAGATGCCTCGAGCCTGTTAGGTTTCCCCACTAAAGACTGCGTGCAGCTGATTTTTTTTTTTTTCAAGTCTCTAGTTAGTGGTCCCTGGAGAACTGGCGGAGACCTCCCCCGCTGCACACCCCTTTTTCCTTCCGGGCTCTTGCCGGGCAGCGCAGTCGCGGGTGCGTGCGCGCGGGCACGTCTCCCCCCTCCGCCCCCAGGAAGAATGGGTTCAGATGCCCGAGGGACCTCTGCAATAAGCTTTTTTAGCGCACTTAGAAAGGAGTTAGCCGCCTTGAACTCCAGGTAAACAAGCTCCTAAGTAAACAGGCTCAGGAGGATGACCCTTTAAAAAAAAAAGCACGATCCTATACCAGTTTAATCCGGATTAAGCCTCGTTGAATTCTGCAGGACATTGCGAGGACCGCCGCCTCTTTAGGCTGAAGCCTTGGTCTTATTTCTTGTCACTGGGGTTTCTTTTCAGCCTCAGAATGATCGCCTTGAGGAGAAGCTGCGACCCTTACTCTTGGGGAGTCTCACTATCCCAGGCCAGCTGATCCCAAACTCAGGGGGTTATCTGGATGACTTGAGCCAGTAGCTGAAATTCTTGGGCGAAGCGCCCTCAGCCGTCGGAGGAGGAGCCATTTCCTGGTGTTTGGTGCCTCAGTCTCAGTGGAATTGGCCCCTAAGGCCCGGGGACATGGTCCCGAGGGTCATCAGAGGCCGGCAAGTTGTACGTTATTTAATCAGGAGTGTAAATACAGGGTGGGCGACATGAGAGCACTGGCTCCCTATAATAAGAATAACGCCTCCCCCACCGAAATGTTCCTTCATTTCCCAAATCAGTTGTACAGAGCCAGCCACTGAAAATCGTTCGCGCCTAGAACTCGTTAACGTTTGCTCTGTCCGCCTTTCCTGGGTAACTTTTTGCCTGTCTCTATATTTCAGGTGCCTAAAATGCATTTCTCACTGCTCAGCAAAAGTCACTGCGGTGCTAGAACTTGGGAGACTGAAGGGAAATTACATGGCCGGTCAGAATTCTTATTACTGGGGTCAACGCCCTCATTGTGAACCCCTTCCCGCGAAACGCCTGTATTTAATAGGTTGTTAATTTCATTTCTTTAGTTCTAGTGCCAGAAGGAAGAAGGGAACCGATGATGAATGAGGTTTTCTGTCTCGTGAGGCAAAAGGACTTGGCCTGAAGTGCTGTGCGCCTCAATAGTTTGTAAGGAACTCTATCCTCCCAACCAAAACGAGCCGGGATCGAGAAGGCAGTGAGTCTGCCTCGATTTCTAATCCTTTCCAAGGGATCAGGTCTCGTACACGAATCGCTCGAGGCCTTCTTCGTTCCCCGGCTACTCTTCGCAATTTCCAAGTGACCAGTCCCTCCAGACCAGCAGGAGAAGGCCTGGATCCATTCCTCCAGGTCGCAGGGGGCAAACTTCCCCGCCTCTCCTGGGAAGTATGCCCTACGTGGCTCGCCGGCACTTCCTCCCCGGCACGTGTGTAGAGGATCGCAACTGCGGCGTTCGCTGGCACTCTAACGCAACGCGGAGGACGCGAGGATAGGCACCGGGCGGTGCGTATACGGGAGGAGGCGAGGGACACCTAGATTGGAGCCAGGCAAAGAGACTTCTTCAGGAGTTTTTCTTTTCTGTCTTCCAGAGAATGGGGGAACGTGGGTCCTTTCTAAGCGTAACTTTCCGCTGCAATCCGAGTTACTCATCTGGGAGTAAGTCCTGCTGTAGAAAGGCAGTGTGGAGCAATGGTTTGAGTGTTGGACTGGACTCCGGGAGACCGGGATTCAGATCCCCGCTTGACCATCGAGACCCCCTAGGTGACCTTGGGCTGGCCACACTCTCCGAACCGCAGAGGAAGGCAAGGGCAAAACCTCCACTGAACAAATCATGTTGAGAAAACCCCGCGATAGGCTCTCCTCAGGGTCGCCCTAAGTCGCAAACGTCTAAAGACGCCCTATTGAAGTTCCTCCTGGCTGGACACGTGTGTAGGAATTTCCTCACATTATCACCGTTTAGGATCGCACTGCGATCATTAACAGAAAACGTACTTGCAAAGGAGAGGGAGTGAAAGGCAGCAGTTGGGCCGTGTCAGAACACATGCTTGGAATGCAGCAAGTCCCGGGTTCGATCCGCTGCGGGCCTGGGAGCCCTGCCCTACCGACCCGTGGTCTCCATCAAGCGCGGGGCGGCTTTCTGTTTGCCGGTGGGCGTAGGAGCCCCAGGCTTGGGTCGCCTGCAAGCCCTTCTGACGTGACCCCTCCGGGAGAGTCCCTATTTCTCCCTCCTCAGCTTGCTTCCTTCCCTTTTTCTGGTCCCTCAACGAAGAGAAATTGGTTTCCCGCTCTCCCTCTCGCCTCTGGCCAGAACTTTTGGGCTGGAGAAGTCTTCATTTTAAAAAAGATGACCCCGAGGCCTCAGAGTCCACGCCGTCCGCCCTGGTTCCCAACCTTCCTTCCCGCATGAGCGGAAAAGTTCCCACCCGTGCCTTGAAGCTCTTGTCTCGGCGTGAAGAGGCCTTCCTTCTCTGTTAATATCTCGTTGTCGACTCGGGACGACTTCCTAAGGCGATGTTTTTCACCGTTGCTGAAAACACCTCACGAAGCGTGTGTGAGGGGGAGGGAGCGGCGCCTAAAATGGTGGCTCGAGCTGCGCGAAGCGGGGGGGGCGGCTTTTCCCCCCTCGCCGCTCTGCGGACGGGCTCTTTTTCGGGGGAAGGAAGGGTCCCTGCCCCACCTTGGCAACCCCCCAGCCTCGGTAGCCTCCCCTCACGCCCAGCCTCCCCTCCTCCCCCCGCTGGGCCCGGTGTAAGATGTCCCTCCGCCGTTTGGGAGCAGAAGTTTCCCTTCTCTTCCCCACAGCCTTTCCCTCGCGGAGCTGAGCCGCCTTTCGCCTCAGGTAGCCCTGGGAGTGTTGAGAGGGTGCGGTGACCGTGAAGGGGGGGGGAAGTCCCTCAGAGGCACACTTTCCTGTTGATATTTCAGGCATCATTTCCCACCTCCCTCCCCAAGTCGGTAGGAAAGAAGTGCCCCCCCCCACTTCAGGAAATGGGTTCGCTTGCTGGGAATCTCTCGCCCTCACTTGCTATTTTTTTTCGCGGGGGGGGGTGGTGGTTGGAGTGTTGTTGTTTCTTCCGAGCGGAGCTGCGAGAACTTCCTCCAAGTTCTCCTTCAAAAAGCCAAACTCCAAGCAAGCCCTCTCTGTGGCGTGGCTGGAAGTCCTTCTTCTAACTGCCAGAGTTTGGAAGGAAACTCTCCCAGCGCAGAGCAAAGCCGTGTAAAATCTCTCTATCCGACCGATTTCGGCGTAGAGAAAAAGCCTTTGTCAGAAAAACTGCTTTTTTTTTTCTTTTCTTTTTTTTACAAAAGACAAATTTGGGGGATATATAATAGACAGTTTCTTTTTTTGGAAAAACTATTATAGGCACTGCTTTTTGACTCCAGCTCTTTGTCAGTTTTAAATGGAGTTTAGGTAAAAGTGCCAAACCCATCTGTCTCCAAAGAAGGTGACTTTGTCTGACACAGAACTTTGGAAAGTGAGGCAAAAGTTCCTTCAGCAGGATGCCTTCTGCTCTTTGAAATCTGGCAAGAGAAATTTGCATGTTTAATAATGCAAAATAAAATTTATATTTTGTTTTTTTTAAAACAGGATAAGCTGTTTTTTTCTTCAACAGAATAACCCAGTGAAGGGGTTTGCAAGCCCTATACACCGTTTAGTTTATTTGGAGCATGTTTCTTTGGAATGGAGCTTCCTTCTAGGAAACATGTAGAGGAAAGAGCTTGAAGGGGCAATATTTTGGGAAAGAGGTTATTGGATTAAGAAAGTGTAAACTGATGGAGTGCTATTTTTGGGGAGTAGGTTGGCAAACTCTGTTCTCAGAAATCAAATCTGAAAGGAGAAGTTCTTGGTCTTGCATAAAGTTGGAGTGTTAACTATGAAATTCCTATTTAAGTTCTTGTTGGGTTCTGCTGTTGATTAAAAATTATTTTCCACTTTAAATGTTTAAAGGGGAATTGTAAGCAAAAACTGTTCCTGTCCTGGAATTGAGTCCTCAGAACAGAATTAATGAATCAAAGCTGAGGGGATGCAGGCATTCACACTGATTGTTTCTTTTTCCTTTCTTTCTTTCTTTCTTTCTTTCTTTCTTTCTTTCTTTCTTTCTTTTTAGTGTCTCAGTTTAAAATGGTGAATTATTCCTATGATGAAGATCTTGAAGAACTGTGTCCAGTATGTGGAGATAAAGTTTCTGGATACCACTATGGACTCCTTACCTGTGAAAGCTGCAAGGTTTGATTTTCACACTTCTAATTCTTTTGATGGAGGAATATTGTTTAAAGTTTTTTCTTGTAAGGTTGAAGTTTTATAAGGAGTAAGAAAACTCTCTCTTACAACAGGAAGAAAAACGAACCCCGGGGGCTCTGGATAGGGTGGCTATATTTACTGCCTTTAAATATTTGGTTGTCGTGAAATGATGTAGTTGTCCAGGGGCTTTCGCTCCCTGCTGTCCTCAATATTGATTTTAGTTGATTTATACACATTGAGTATTATTGTTCCTGTATCTTGTTCCTGATAAATTTCAGGGTAACAGTATTGAAGACAACAGTTTCACGTTTCCCATCTTTCAGAATGCAAATGTAAATTTCCTTTGTCATTCTTCTTATGCTTGTGTGTGTGTACACCCACACCCACATATAGCATTTTCTGTCAGTATTTATTAGAAGAGTGATCAAGTGGAAATCAATTAAATGATTTTCAAATGTCATACATCAGTATGAAGAATAACTTTCTGCATGCATTTTATTTTGATGCATATGTACCCAGGGGTCAGAATTATAAGTACATTCAAAATTATAGGCCAGTATTATACTACCAGCCAGTAAAATCAGCCACAGCATTTCATATGAAAAGAAAAGTGGAGCAGCATAAACGAACAGTATTTTCTGAATGAAATGTGCTAGTTGTATGGACATTACAATGTTTGCAAAACAGATTGTGTAGCTCTCTGTACTGAAACGACAGAGTTGAAAGCATATAATTTCATGCACAATGTTAGGACTGTCAAGAAACAGAATTACAACAGTAGATGCACCCAATGAATGTTTACTCAGAAGAAAGCCCAGCTCAGTTCAGTGCATACAGAACAATCCCATGCATGTCTACCCAGGAATAAGTCCTTTGTGATCAACAGAAATCACTCCCAGATAACTGTGCATATAAGAGTCCACCATTATCTTCACTGTTAAGAGTGCACAGTATTGCTGCTTAACTGACTAATACATTTTTCCATATGTTGTTATAAGGACTGATGACAGTTAAGATATCTGTGATGTATTGCACAGATGTATTGCATGTGATTTTTTAAAAAATTATCGTTAGTGCAAGGCAAAAGACCAATATATGTAGCACCACCAGCATAAAAAGCAGTAGCATTCTGTAAAAAAGTGAAAATTTAAGAACAGTCTCAGCCTTCAGGAGTTTACACTTTAAATATAGCTAGTAGTCACAAAGGAGACAACATAGAAAAGAAGATGGGGAGACAAGGTCAACAAATCAGTAGAGGATGGGATTGCTGGGATGCAAACAAATGGATAGAGGAAGAATTATATATATTTTTTCCAGCGGGCGTTAAAAAAAGCCCTAAAAAAACAAAATTATGTTCATGCTATTTGTTAGACTTCATAAGGTTGTTAGTCTACTTTTTGTTGATTCTACAAGTAGTTTGACTTTGTTTCATTTGTGGTTGAGAAAATACAGCATAGCACCCAAATTGGCTTTTCTCTTGAATTTTATGAAAGTTATTGGGGTTTTTTTTTAAGAACCCATATCCAATCTTTTAAAATGCCAGTGAAGAAATGAGTGGAAATCATTTTGTAAAGATTGTAGACCAGGAATAGCATATGGAAGTCACTCCACCAACATCTGAAGTAAATCAGTGTCAGTGCAGACCAGCCCCAGAAAACATCTTGTCTTGTGGCCTGGTGGATCTTTTCAAAGAGACTGTAGATGGAAATCTGGAGGGAAAATTGCTGCTTTGTAAGTGCTCAGTTGGCATTATAAGCATAGAAAAGTGGGTCTGACAGAGGTTTTTGGAATGCAAATGAAATGCTTGGGAAACAAAATGGGCCAGTCTTTGATATCTATTTTTTAAAAAAAACAGGGATTCTTCAAACGGACAGTCCAGAACAACAAAAGGTACACTTGTATAGAAAATCAAAGTTGCCAGATTGACAAAACTCAAAGGAAGCGTTGTCCTTATTGTCGGTTTCAGAAATGTCTAAGCGTCGGGATGAAGTTAGAAGGTAAGGCATAAATAATGCCACTATCTGCAAAATGTGTACCATATGAAGGGGGGGGGCTAATCCAGCCTCAGTCTTACTTGGACTGAACTTACTGAAATTACTGGGACTTATTAGCTGCAGTTAATTTAAGTTCCATCAATGTCTGATTCAAGTCAGTAAAGTAAAATTCTCTTAGTTATTATGTGTACATTATTTATATTTCCAGTTACGAAAATTGTACCATTTGTTGCTATATTCCAAGTTTATGGCCCATGGGATTGGCCAAACTCTTGGAATTTATGTAATGACCTTTTTCCCCATAGTCTATCACCTACTCCAGACTGACTTTGCTTCTGTGATATTTGAAGGCTATGTTCAATGTACACCGTACACCAACAGGTTACAGGTATAACTTTACAATTACAGCATACCGAAAGAATGCAGAGTGCTAGAGATAACCAAAAATACTTGAACAAATAAAATTGATTCTTTTAAACAAACAAAATTAAATCAAGAGAAGATATAATAAATTATTGAGTAGGAGGATGATAACTATTCCTACAGCAACTGTTGCAGCCATATTTGTGTGTGTGAAATACAAAACAATATTGGAGATCTGTATGTTTCTGATGCACAACCGGCCATTCTTAGTTGTCAGTGGAATTCCCTATGCCAAGGGGGTGGGCAATTGTGCAATTGAGCTAATCATTGATGAAACACTCATTGGAAGCATGACTAGCATTTCATAGTTTTATTTTTGTTCTCTGTCTTGGAAGAGCTCATTTTAAAAAAAAATTAAAAAGACAAGGAAAATTAAAAAAAAAATCCTGGGCTGGATTTCAGATTTCACTAAATATATAGCTATGCTATGCTATATATTATGCTAGTTGAACATAAAGGATCTCAATTCTTGTTAAGCTAGACAATCTTCTTTTTTCCTTCTAAACTCTTAGCACTGAAGTTTGAGTACATAGCCAGTGGCCATTTTTTAAAAAGTCACAGATACAGGCTAAGAATTGCATCCCCTTGCATTCTTTTACTGCTAGTAAATTACCATTTGAATGGCTGGAAATCTATTATTTATTGCACACCAGAAGCAAAGTAGCACAAAACAGAAATTCCGGGGCATATTTTATTTTATTTTTCTTTTAACTCCCTCTCTCCCCTCACCCAAATTGCCCTTGCTATCACAAAAGTCTTGCCAACACTTTGCAAAGTTCTAATTGGCCCTGAACAGTTTTCCAGTGACTTGTTTTAGCACTGGCTAGTGATATGATCCCATATTTACCACGTTTTGTGCAGTATTTTATTTCACAGTCTGTTCAATTTTTCCTCAATTATATCATGATTTTAAGGGAATGTTGTACATCATTTTTGAATGATTTGCAAGGTTTCAGATATAAGTGATGATATCTTAACTCATATATTTACATTTAGATGTATGTCTCCAGACATTGATTTTATTTCTGCTGGGTTCTGCAGTTAGCTTTGAATTTATAATGTAGCTTTTCAATGTTTTTGTACTATTGTAAACATACATATTGGGGAGAAAGCACCACTGAGATCAGTATTATTTATTTCTGAATAAACTTACTTAGAGTTGCACTCTGTATGAGTTTGCCTCTTATCAAAATTTTAGAAGTGGATTAGGTTCAATAACAATGTTGTAATAGCTGCATACTTCAGTCAATATCTTCATAATATAAAAGATGATTTGATTAAATGGGGGAAAGCCCAATTTCAATTAGCACATCTGATTGTTTAGACACACTTCTTTGTTTTGGAAGCTATGTTGGTTCTTGTACAAATGTTATGTTTTCATCTTAACAATGAGAAAGATGGCTTAATTGTAAGCCATCGCATACATCTTGAATACCCCAAAAAGGCATGAATATTGGTGTGTTTATAATATCCCAGTTTATTTAAATATATTTGATAGAACAAATTCATACAATACACATAAAAAGCAAGATACATATAAGTGGACTGTCTTATTGTCTTATGCATGGAATTACATACGGTACCGTTGCCTAAATACTCTGAAGTCACCAGGTCCCATCTCATCTTGAAAGCAAAGCAGTATCAGTTTGGTTATTCCCAGCAGGGAATATGAGGTGCTGTAATCTTTATTTTAGAGGAAGACAATGGCAAATCATCTCTGAGTGTCCTATACCAAAAAAAACTCCATGAAACTCATGTCATCACTCTAAACCAATAGGCAAACTGCTCATACCACCTATTTACATATAAGACACTTCATCAAGTATTGTTTTCAAATACATACACCAGTTGCACTTATGCTGTGTTCTATAGATTATAATAGAATGCAAATCAAAGTTATCTTATGAAATGCGCATTTAAGAATCTGCATTCCTCAATATAACATGAGTGCAGGAGCAACACGATGTGCAGGAAGAAACAGCGCTGAAACCTGTCATGCTGCCTACTCCTCTTCTGCAAGGTCGTTTTGCAACTCTGGACCTCTAAAAAATGATTCCTTGGTGAAGGGGAATACTTAAAAAAGGAGGTGAAGGATCACTCTGCAAATTCTCCCCACAAAGACTCCCCACCACTTTATTAGCATAGCATGGGAATAGATATCTAATATCTTTTTTAGAGTTGGGCAGCGGCAGCTGGTAGTTTCCATATCAGTGAGCTGATGATACTCTTCTTGATTTTAGTCCAAATTTTAAAGGAGCTGCCTGAAGTGCTAAATCCTATCCCCCTAACAGATTCTACACTCTGACCAAAATCTAGCGTGAATTCATTGTCCCACTGACATTGTCCCACAGGCAAGGAAAGAGGCTCCCTGGATCTACCTTTGAGTTTTGTTTTGTTTTGTTTTAACTAGGACCCTAAATATTAGCACAGCTTTCTACAAACGAACAAACAAAAACATACACACACCCTTAGAATGCAAGCATACTGAGAGAACAATTGGTTCTTTTTCCAGAAAGGAAAAGCACTCCCTGTTCAACCACAGGAAAATCTGTTATTGATCATGTCCAGCTTTCTTAAAATCTGCAGTACAGTTTGAGGGAAGAGGCCACTGTGTTGCAGTAAATGTTCAATCACTGCATATCAAAAATCCCTGCAAATCTATCAGAATCTACTAGGAAATCCTGATGTACCTTGTGTCAGTCTAGTTCCATCCTCCAGTGTTAGTCCTTTGTGGGTTACTGCTTGATTGTTTTTAAAAATTGTGAGTCACATTTAAAAAACGGGACAGAAATGTGTGATATTTTATTGATTTCAACATCAGTTTCTCTTTGGACATCTTTGACAACATAACTTATTTTACAGCAATCTTAGAAAGAGCCATGGGCCTGCAAACTATTGCTAAATATATCTGTGGATATGTCACATTATCCCATTGATTGTAGCCCATTATTCTATACTGAATGCCATTCTCAACACTACTCAAACTTAGAGTCTGTGGCTTTTGGAGGAATTTAGATGTTACTCTATGTTGAGCTATAACTTCTAGCTTACCCAATCCCTACCAGTATGGGCAACTGCCATGCTAGCTGGAGGATTCTGGGAGTTGTGCTCTAAAAATGGAATTTCCCCAAGCTCTGGAAAGGGTTGAAGTAAGAAAGGGAGTCTAGAAAATTCAAAACAATATTGCACTTTTAGTTCCATGTCCTAACCAAATAATGACTTTTGTGTCTATTGCACCGGCTACGGTTGTGATATGATAACAATTGAAGGAAGAATTCATTTTGCTTTGTTGTGGTATAACTTATATCTGACAGTCCTGCAAATATACCCAAGCTGGAGAGAGCCTTGTTAATTGGGAGGAGGATGAATGCATCTGGTTTTACAAAAGTGCAACAATCAGAAATTGACCAGCAGTATTTCATGGCAAAATACATTGTAACAGCTTAAAAAGGAGTAGTGTGTAATTCTATCTGGTTCATAAATTGTCCCAGTCAGTTTAATTGCCTACACTAAGCCAGCACTGAGGTGTTTCTCATAGTCCTTTTAATTTTTTTATTATTAAATATTGTCTTACTATCCCTGTCCTGCTGCCCCAGAACCCAACTTCCCTTTCCTATCAACAGAACAGGAAGAATCATATGGTCTCACAGTCGTAAATGCTTGTGACATTTATATGCATGTTTCTATGATGGTGATACATTATCTTAAATCCGAGTTCATAAATTACAGTTTAGGCTGAAAGCATTAATTGTTAACACATCTTTATGATAATGTATGGCTCTCTGTGTACCTAGGAACATCTAATACATTTTTAATGGCAGGCTAATCCTTAAGATAAAAGCTTAGGAACGTCACCTCCAGCCATCGCAGCGTGTCACCAAGCTGTCAAAGGCCCTTCTTGCCATCTAATTGCCAGTGGGAAGGAGAGGCAGAGTGAGACCTGCTCACTGCTGCTTTCAAAATATGCTTCTGTGACTCGTTGTTCCAACAGAGACCACAAGACAGCTGTTGGGGCTGGGGAGAGTAGTTCTGTGACTTCTTTCCAAGCTTAATTGTATTATGAGCTGAAGAGTATTAGCAGTTGCATCGTCGGAGTGAGTGACATTTGGCTTTCTATGGACTTATCTGGAAACAACTCCAGAAGCTGGAATGGTGAAGGGGGGACCCGAAGTATTCCTGGAATACTTGTGAACCACAACTAACAGGGACTAATGGAACTGTTGTTCTCGTTACGTTCCTTCAAGTCATCTCCAACTTATAGCAACCCTGTGCTGGGATTTTCTTGGCAAGATTTGTTCAGAGAGGGATTGCCATTACTTTCCTCTGAGGCTGAGAGAGTGTGACTTGTCCAGGGTTACCCAGGGGGTTTCCATGAGTAAGTGGGAACTCAAACTCTGTTCTCCAGAAGTCCAGCATTCAAACCAGTATACAACACTGCCTCTCAGCTAATAGTGTTATAGCCATTTCTTTCCCTCATCAGGAAGATCTGAGAACTTATTTTCAAATAGCCCAGGAACCAGAATTTAAGAAGCAACTTGGAATGGTGTCCCTTCAGTGGGCTGAATTCAACAAGATAATGAAGATTTAGTAAATGCAGTGCCTAAAAGCACTGGACACAACAAACTATTCCAGTTTAAGCAATTTGAGAGCTGCTTGATTTTGGCAAGAAGTTCATAATTTTCTTGGACTGGACTTAATGGGTACTTCAGTGCGGTGAGCTTTGACAGGTTCATGCCCAGGCATCTTTCTCTTCTGCCTCTTGGACAAAAAAAAGTATATTTGAGTTAAATCAAATCACAGGAAAGATTCTGACAAGTTTGCGTAACACTATTTCATTGCTATAGTACTTTAGAGTACTATGGATGTTTTATTGGATGTATAATGTAATAATAATCATATCGGTATCTGAAAGTGTACATGTACATATATGCACAAATACACATATAGTATGTTTATATAGACCCACATACTCATTTCCACACCATGCCCTCTAATATGCTCCCAATTTTTCAAATGTTAACATTATAATAAAACTAATTGGGGGAAAAGGAGGGAAAACTTAATCTAGCTAAAAACCAGTATAAAAGTAATCAGCTGAGTTTAAAAACTGTCAAGCAATGAACTAACTGAAAGAAGAATGGGGGAAAAAACCTCTTTCTGCTGAAATAACCACATAAAGGTAGACATAAGGAAAGCCTTCTGTAATACAATGAGAGAATACAATGCCACTAAATAGGTTGTTTCCCCTGTAGTAATCCTTCACCCTTCAAACAGAGCCAAAGAAGGGTGTTGCAGGCACATAAAGAGAAAAGCACTACAGACTGAACCTAGGGAAAACTGGGAGCCACTGCAGTTGGTATAACATAGGTGCAATACATCCCAGTTAATAGCCATGCCATGGTGATAAAGAGTAATTGCAGCTTCTTCGTTGTAGTACTAAGGATTGCCAGGGTATGGATCATTGAGGCCTGGTAAGGAAGTAACTGAAGTATTATTCAACTGGCAGAAACTGCTCCATGATGTGAGGGTAACACATCCTCCAACAGAAAAGATAGATCACAGAATGCTCCCCAAGTACTGATCCTGTTCCTTCAAAAGGAACTGCTAACCCAAGAAAGTGGGAGCCAGTGTTCAGCAGTGGTTAGGGTATTATACTGGGATTTGTAAGATTCAGGTTCTAGTCTTTGCTGAGCTGTGAAGATTGTTTTGTGATCTTGGGCTAGTCATTCTTTCTCAGTCTGACTGAGCGCACATGGTTGTTTTGAGGACAAAGTAAGAGGGAGAGCTGTGTATGCCACTTAGAGGTCATTCAAAGTAAAGCATAAATGTAACAAGGAAATTGGAGATTTCAATCTTGAAGATTAGAATTATGAGTACTTCCATTTGTTCCACACCCACAATTTTAATACCTGTCTTTTTAATTTTTTTTTGTCACCTCCACTTTGAACAGCTGTGAGAGCTGACCGAATGCGTGGGGGTCGAAACAAGTTTGGACCAATGTACAAGAGAGACAGGGCATTGAAGCAACAGAAAAAAGCTCTCATCCGAGCAAATGGACTCAAGTTGGAAGCCATGACTCAGGTAATCCAAGCAATGCCCACAGACTTAACCATCTCCTCGGCCATCCAGAATATCCATTCTGCCTCCAAAGGCCTACCTCTCAACCATACCGCCTTGCCTCCTGCAGACTATGACCGGAGTCCCTTTGTCACCTCTCCCATTAGCATGACCATGCCACCTCATGGTAGCCTCCAAGGTTACCAGACCTACGGTCACTTTCCAAACCGTGCTATCAAATCCGAGTACCCTGATCCATATACTAGCTCTCCAGAGTCCATCATGGGCTATTCTTACATGGACGGTTACCATCAGACAAGCTCACCAGCAAGTATTCCTCACCTGATCTTGGAACTCTTGAAGTGTGAGCCAGATGAGCCACAGGTCCAGGCAAAGATCATGGCATACTTGCAGCAGGAACAAGCCAACCGAAGCAAACATGAAAAACTCAATACCTTTGGGCTGATGTGTAAAATGGCTGACCAAACCCTCTTCTCAATTGTCGAGTGGGCCAGGAGTAGCATTTTCTTCAGAGAACTTAAGGTATGTCATATGGTTATTTTAATATGATGTGGTCATTAACTCAGTCTTTATAGTTAGAACACACAGTTTGTCCTTTTGCCCAGCACAGCTTATAACAACTGACTGTTCTTTGATCAAAAGTCACCATCATACCACAAGAATGAAAAGTGAATGAGTCCTGCTAGTCATCATCTTCTTGTAAATGAGCAGTAACAGAAAGTAAAGCCCCTGCTCTCTAGATCTGCAGGTCAAACCTTCAAAAATAGGAGACTCTGGGGAGATGTCCCAAGGCATTCCTTACTTTGTTGATCTTATAGGGGTGATTGTAGATAGCTGTCCAGGACATAGTGTTGGAAATAAGTCCAAATATTTGCTCTGTCAGAAAGGATATTCATTTTTGAGACCTCTCATCTATCTGTTTGTGTGCTTCTCAGAAACATCAAGGGGATGTTATGGGAGAAGAGTAGGCTATTGATATAAAGAAACAGCCAGGATGGGACTTACCATTAAACAACATGAGGCAGTTCCCTTGAGAAGCAAATATTCTGCATGGTGGGGAGAAGCAGAACCAAGGCAAGGTACTAAAAGAGAAAGTTGCATGTGCCACACAGCCTGTCTTGTCTCCCTCAGATTCAGTGGTGGGCACTCTCCTGTCAACAGTGTGAAAGCAAAATTCATCTTCAGCTGCCAGTCAAGCTAACAACTGTATGTGGAACAGGGGTATTTTCTCTCTTCTTCAGGCAGCAAAATATCATGGGATGGCTCTCAAAGTGTAACAAAGTTCAAGTAGATTATGGTATTACATCAGCTGTACGTCCAGGAGAAAAAGTGTCCATGGTTACCTTGTTGTTTGATATGAGGTGTAAGTGGCAGTCATTTTCCCGAGGCAGCATTACTCACTGAAGAAAAAGCTTGAGGGTATAAACTGGTCATTTAACATGACATCATCATTTATAACACCAAGTAGAATGTGGATTTCAGACCTCCAGGCTTCAGCACAAAAGAAGATGTATAAACATGGTACCAAAATGTCTAAGGCTAATCACTCTTGTAGATCTGCAATGTTATGAAATAGGGGAGCATTCTGTTGCTGAGTGCCCCGTTGGCTGAGATTCCAGGAACTCCTCAACAATTTGTAGATATTAAATTTGTAATGGATGTGCTATGTGAAGAAGCATCATATTGCCCTCATAGGTGTGGTTTACACACAATAGCAGAGTACTTTGTGAAGGGAAGTGTGTATCAATAGCAATAGCATTTATTTCTATACCGCCTATCAACTAAGTGTTATCTAAGCAGTTTACAATGTATTTTTAGCTAATTGCCCCCAACAAGCTGGGTACTCATTTTACCGACCTACGAAAGGATGGAAGGCTGAGTCAACCTTGGAGCCTGGCAGGATCGAACTCACAACCTTGTGGTTGTAGTACTGGCATTTAACCACTGCGCCACCAGGGCTCAAATCTTCATTTGTTGAGCAGAAAACCTGATGGTGTCATAGAATCTTGGAGCTGGAAAAGACCACAAGGGCCATCGAGTCCAACCTGCTGCCATGCAGGAACATACAATCAAAGTATTCCTGACAGACAGCAATCCAACCTCTGTGCCAGAATCTTAACAAAAACATTCCTTTCTACCCTTCGAAAGGAACATTTCCATGTGTGGGCTAGTGAAGTGTATGCTCAGATCCTTTCCATATATGTGTGTGTATTTGTGCATGTGTGTTTCTTTGCATGTTTGTGTGTATATATTAGGCTTAGTATGGTAGTTGCTTCTGGTAATAGTTATTGGGAGACTGCAGGCGCAGTTCTTGTCTGCTTTCCTCTGTTATAGAAGAATAGATTGTCCGCCATCCCCATAAACTAACTTGATGCCTCAAGTGTGGTGGAATACACTATCCAGGGTAACAATGTTACTGTAAAATTCAAATGCCAGTCCATTCAGGTTTTCCGTATTGAAAGTGGGAGGAAGCACCATCTTGTCCTTTGTCTTGAGTAGCAAAATGTCTTGTGCTAACCTTGCAAAGTTGACTTATGTAATGAGGAGTTCAGAAGTGCATTCATTGCAACAAAACCACAGAAGGAAGATCTGAAGGATTCAGGTATTTCTGGCCTGCAGAAATAATATGGGATGGAGTGGAGACAGTTTGAGGAATACCAGAAGTTAAATAGAGAAATCACTGTTCCTGCATTCCACTGAGGACAGGACAAGGCACCATGAGCTTAAGCAAGTGGAAGGTAGGTTTCTGTCAAGGCAGGAGGACAAGTTGTGTGAGCCATTCATCCGTGGAAGCAGGTGACACATGAGGATGTGGAATGTTCCTTCTGAGAAAGTTTCGGTAAAAGTTGTAAAAGTATCTGCCAAATCTCCTGTACATATAATACCATCTGACCCAGGAGAAAGGTTTCAAAGTGATCCTTTGGAACTCTTTTGACTCTCAAAATCTTCCATTTAAAAATGTGGACTGAGAGGCAGCACTTGGGATTTGTTTTTGTTTTTGTTTTTTTAGCGATTAGGTAACATGAGGTGAGGTGTAGCTGCACCTGCTGAAATCCCTTCTTTCACATAACTATGAAGGGTACAGAAATCCTGTCTCCATTTCATGCCACTGCTATTTCATTTTCTTCTGTTGGTAAAATACTGGCAAACGACTGAAATCCATTTTTGTCATTTCATGCCATCTTGTCTCTTCCTGAACATCCAGTAGCTGCTCAGAGAAATGTTCCTTCAATCTGTAGATGCAGTGGCACCCTCCACTTTTATGAGGGTTCAACAGGCAAAAGGAAATGGGAGGAACAGAATGTAGGGGAAGCCATGCATGCACCTTGTAAATAATCAGATTTTTGAGGGTCAAACCCACAAATGTGGAGGGAGAACCCAGCTATGTTACCTTGAGTTCATGGAAGAAAGGTGCAAGGTTAAATTGAATGAATGAGTAGGATCTGCACTTCTGCGGTAAACTTATATTATGGATTGCTCCAGTTTAAGATGCCATTTATGCCTTTCCCAAGTTGCTCCATTCCAACTCCCCATTTTTCATTACCCCCAAACAGTCAGCATTCTGTAGAGATTGAACATGGCCAGTCATAACTAGGGTGTTTGAAGTTCCACAAATTGTACTGATTCTGTCCTCTTGTCTGTGAATAGTGTCATTTTGACCTCATAATGATCTAGAAGGATCTCCATCATTACATAGAACAATCCTGTGGAAGTCTGATTTTGAAAGGACTACTGAAGTGAAGGCTGAATGATAGAATTTCCTTGATTTCAGTGGGTTTTAAGCACATGAGGTGATATGAATACTCTAGCAAATGTTTAATTCACAGGGTTTTCCTAGTTATGAAGGGGATGGATGTGAACATGAAATGCATGATTTACCCAAATCTATTTTGCAAAGCCATGTCCAGAGGATGGCAGTTTTATTTAATCTGAATAGTGAAAGAATGGATTATAGACTCTAGCTTACCTGTCTTGTCATTGTAGATACTGGAAACATGGTCCCAATATAATCAATGTGAAGTAAGAAGCCAGAAGGCAGCTCTCTAGAGCACAGTTCATTCCAGTGAATGTGAGCTGTGCATATGTGTAACTGCACTTTTTACATCTGGGTTTTTTTTCCCCCTAAAGGGGATTGTGAAATTACTTATAGATTGCTCCTTACCATATTTGCTCTTGGAACATATTGCAGTCAGGATGTGTTGTACTAATCAAATCATTTTGCTCATGGCTGCTCACCAGACAATCAAGGGACAATAGTATCATGGAACAAATGTTGCTTGTGTGTCCAATTTGTAAAGCTTCTGAGGAGCATCTTTCTGGAAGCAGAATGCTGGACTAGATGCATTATGATTGTGATTGGAAGGCCCTTTTTGTTTTCATGAACAATTGTGCCTAGGTCCTGCATATCTCATTTCTCCCATGTTTGGAAGCTCAAACATGTTGAAAGAGAGATGTTTCACAGATAGAAATGAATTCAGGAAAAAAAAATCAGTTGTATGTGTGCGTGTGTGTGTGGAGAATATGTAGAGGCAAAGTTAGATTATTAGCAACTTAAGACCGCTGGGCCAAAGCTGTGAGAAGATACTTGACCCCTAAATGATCAACTCAGAGACAAAAATAGGTAGCAATAATGATGATCAATTTTTTTATTGTACCTTTATTACAGGACGGGAAACATGTGACACCATTGATTTTGCTGGCTGGGGTAATAAGAAATATAGGCCAAAAATATCCTCTCTTGTCTGTTTTTCCTTTTAAAAAAATTATAGTATTTATATCCCAGTGTGCATCTGAAAGAGTTCTCTGAAGTGGCTGATGTATTAAAAAAAAATAATTCTTGTCTTCAGGCTTGCCGTTGCTAAAACATACACAAACACACACACAAGAAAAAGGCGATGGTGAATAGGAAAAAAAAACCCAATGTCCAGGTGTAAGTTCTCAATATGATGTGGTTCATCTAACGTATGCAGTTCATATGCATCATTACCTATTGGCATTAACAGCTTGTATTATTTGAAAGAGGCACCTGTGTCAAGCCAGCAGAAGCTTTATCTGCATGGCAGTGCCCTGAAAACTGTTTCTATTTCATAACAGAATGGATAAAATAATAAACTATTGAGAAGAACAATAGCATTAACAGATAGTTGTGTGTGTACATGTCTGTCAGTATGATTATTCAGCATCCTTTTTATTATAAATGCATTTTTGCACACTTCTTTTTATTTATGTGTTGCCTATTGAAACATTTTTATTTACTCAATCTTTTGAAGGTTTTTTTAAAAAATGTTGTTTTCTATTATGCAGCTCTACTACCTACTGTCAGTTGATTTGACTTTTTATTTTTTAAAAAATATTTTGTCTGGAAAGCATTGCTGAAAAGCAGCTAGCAGGTATTTTAAATAAATAAGAAACTGATATAGATGATAATTCATAGTGTAATGATAAGTTTCCAAAAGATATGTTTCCCCTCTAGGGAGGCATCAGACTGTGAAACTATCACTGACTAGAACATCGGCAGGGAACCTGTGGTATATGTGGCAGGCAACACTTTCACACTACACAATACAGCACTATGATTCCACTTTAAATGAATTGTCTGAATCCTATGGAATCCTGGGGTTTGTAGTTTGGTGAGGCACAAGAGCTTTCTGGCTAAGGTTTCTAAATGCCCTCCCTAAACTGCAATTCCCAAGATCTGTGTTATGTGAAAGAGCCCAGGGTAATAGTGATTTTTGGGGCACTTGTATAGAAATTGGTGTGGTTGCAATGACAGATAAACAGCACAAAACAAAAAATCATCTGGGGTATGATAGACACACAGAAAATTACAAAGAACCCCCAGAAACAATATACATCAATTATGTGTATTTGTTACAAAAACAATATACATACAATATTTGCATTCACAATATGACTAAATAACAAGTTCTTCCAAAGATTACAAAAATATTCCAAATATTGCAAAAATGCAATGAAGATAATTGTACAACAACTCCACAGAGGTTGTAATCAGTCCTTCTATGGTCCCACAGCATTTGCAGTCAAATCTTCTAAGTCTTTGTATTAATAGTGACAGTATAAAGAGGACCCACAGAAATCTTCATCCAACAATTGTAATATGCCTCTGCAAAACAGACAGGATAGAAAAACAACTATTCACTGCAAAATATTGAAATTCTGGGCTTATCAATTAGAGTCATCCCTCCTCATTTGCTAGGGTTAGGGGCATAGGATCACTGTGAAAGTGAAAAAAACATGAATAACTCTAAGCTCTCCCAAACCATATTTAACACACAAAATAGTATGATTACCATATTCAACCCACCATGGATTCCTTGGAGGCATCAGGATTCCTTCACAAGGCAGAAGTGGCTGGCTTGGTGGGGCTTACTGTCACCTCCACTGCTGCCCCAAACCATTTTTAATAGGGATTACAAGCTTCATTCTCAGTTTCTCAGTCTCACGAGGCTTGCAGTCTCTATTAAAAATGGCATAAGAAGGCAGAAGAGGTGACAGCAAATAATCAGTGAATAATCAAATCCGCAAAAGTGAAACCCGCAAAGGTGGAGGGCTAACTGACTGTAATACAGGAAGTAAAACTTACATGTAAAGAGGAGCCATAAAATTCTTTGTTCAGCATAGCATCCAAATGCTAGTGGATTTTGAGGGTGCACTGTATGGATGAGAACCAGCATGGTGTAGTGGTTTGAACACTGGACTACAACATGGAGACCAGGGTTCTATTCCGGGTTCTATTCCCAGCTTGGTCATGGAAATGCACTGGGTGACCTTGGGCACCTCACAAACTCTCAGCCTCAGAAAACATTGTGGTAGGTTTGCCTTAGGGTCACCATAAGTCAGAAAGACTTGAAGGCATACAGCAACAACATAATGTGGTAAGATGCTTGTGGAGACTGCCTAAGAGATATTATGGTGCCTAAAGCAAAACTCTAACTTCATTCCATGATGATAAGCATACATTAACAAACTACATGATTGACAATGGCTGCCCTTAAAATATGCCTCATGAGGGAGGACACATTAGCTTGCCAAACAGTAGGGCTGGGTCTAGTTACAAGTGTAACAGATGGTTTTCTGCAATCACTTCATATTCTTTCTCTAATGTCATTATTGCTGTGCCATATTATTTCTTGCCACAGTGTCAGGGAGTTTGTGCCAGCAAAATAAAAAGTCTAATAACATAATGCAGTGAAGTCTAGCATTAGTGTTGAAGAAATGACAGTGTGTGAGTGAGTAAATTTAAGTGAAATGTTTGACCAGATGGACAGACATGCATTTAGCAAAACCTTTATTTACTGCAGTGTTTATCAGTGTTGCTGTTAGCAACTGGAAAGAAACTAGAAGCTTTCTTCATTTGACATGAAGGTTGCACTCAGTCCTATACATAATTGTCCAGAAGCCTGTCCCACTAAAAGGAGTCAAGCATACCTCTGAGTTAACATGAGCAGGCTCAGAGGGAAAGGCTTCTGACTAATCCTGGCTTGCTTCTTTGGTGGAGGAAAGGTTTCTTTCATAATCTGTTGCTAAATAAAAATCTTGGATCGGGGACATTTAATGATGACTTTTTAAAAAAAAAATAAGCAGTAAGGTAACAATAAACACAGGAAATATACATGAATAAAGTATTCTGAAAACTCAGGCAACAAGTCTTTAAAGAACTATAAATACCACCTCAGCTAGGTCACTATTATTAGCAAAGGTTGAACAAAAGAAGACTCCCGAAATAGATACGGTGGTGGCCTGAGTAAGGGATGGTATGAAATGTCTTGTTTAACCTTACGCAGATATTGTTGCCATAGCATAGGAAATGGTTTTTAGCTGGCTCATGAGTTCTGTGGGGGGGATGAAGGATGTTTCCATGTTGTCGCTTTGCCAAGGAAATTCCTTAACAGGCCTGTTTGCTAAACAGAGGAAATATCAGCCTACAGGGGTGTCACTGGATGTGAAGGCAACATCAATCTTTGTTCTGTCACTGGCTGCTGTCAGTTAGGTCTGTTGGCTAGTGTGGGTCTTCGTGCATTTTTATCTGGAAGATTCGGAGAGGCATGGTGCAAAAAGTAGCTTTTAAAGCTCTGGTAATAGCTCACATTTATGTTGCACTATGTGTGGATTCAGAGTCCATAGTGTAAAAAGTAAAAGTTTCAAGTAATTATCATAGGTCCTAGCCTTGTATCCTTTTATCACCATCTCCTCCCATTTAAGATCATCTTTATGCATGTATCTTCTTTAGTGAAACAGATCTGAGATCAAATGCTTTTAAGCATGTGTAGAGTGCCTTCCCTTCCCTTCCCTTCCCTTCCCTACTGACCAAATGCTGCATGTCCTGCCAACTGAAAACTGACGAAGAGCTTTTCTTGCACGTTTTTGGTCACCTTAGTATATGGAATGTTAACACATACATATTATTTGCATAACAAAATTTTGCAAGCTTGTTTAGGTATTCAGCCAAGCTGTTTATTTTTTTTCTCTTCGTTTATTAGAAACAATGTTCCAGTGGGCTAATGTCTACTAACATGAGCCTAATTGCAATCCAATCACTGAAAAAAAAAAGAAAAGAAAGAGAGAAAGTACAGAACATGCCATCACGGTGATAAAGTTTTCCTGTGTTCCAATAATAAAGCCTCTCCTTTCTGTCCCAGCAATTTCCAGTTCCTTTGTGGCTGGACAGCTTGTGAAGACGAACTCACTCCTAAACAGGCAACCTGCAAAGATTGGTGAGAGGGTCGGAAACAGATGTTTGTCAGGCTATACAATTTGTTGTCACTGTCAATATTACGTGGCATTTTTCCCAACGGAAATTGTTTGTGGACAGAAAAGAATGTAATGGTGGGGGTAAAGCGGGGGGGATCATGTCACAAAGGTTTTATATTTCTTTTGCTAGGTGCAAAGCTGCTTTTGAGAGAAAATTATTACATGGAAGTGAATTTAAAATCCAGAATGCAGTGCATTGAAGGTTTCATGCTGATTGGCATTGACCATTCATTTTATCAAATTCACCTCTGTGTTTTCCCAGTTCCCTCTGTTTTCAGAATTATTATGACATAACATAATGTAGCCCAAGTTAAGCATATTACAATCAAACTGATGGAGTTGTTTTTTCTAAATTTGAGAGAATTGAATGAGTGAACTGGATTTTCGTAAAAGTATGTTTGTTTTGTTGTTATTTAAATTATTTTCCCCAAGCCATTTATCAGGATAACAACCTGACTTGTTCTTGGCTTCATGTGGACATTGGAGAAATAAATATTTAGTTCATGAGTGTTAAAGTTATCTGGAAATTCACCAATATATTTAGCTGCAGAGCTGGTACAAAAAAAACCTGTACATACATTGACATCCATTTTCATATCTATAATGACAGTTTTGAAAACAAGATATTTAATATAATGTATAATAGAAGTTCTAGATATAAATCTCATTTCACATACAGAATCCTGTTGTAATTTCCCCATTACTTAATTGTTACATTTATTCCCTTATTTGTTAATTCAGTGCCGTGGAAGTGTTTCGACACAAGCATCATATCTAATTGGAGCAGGGGGAAAAAGCAAATGACACACAATAGTTTAAATCCCACATCAGTACTAATTCAGTGGATGATTAGATTATAAACAGATCACTTAACAATATCAACAACCCTGCTCCAGTGAATGCAATGGAATTAAGATCTTACTGTTATGTTTCTATATAGTTATGTTTTATAAATAAATATCACATTTAGAAAACTTTTAATTATAGTTCCAAAGCTCAGGCTTGAATAAAATAATTTCAATTACTTTAATACTTTGATGCATTCCTGTTTATTAAAAATGGGTAAAAAAAATAATGCCTATTTTATTATGTAGATTACTTTAAGCCAGACACCTTGAGCCATTTAATTAAGATTACTTTTTAGTCAAGTTTAATGAAGTTTAATATAGAAAACTTGAAAGGCGTTGAAAAAATTGATCTCATCTCTTCTCTCTCTCTCTTTCTCTCTCTCTCTCTCTCTGCATCTCTGTGTATGTATATCTTGAAATGCCACATCATTGCTTTGTGAAGGTTCATTGAGTTTCCAGAAACCTTTATAATGTTGGACATAATCTCAAGGCATATTGTTAACAGTAAATGGTGGTTTCATTAAACGATTTCCTTTAGGCGGCTGGTTCCCTGCTTCATTTTCTGTTTTCATTTGTGGTAAGAATAGAATAAATAAACATGCTGCCTGTATAACAGGGACTGTGCATTGGAAGGCATATAACTGTGGCCTGATAAAGATATAAGTCTGCCTTTCCTCAAGTCTGATTTGCAAATCAGGATCTATCCTTAGAGAATACACACTACCCATTTCCTTTTCCCTTGCAGTTTTTCAATATTAACAATGGTTGATGATTTTATATATGTTGACACAAGCTATGGTTGATACCAACTAGTGTCCGTCACGACCCCTGCTTGAAAAGCTACTTCAAGCAATTATTTCAAAATCTAGTTTAGAAGAAGAACTATGGTTAGACTGTTGCCCCTGTGGATGAGCATGATGCATCCCATCAAATATTGTTGCACTGCAGTTCCCAGAGGCCCTAGCTGGTGAGGAACACTGGAGGCTGCACCTCTGCAATATCAGGAGTGCTGCGCTTACCCTCAACTGCTCTGTGTGTGTGCATTGAAGCTGCATATCAGCTTATGGCAACCCATGAACTTTTTTTATAGGCAAGGAATACTCAGAGGTGATTTTGCTTATTCCATCCTCTGAAATATAGCCTCCAGCACCTGTTCTTCATTGGAGGTCTCTCATCCAAGTATTAACCTGTGCTGATACTGCTTAGCTCCCACAGTCAGATGGGATCTACTCTATTGATGGTAAAGTTAGAGTAAAAGAGATTCTCTCAAGAAATGGTGAAGGAAGTAGGGTTAAGGAGTGTTGTATTGTCATTCCCAGGACTAAATCTTGATTTTTCATATCATGCTTGCAGGAAGGAGTCGTCATGTTTTTTTTTTCTTTTTAAGTTCCAGAACCAAATGCAGCTAAATATTGTTTATTTTGAATGTTGTATGTCTATGATGCTCATATAGTATTACCACAGTATTACCACAACAGTGGCAGTACTGGGTGACCTAATGCATTAGAAGAATTGCTTTGGGGCAATATTAAATACTATATTCAAGAGCAAGCTAATCAGATATCAAGCTGGAACTTCCGGCAGAGGAACATACTTTTTTTCTTTACTACTGCACTGTTCATTCTTAAGCTAAAGCTAAACATGTGTGGTGTGAGTTAAGTTGAATCATACTGATTTCCAACAAAATCAGTGCTTGGCAATTTAAACTGTTGCATTAATTAATTAAAGAAAGGACTAAGAAACCTTTCTTCTCCTCTGATCTTCTGGATGTTTTGTCCCATTGTTGTAAGAAAGGTGAGATATAAATAAATAATATTCTTGATGATGATGGTGATGATGATGATGATGATGATGTTTTCGACTGCAACTCTTATTAGCCCCAGGTAGCATGGCCAATGATGATGGTGGAACTGAGTCCAAAACATCAGGGGAGGGGGGCACAGTACTGCAGAAAATTAGACTGAACTATATCACTGCCATGCTTTCCTATTTTGAGCCATTTTAAACCAAATGGGAATTGTGTTCAATTTATGGAGGAGGACACCCTAAGAACATTGAAACAGCTTAGCCATGCCTCAGCAGTAAAAAGACAGTAAGCTTTCAGTAAGCTGGCCTGGTGAAACCGGCAAGCCGGGTCCTCGTGTTTAAAAGCTCTGCACCTTGTCTAGGGCTTATAGTTTTTGGTCCACAGTGATATCATGTCCCCATGAAAAATGAGGATTATTTTTGCAGTGAGTTGCAAAGTGATTTACTATGATGTAAGCATTATCTAGAAAAGTGACAATGATCTTTTCTTAAAATTTCTAAATTTTAAGTACTGGAGTGTATGTTCCTTTTTGACTCACAGATATATAAAAACAATCTGCAAATGACCCCAGTTATATTGAAATCTTCTGCAATGGAGAGATGCTTATGAGGAGCATCAGATTGCTGTAGATGTGCTGTAATTAATAAGCTGGACTTCTTATACTCCAAAATGTAAAGTCACAAAAAATACATAGATAGAAGCAACTAAAATCATAAATTACAAATATTTACTAAGTAGCCAACTATGATGCAGTGGTTTGAGCACTGCACTACAATCTTGGACACCAGGGTCTGATTTCCTGCTTTACCATGGAAACCCGCTGCATGACCTTGGGCATGTCACAGACTCTCAGCCCAGAAAACCCCATGATAGGTTCACCTTAGGGTCACCGTAAGTTGGAAACAACTTGAAAGCATACAACAGTAGTATTCAAAGACATAATCATGTTTGTTTCAACATGAAATGATCTAAAGGAATCCTGTACCACCTTTGAGAAAAAAAGAGATTTCTAGAGTAAGCTTCCATGGACTCCAGTTTTGGACTGAGGCATGCCTCAGTATTAGAATGTGTTCTCTAATGCCATAGCTCAAATGTAGAACAGGAACAGTTATTACAGAGTTTGAACTAAAAGCAAATATTTGCAGAATACTGTCCCCTCATGACTGAATAAATGTCAGCTCAGGAAGAGGGAAATGGCTTTAACGCTATCATCTCCTAACTTCTAAAGAACTTCAAATCAAAATGCTTGAAGAAGTGAACTTCATCTTAAAGATGAATTTACACAGCTGGGTCCATTTCCATTCCCCTCATGGCAGATTTCCAAATTTATTCCAGTTTTGTGAATGTTTCTAACTTTTCAGCCTTTAGAATTGTGCTGGCCTATTATCAAAATGCATTTTTAATTATGTGAGCATACCTGAATATCTTGACTGTCCACTAAATTGACCATTACAGCATAAAATAATAGAAATGCACACAACTCACCAGTACTTTCAATCAGATAGATCTGAACAACCTCACAAGCATTTTGCACGCTTTATCTTCCCCTATATTCTCTCTTGAAGTCTTCAACAGTACCTCCATGCTTGGAAAGCTTTGAGAAAATCTGTATTACAAATTCTCCTGTCATGTAAGGTTCGATGAATGAGTACAGTATTATGGCCTTCTCCATTATACTTTTACTGGTGAACTCCCAGCTGAGACAGTTCCTGTTAGCAAGTTGGCTTCAGTTTTCCAAAACAGTGGGCTGAAGACCCTCACCATGATAAGGGCTTTTTTTACTGGCCCTGTCAAAGATGTTCCATTTTTGTTTTCTGTCATTTTAAAATCTAGTTTAATTTTACTTAATTTTACTTGCTTAATCTTTGAAATAGTGTGTGAGAGAGTGTGTATAAATGTATGTATGAAAGAGAGTTAACTACCATAATCCACTTTAGAAACAATAATAGCTGCGCACACACACACACCAAAAAAACAAACAAACCCCTAAATCAGGAATGGGCAATTGCATTTTCCAAACCTCCTCCAGCCTCTCATGAATCACACCCCTACCTCAGCGTGCCTAAATACCTTGTTTTCCTTGTATTTCTCCTTCATAATGGCCGCCAGAGGTAATGTTGCTGTACTTCCTTTCATCATTTTGAAGCAGAAACAGGAGGGAAAGAAAGTGTTTGAGAGGAAATTTAGTGGTTTCTTGCGGTGGGGGGCAGTGTTGCATGATTGCACACTTTGGGTGTAATTTTTAGAAAATTTTCACCTGAAAATCAAGCCAATCTTTTTTAAAAAAGAAGGGGTCTGGGGTTTCAGAATCTGGCTAGGAGCTTCAGAGACTACGAAAAAGATGGTTCAGAGGCTATGCAGAGCCCACAAACTACATTTTCCCTTCCCCTGCTCTAAAGAAACAACTAAAGAAAGGTGAATCAGTGTTTGCATTTAGCACACTCTCAAGGCAAAACTAGACAGACTCAAAGCCTGCTGTACCATGAAATGGAGTTAGGATGCCATCTCAGGGTTTCTAAACTGTTATTTTCCTTGTTAGTGTTGTATTTAGACACTTAATGCATTATTATTATGCTTTTTACTGGCAGAGACAGAGAGAGATGCTTGTGAGTTTCTCTGTCTCCCACAAGGCTATGTACTGGCTTTGGGTATTGTATAACCTGACTTTGGAGCATAGGGAACCATTGAGTACGATTTGCTACTTTGTTTCAGCCAGCAAAAATGTCTTGGGCTCCTTCTGAACAATATCCCGGAGATATGTAACCTCATCTCCATCTTTTGTGGGTTCTTTTTTAAACCTGAGTATAATTTGGATCAGGATCATGGTAGATATTTTCTTGATGTAAATCTCACCCCTTTCTGTTCGTGCAGTAGTTGTTTACACCGCTATGGAAAACTTGTGCCTATGGGTACATTTTCCCTAATGCTAGAAACAGCATCATTGTGCAGGGCAGTTTACTCTGGGGAAATGTAGTGAGGAAAAGGGTTTACAAGTAAAAATTTGCAGTAATATATTGCAACTAACAGTGTTTGGTTAGTTTTGGAGATTGCAAGGTTATAACAACATTCCTTCCTGAAAAAAGTAATGGCTGATAATGTCATTACTTTGACTGTGTCATGAACATTTTTCTTGTTACTTTAACAGTGATGAGTTAACTTTGTTGACTCTGCAATGAGTTACACAGAAATTAGGGAATGCTGAATCTCTTGTGTCTCATGTAGTTTGACCCATACTTTAATGTTCTTAATGACTCAGGATAAAGTTGTGACAGTTTCGTTTAGAATTTACACTTCCTCATCAAGCATTGGATTCTAAAGGCAGGTTATAATTTATGAAAAAAGGAAAAAAATTAAATGTCCATACCAGACAAGCCATTAAGTCACGGCAGGGATGTGGGGGATTGTATTAGACCTTGTTCTTTCATCTGCACCCAGCGGAGAAACACTGAATTTACAAAGTAACAGAGAATGTACAAAACAGCTGGAAAGTGTCATGTGTACTGTACAACATGCATTGAAGAATAAAAAGTAGAAATTAATTCTGCTTAAAATTTATTTCTTTTATAATGGTCATGAGTTTGTAAATCAGAAATGTGCTGTATATTAACTTTTTCATTTTCATAGGTTCAATTCTAGTTGTCTTCAACTTCTTTTAAAACAAATCTGTTAAGCATTTTTGGGAATATTGTGGTGCAGTCCTAAACTATGAGTTTCCTTGATCCATTGTAATGTAGTTATAAATTAGATTTATAGCCTCATTCTATTTTGTAGGCTAAAACAAATAATTTTGAGAATGCAGTCATGATGCAATTTCAGTTGGTATGAATTTTCATAATGAGAACATGTATTCTAAAATTGTTGGTTTTATATATCAAGTGTTGTTTTAGCTTACTGAGTATCTTTTTATTTGTTTGTGTTAGTACACTAGATAGTATGGCTGTCACCTAAACCAGCAAATTATCATCAGTCAAATAATTCACTAAAATAAATTCCATCCTCCCTCCTTTCACTGTTAGTTGTGCAATGATATAATTATGAGTTGCACTGTATGGTAACATCATTTTGATTATTAAATATATGTAATACTCAAATGAGAGATAGCATGGTGTAGTGATCAGAGTGTTTGACTGTGACTCTGGAGACCAGGATTCAAAGCCCTGCTTGGCCATGGAAATCTTTTGGGTGACCTTGGACAGATCACACTTGCTCAGCCTCAGAGGAAGGCAAGGGCAAAGTTCCTCTGAACAAATCTTGCCGGGAAAACCCTGTGATAGGTTTGTCTTAGAGTTGCCATAACTCAGAAATGACTTGAAGGTACACAACAACATTATTCAGATATTGTTCAGTTATTTTCCAACAGTTCTGATAAAAAGGCAATTAAAATGTGGTGGACTGTTTGATTGTGACTGCATATCATTTTAATTCAAAAATTCTAATAAACCATGGGCAATTTGTTCTTGATGCCTCACATCCATTTGCTCTCACTGTACTTTTCCCTTCCCAAGAATGGGGAAACAGCTATATTGTATGGTTTTTGAACTCGGTATCATAGTTAAGCATGCCTAAACAGGCCAGTTTATAAGCCTGCTTTAAACCAGGTTTGTTGTTTGCTTGTGAATCCCAGTTTATCAGGCTCACTTAATGATAATTCTAGGTTTGGATGCCATGTGGAACTATCCATTCCTAGTTTATATGTTTGCAAAGGGAGAAGTAAAGGGGTTGTTTGAAATTGTATCCCAGTTAATTAAATCAGAATTTGGGTTTAAACTGATATGTGAGTGCAGCCTATGTCAGTGTTAGAGCAAAGAAAGTATGCATTTGGCTGGCCTTGGACAATTCTGCCTAATGTCTTCCTGCTTGGAAGTTTCAAGTAAGACAGCATTCCAGTCCTCTACTGTGAGTTCCCCTGAGATTCTCTGAGAGGAAAATAGCACAAATTAATTATAGAAAGAACAATTTATAGCAATTACAAATGGATAAATAACTCCAGTACCACAGTTCTCAGAACAGAAGCCAACCCATGGTTAGTCATTTGTGTGAGTAATCAGTTTTAAATGAATCCATATTGTGAATGTCATATCTAAGAGTGTGCACATTCCAATTTTCCCTATTTCCCCAGGCCATTCCCCATTTTCTTACATAACTCTGTTGTCCTGTTGAATGATGTTGGCCTTGTCATTTCAAAGTGGTGATGCTCTACAGCAGCAGTGGGTGAAAGGCAGCTTGTGGGCTGGGTATAGTCCTTAGAACCTCAAAGTAGAGCCTTTGAAATGATCCCGAAGTTCTCAAATCCTTCAGATTCCCCATTGTTTCTAATTTTGGGGGAAGTTTTGTCCCAAAAGTCTCCCAAAACTTCTCAGAAACCACTGCAAAAAACAGTGGCTTGGGCCCCTGAAAGCCCCCAATGTATGTCCCAACAGCAAAAAATAGGACAAAATCAAAACTGGAAGTGACACATTATCTCTCAGTGTCGGCAAGAAGAGATGTGTTATGAATACATTCCAGCTAACCTTTAGGGACTTCCTGTCCACACTTTCTGGAGGTACAAGCTGTACTCTGAAAACTGTACTTTGAAGGGTGGCTGGGGATACATTTGAAAACTGCACATAGAAAAAAAATATGTTTCAAATGTGTGAAAAACACTGTGCTTAGACAACTTTATTTGGGGGGGGGGGTGCTTCCAAACTGTATAAAGTTTAAAACATGCAGAAAAGCACGCAAATGTGAAGAAACATATGCAGACAGTTTCCATCCTATATAAAGAAATTGACAAAGATGTAACTTGGTGCAGGCCAGAAAATATTTGTGAAGTGTAGAGGTGAGGACTTCATGGGCATATACATCCTCATTGCAAAGGGATACTTTCAGTGCACAGACGGGTTGAATGGACATTCAGGCAATGTGTATTCATATAGGACCATAAAGCCAGCATATTTCTTCTTTCCTTGATGCAATCCAGTAGAGTAAATGTTGCTGAACATATGATAGCCATTCTAGAGGTACCCTCAAATCCATCCATGAGGTTAAATATTCTTAAAAAAAAAGTGTAAGATCTGTTCATGGTCCAGACTGCTTTAGAAGCCTTTGCAGAGTGAGCTGTTGCAGAGCAAATGAGTATAACAGGCAGCAAATGAAGAAGAGCCTTCAACATGCTGTGTGTGTATGTGAGTCCATGACTCAGTGTACTGTGAGTGCCCCAGGCAGTGATCTTTGGTCTGAAAATACAAGAGTGTTAATAAGTAAACCAGATTTTCACCTATGAAGTGTTGCTGGATATGATTCCAAAATGGGGCGGGGGAATGAGGAGGGGAAAGGTGAAAGCAAAAAAGTTGTCAGCTAGATCAATATTAATATGTATTTATGGGGGAGCTAATCTCCTCCCTTCCCCCTTCGCAAAATGCAAAGATCAGTGGCTGGGAACAGCTTTTCTAGCTTTCTTACAAGATTGAATGGGGTGTATGTGTGGACGTGTTTGAGGAAAAGGACATTTTCAGGTCTTTTCTCATCTTGCTTTGCAACATACATATATGCGCGCGCGCGCGCGCACCCCCCACACCAAGTTAGCTACCACCAGGCTGCGAGTCTCCTCTTTTGATCTCTGGCGATATTTTTCTCTGTTATGTCATAGAGGTCACCTGGCTCATGTGTGACAAACTGCCTGCATAAGTCACAGCCTCAGTGGCAGAGATTTGTAACCATGTCCCTGGTCCATTGCCTTTGAATTATTCCACAGGCCCTCTACTTTACATTTGCACTCTGTCGGAAGATGAACAAGGGAAGGGAGTAAAATCAAGGGCAGGGTCTCATCCTGAAGGACAAGGGGAAACAGGTGGAAGGTTAATGGCCCTGGAGCGTATCCACAAGCCTCTCAGGCTTGATATATGGGCCTCGGGCCTAAAACAGGCATTGGCTTTCAAAGATATATTATTTCATTTGAGGAGAGACATTCTGGAGATCCTGCATTTGTCTGCTGATAGATGATCCTCTGTCCACGATGGGTTATGGCGTGCGAGTTTTCCTTGGGCCTGCTCCCGCACATAAAATTTTTGCTGAGCTCTCCAACCTTTCACATGCCTTTAAGAATGGGACGTGTGCGGGTCTTCTGGCAGGCTGCAAGCTGGATTTTTGTCATGGCTATTTTAGTCATTTCTTTTGAACCACTAAGGCAAGTTTGGGAGGAGGGGGAGCTGGGATGAAAGGCCCTTCTGTTCATTCATACATAACTTGATAAGGGGCGGCCTTGCAAAAGGAAAACAGAAACAATGTTAGGAATCAATTTGTGTGTGTGTGCGCGCGCACACACACACACACGTGAAAATGCACAGGGGGAGTAAGGAATCCTTTAATAAAAGACTTTCTAGTGACCTTTGCATATGTAAAAATGCACACAGCAGAATAAAATTTTAAAGCTGATTTAAATAAGCAGTTCTCCTCCATATTGGACAGCTACTGCTCGATCTTATTTTCTCTCTTTTTTGATGTGACTGTTCAGAGCAAGCCCTGCTTCTGGGATAAATAGTACTCTGTGTGAAATGTGACTTCAGCGCACACACCATCACAGTTTCCCCAAATTGTCCTTATTATGTTTATATATCTGTAGTGCTTGGTCAAGGTGAGCCCTGTTCTGTTGATTTTTACTGAGAATAAAAGGATGTCATAGGGAGACACTGATTTTTGCAGGAAGTTTATTTTAGTATCCAGACAGCCTATAAAACTTTAGGGGCAAAGTGTTAAGGCTACTTTGGCTGCAGTGGAGAGTGATTGTTTCTGTGACTGTGAGACAGGGAATCCACTTCAAGTTCTAGTCCAAACTTTAAAGGAACAATCCAAGGTGCTGTACCTTATCTGCAAATAGGCTTAGTAGTCTTGCACTGAGTCTTTAAAGTTTGGATGAAAGCCTGGAGCAGATTCACCATTCCAGCTGCCACTTCTAGGCTACAATCTTATGCCCACTTCTTTGGTACCTTTTAACTTAGCAGACTTCACTTCTGAGTAGGCATGTATTGGAATGTAGTTGGGGTAGGCAATCTGGTACTCTCCATATATTTTCCAATTCTACTGTCCCCTAATCACTGGTCAGGCTGGCTGTGATCTATGAGAGTTATGGTCCAAAACTTCTTGGCAGCACCTGACCACCTGCTACTGACCACAGTGTTGCTTGTGTTTCTTGTGCATTTATTTTTTTGCTGTAGCCCACTGCAGACAGTGCATTTAACAAAAGCCATCAGTTTCTTTTCAGCTCTCCTCTATCCCCTCCTCAATCTTGGTACCCATGGCAATTGCCCCATGTGCCCAACCTTTTGGGCTAGCCTTAGTTTCCAGTAGAATCAAAGATCCAGAAATTGGTTAACAGAAAGTTCCTTATTGAAACCTTAGCCCTGTGGGAACATATTTGGCAGTAAATCTTACTGCTCGCAATGGAACTACTTAGCACCCTAGAGGAAATTTGCAGAAACTTTCTTTGAACCATGGCAGCACTGAGATACATTCCCTCACCTTCTTTTTTCCCTTCCCTCTTTTATGGTTTTCCCTATAAAGATTTTTTTTTTTTAAGTATCTGTATATTGCCTCCTAGCCCACTCGGGTCCCTAAAACAGATACATAGCAGGTAAAAATATTTAGAACAAAGCAGAGATAAAAACTTTTAAAACCAATTAAAATTCTCCTTAAAAACTTTTTAAAAAACGAAGTCCTTAAGGTAATTTTAAACAATTAAAACAGTGTTGTTTCAAATGCCAATGGCCATACAGAACAACCCTGTTTTAGCTGCCTGCCAGAAGCTCAAAATAGATGGAACCAGCCTAACTTGCCTTGGCAGGGGGTTCCACAGTTGGAGTGCTGCTACTGAGAAAGACCTGTCGAATGTGCACTCCCCTCACCTTGTGAAGTGTTGGGACACTCAACAGCACCTCTACTGAAGATTTCAAATTTTGGCCAAGGTCCTATGGGATGAAATTTTATGGTCATGATCTGGATCAGTGGGGTTGTTCTGTTGATTGAAGGGTTTCCTTCAACAGGACCAGGAAGCTCCCCATGCAGATTTTCAGGCAGAGTAGAGAGCTGCATGGAGTAGGGGAGAGGAGGAAAGTCAATCCATGCTGGTGGCCACTTTGGATTTCGGCCTTTCTTTCTGATTGTTGCGGGGGATGAAACGGTTAAGTAATGGTTATGCCTGAGTGAAAAGTCTCCTGTGATTCAACATTAGTAGACAGAAAGCACACTGTGTGTGTGTGAAAATAATTGTGAACTTTTTATATACTGTGTGAACAGTTTATATCATTTTCCACAAACCGGCTTATCCTGTGGTTAGGCTTTAAAAGCAGGGTAAAGGCAATAGTGATAATACTGAGTATTTGCCCAGAGCTGAAAGCACTTTAGATCCATCAATTCAATAATTATTACAACATCCTTTTAAAGTTGGTGAGAGGTCATGATGCAGAAGGACAGCACATGGTTCAGTCCTAGCACCACCAAGTCAAGGTGCTGTGGATATCAGACTTACTTGTTTTCCTGACTTGCTGTTTGAATCAGGCAAAGCTGATTCTGATATTACTAACTACTCTTCCAAGCTACCTGGTTCACATGATCTTTATTAGACCTTGTTAATCATGCAGACTTTTTCTTTCAGAGATAGCACTGTGGAAATTCAATGGAGGAAGACTTGGGGTCAACATAAGTGGGACATAAATCTATGAGAGCAAATCTCCAGTTAAATGGCTAGTTGAGGAAGTGCCTTTCTGTTTTCATAAATTGGCTGGGGATTCTTTGTGTGCAAAAACAGGTTGCTTAATACTGCCCATGCAGAACAAGAGTTCATTTGATGGTGCGTTTTATCTCTTACAACTGCATGATTCCTTTCTTTGGGAAACCAGATGCTCTTCTGATAGAACACCAAGTGAGATGAATGTCTACAGCAGGGGTGGGAATCATGTGGCCATCCAGATGTTGTTGGACTGCAGCTCCCAATATTTCTTACCACTGACTGTGCTGACCAGGGCTTGTAACTCAACAACTTTTAGAAGGCCACATGGTTCCTACTTCTGGAGCACAGCATTGAAATGAGCCAATACAGGTCCATAAAACCAGGCCAAGATGCTTGCCTAGGAGGTCCCATTCAAATATTTACTAAGCCAGCACCATGCTTTGTGGAGAAGACAATCAATTCCCCAATGCATACATGACATTTGATATGCATGTGCAACGCAAGACTCCAATCACAAAGACCTTCTGTTTGCTCTCTTTTTTTTAAGTCTAAAGAATCCCATTGCATTGCACTGATTGCATTGCACTATTGAGTGTGCATCTGAACTGTGTAGTTGTGTGTATGGTGTAAGAAAATTATATTTGTTTACATCCCACCATGTAAAAAACAGCTCTGATTTTGTTATCACATGTCTCTTCCCCCATGAGATTCCTCTTGATCTGCCACTTTGTGCCATACTGAAAGTAGGATAAGCTGGATTACAGACATGTCCTGCAGTTTTGTGATACCTTGATCATCTTTTGATACACAAAAGATGATTTCTTTGTGCTTCTGTTTCTGGCTATAAACCAGCGCAACATCATTGTAATGCCGACACAATGCCATATTTCATAGCTTTGTGCAAGGCCAGCAGGCTATATGTCCAACCTGCACACTCAGTGCTGGTGCAAGGTCTAGGACTGGGTCATAACTCAACTACAGTTCAAGCATAACTGGTTTTGTAAATCATTTACATTTTTACAAAAGTATGTTTTAGAAAAGGGTGATTTTGATCTATTGTTGTTTCATCAAATATGTCACCAAAATATTATGCAAATGCCTATGTTGATGTTAGCAGAGACAGTAAAAAGAAAGAAGTATCCATCTCCTTACAGCAGAAAGGGGCAATGTGAGTCCCTCCAGATATTGTTGAGTTATCACTCCTGGCATTCTTCTCTATTGACTATGCTGCCAAGGGTGGATGAGAATTTCAGTCCAGTCACTTCTAGAAGATTACTCTGGCTTACACTGTTGTTCAATAGCAATAGTTTTCACCCTTTTCATATCTCGGAACCACCTTTCATATGACAGCTAAAAAACTATAGTACCTGTACTCTCAAACAGAGACTGCACAGACTTCTGCTACAAGCTACAACATCTTTTGCTGTGTTGAGTATTACTCAGAAGGCATCCAGTGCCAGCATTCAGAAGTGGGTTCTGCAGAGTATTACAGACAGTATACCTTTGAAGTACGTATACCTTTGAAGTCCAGCCACTGTCTTTACTATCTCTCTGTCTCTCTTTGGAGTAAATTCAGTTGTTAATCCCAAAAGAGTAGACCCATTGAATCAAATCTATAGGATGTACTCATTGTTGACTCATTGAGCAATTGATCCAATCTACACTAGAGTAACAATTGGATTTATACTTTTATCTCTCACCTTCTTTTCCTTTTGTCTGTGTCACTCTTTCTGCTCAGTTTCTTTCTGTCTTTCTCCTTAGTTGTACTCACTAGAATGCGTATAGGCATGAACGGGAAGGTTCTGGTCAAATCTACTGGCCCCACATCTTTTCTACACATATTCAGAAAAGAGTTGAAAGAGTTCTGTGTCTATACACTATTATACCCAACAATGTATTATTATATATTATACCCAATTATATAGCTATAAGAGGGCAAAATGAGGACATTGCTTTCCCTAGAATAAGAGTTCTGCCCCACAATGAAATTTCCCTTATGTCCCCAAATTTCTAGCATTGTGGTAATTTAAAAGATTAGTTGAGCCTTTAGAAATACAGTTTAGGCAGCCAAAGAAAGAGGCAGCAAAGTTACCAAGCGAATGCAAACGTGGCAAATATAAGAATTCTACATGTGCATGATTTTCAATCTCTCACTCTAACTGCTAAAAATTTGTGCACTGAATGAAAATTTCATTTGGAGGGCAGAATTCTTACAGGGGGTCCCCACAACTACACCCCAGCTAGACCATATTGGCAAGCACCATTTCACAAGATGTTTCACTTACTTCAAAATTAGCTGGCTTATTTTAGCAACATTTTATAGGTGGCTTAAAATTCTTCTGAGAGGATGAGGATTGGTGCAGCAGTCATTTCACTTCTCTCATAGACTTTTTGCATGGCATCTGCCATGTGAAAGAGGGCCTGGAGCCTTGCATGAATTCAAGGAGCAATCTGCATAACGCCCTCACAATCGCGCAAGGCTCCAGGGGCCAGCAGGCAACAATTGCACACCTTTGCATTTTTGGCTTTCAGCCGAAAATGCTTCATGATTGCGCATTGCTCCCGGGACCCGTGCACACTTACCTGGTGTGCAGAGCCTTGGGCGCCAGTCCAGTCGTGCTTCGTGTCTCAGTGCAGCCTGGAAAAGTCCCAGGCTGCACTGCAGAAGGAAGAGGCGGGGCTCTCGTGCGATCAGGAAGCTTGTGCGGAGATGAAGAAGCAGGGAAGCGAAAGCCTCTCTCCAGAGGCTGCTCGTGCGATCACCGCACCCCAGTGCCGAGAAAAGGTAGGATGCGGAAAGGGCCTCAGAAAGCCCTCCTCTGAAAGGGTCTTTGAATTTTGGGAAGTTCACAGTAGCTACCACCATTTTAAATAACTACCTCCTCTGTTGTTTATTAGGGAAATATTGCGTTGGAGAATATCTCCTCTTCCTTTGCAGCCTCCCTACTGCAATATTCCTACAACAGTTCACTTTATGTGAAAGCTGCACTGGTTAAATATCTCTCCAAAGAAACAGCAATGATTGAAGCAGGCTTGTTAAAAATATATAGTCACACTGAGCTGTTTCACACACACGCCTATTTTAAAACCTGAACTACAAGCCAAACCTCTTTTTTTTAAAAAAAGCTGTTTAGATTTGATCCTTTTTTACTTAAAAAGATATGAAATCCATGCCACAACACGTTATTAAAAAGCAGACCCAAGTGCCCTATACTAAGATGGGGTGTGTGAGGGGAGAACTATACCTTAACAGTGTAATCCACCGACATGTCTAATCAGGAGAAAGTCTTACAGAGTATGCTGAGATTTACTGCCAAGTAAACTTGGTGAATCAGTGAAATGATACAAGGAAACAAAGAAACTTTTTCTTCTCAAATTACTGGGTTGATTCCATGCATTTCTGGGCAAAATACAGCTTCCCCAGGCTGTACAACATATGACCGGGTGGTGGTGGTATCTCCTTTTCCTGGTCACAGCACACAGCATATCTGGTACCACCAGCTGGAAATTGCTTTTCTATATTGTGTATGTAGATTATCACTATTATGCTGGCATTTACAGGAATAAGTTGTTAACAAGATACCTTTACAGATAAATCCATCAGCTGCAAAGATCTGCTCCTGCTTCCCTTACTGACAGGAAATATGATTTGAGTGCAAAGGCCACAGGGCACTATAAGCTGCACAGGAACTTACTTGTTGGGTGGCATGATTGTTGACTGTCAACTTGATCATCCTTTTGCTGGATTTAAGGAGAATAAGTCAAAATTTATAACAAGATCTGTCAACATTTTCAAAAGCCAATAGGAAAATGTAAGTTCATCCTGACAATCTATTATCCTCAGACTTGTGTTAATAAATAACGCAAGTTCATCTTGATCGGCTATTTCAATGGGGCATCTATAGAACATTGTTTACAAAGATCCTTTTATACAAAGAAAAGATCCCAATCCAACGTGATGTTCTTCTACACAAAGTTGGCCTCAAGATGTTGGTGGGCTGCAGTCCTTTGCCATTGGCTATGCTTATGAGAAACAACCTCTGCAGGGCCACATATTCCCCATCCCTGTTCTACAACAAATCCCATATTCATTTTAATATGCGGACTGTCCTCTTTCAGTTCATGCTTTTTTAATTACTGTAATTACCAACAGAAAATGTTAACTTTTCTATGTTATATATATTGGCCTACAGAGAAGTTAAGCTAGCCAATCATATCTTGTAGAGCTTCTGTTTCTTGCCTTATTATGTATTGTTTGGGAAATAACAGTGAGTATTGTTTCAGGCAGCTTTCCTGAGCCTGGTACCTTCCAGATATGGTGGTCTACATCTCCCCATCTTTCTCAGCCAGCATTGGAGATTATGGGATTTATAGCTAATTCTCAAGTCTGAAGATCACTAAGTTGGGGAAGGCTGGTTTAGGGAAATGACAATCTATTAGGGAAAATGTTAGAGCAGAAAGTGACTATAAGCTGGTAGATGAGACCCAGATATAATAAGGTAGTAGATGAGCCCTGGAGGTACAAATGTACCATTGGTCCATTCCACTTACAAATTGGCAGGCAATAAGAGGATCATTACATTCATGTTGGAGCTACTTTAGCCTAAACCAGCCATTCTGAACTGTTTTTTGGCTGCAACCCCCTTAGGAGCTCTTCTCAGGTTCTGCTCTCCCACCCCTCAAGTCAAATGGGAATAGAACACAAACAAACAGAAAATCATTTATTATTGAACCCCAAGAAAGCTTAAGCATTTTGACATACTGGACAAAAATTTTAAAAAGACTGTATGTTTATCTATCAAGTCTAATTTGATGCTGGAATTTGGAACTTTTCTGCAAGTTTCATAATAATGGGCTCCAGATTAGATAGTGACAATTGGAGGCATCAATTCTGTTCCTGGATTTTGTCAAGGAAGCTACCTTGCTGAATCCACACGCAACCAGATATGTTAAGGGGAAGGCAATAAAAAAGGATAATTTTTTTTGTGTTTTGGAGCTTTATCACATCTACAATAACAACAATTATTTACTATCTGCACAAATTGTTTTTAGATTGCATGTGTGTGGGCTCTCTCTGTGACTCTGTGCTTATTTGTTTACATTTGGAGGTGGAACTGCACATGTAGTAATAAACGCTTTTCACAACCTACTTCAACTATATCCAAACACATGCACTTTAAAGTTACTAAGCAAAAAAACGGGGGGTGGCACTTTGGAGGATTAAATATGGTGATACTGTCTGTGAGAATGCTGCATTGAAGATGTTGACCTTATGCAGCCTGACTCTCTACTAACTCTGAAATGAGACTGTTCAAGAGACTCCGCATGTAATGGTGCATGAAACACATCACAAAAGCCTCAACTTTTGTGGATTTCAGTTCTTAAATAAATATGTAGGAGGAGCTTAAGCAATGGGTACACCCAATACAAACAGTATGTTAGAAAAAATATTATAAATGGGAGGGAAACTATTGAGTCCAATTAAGATTGCTGCTTGGCTATCTCATTGATTCAGTTACAAGGGCCCCCAGAAACCATTGGGGTGCCCCTTCTCATAGTTTTCAGTGTGCAACCCTCTTCAAATGTGCCAGAGCCACCTTGGGGGCCATATGGCTCCCACTGAGAATGGTTGGCCAAAACACATGGAATTTATTTCTGTGATCTGGAAAAACAGATGCAAAGGTCATATCACAGATAGCAAACTTGTGCCCCAAACTGGAATCAGATACTCATGCCTTTATTTCATCCCTTTGCCTTCATTTTCTGTTGGGAACTTTTCATTCTTCCTTCCTTTTTTCTCCATCTTTAGTAAACTTCATCCATTACTAGAACTTTAATTGTAAGCTCTTCACAGTGGTGATCTCTCTGACTGGCTTCTGTTACTCAGCAAATTGTATAATGTGATACATGTGAGGACATGGGCAATTTTCAGAACTTAGGAGAAATGTAGATATCCTTCTTTCTTATAAACATGTTACCTAAGTTTTCAAGGATGGGCATAGTCCACGAATCAATACTATCTTCACCCAGTCATACTCTTTTCCCACTGTCACACAGATCTCTTTCATAAATAATGATGGTATTAATCTCATCTTGTCTCAACAGAAAATGATAATGGTAGTAGTAATGGTGATGATGACCATGATACTGTCTATGAGGAGAAATGTGCCCAATATCCATATCACATTTATCATTTTTTTCCCCCTCAGTACTGTCTTCTTCAACCCACACATCAGAAGCAGCTCCAATCTTCTGGTTTCCAATGGATGACTCTGTTTCCTCTTTGCATGTTTTCAGTCAAAGGTCTTTTCCATCTGATTTCTGTATCACACTGCAATTCTTTATTAATATACTTGAAAATTCAACTTCATGATAGGACACGGTGTAGCCTAATACCTTATATCAATTTTATACCACTGTAGCTGCCATGGCTCCAGCCTATGGAATGCTGAGATTTGTAGTTTGGTCAGATATTTAGAATTCTGTGCTGAAGAGTGCTGTTAACTGTCTATAAAGCAATCTGTTACCTTAAACCACAGATCCTGGGATTCCATAGCATGGAATCATGACCATTAAAGTGATGTCAAAGTGCTGTAACCATACAAGGGAAGAAGGGAAGAGCAAGGGAAGAAAATTCCAATGAGTTCCTTCTCCTCTGTCTTATACTCTCCCCACACCTTCCACACATCAACATCTTGTCTAGATTTCATTTTTTTTTCACTTTATTGTGAATGCATACAATACATGGGACACGTGCACAATACAAAATAAACTGGATAAACTACAAAAACTAAAAAAAAAGGAAGAAAAAGAAAACTACAACAAAAACCTAAAACACGACAAACACATAGAACATATATTCCACCTAATTAAATGTGGTGATATAGACCAGATCTTATGTATTGGAAATGTGTCACGTAGTTAATTGCACTAAGTTTTATGAGTTTCTATAATCTTATCTTTCTATTTCCCACATCTAACACAACATTTCTTGAATCTTAAAAATCTTAGAAAAAAAGATATATGTTAACACTGGTCATACCACCCCCTCCACTTTACCCCCCCCCACACCGAAACTCAAAGATATCCATGCTTACCTATCTAGAAAAATCCTTCTGATTACAAAAAAAAATTATATATGCATATATATATACATATGTATGTTATAATACATTATATAATACATTATATAATACCATATTTATAATAATGTAATATTATACATTATATTATATTATATTATATTATATTATATTATATTATATTAATAATCTCAAACGCCACGATTCCTTCCATCTAATTTAATTTAATAATGATATCATACTTTAAATAACTTAATTATAACTTATATTAAATGATTGTTATATTCCACCTTCCTGTTCTTTCTTTATCTTCCTTCTCATCAAGTTCTCATATTGTAACTAAGACCTCATCTTTCCTGGACACAGTTATGAGTCAATAACCTAAAAAAGTAATAGTGTTCTTACCCCAATAGGATTCCCAAAGAAAAGATATCATCTTCCATTCTTCAATGGTTTTCTTTTTTCCCTACCTTCCAGTGACTCTTATCACCATATCAGCTTCTGCCATATCAAATAATTTTAATATTCTCGGTGACCTCTTTTGCTTCCACACTTGGGCATAGCATAACCTAGCGGCTGTTATCATATATAAAATTATTTTCTTTTAGGACTTCGTTATTTGTAGATCTTCTACCATGTTAAGTAGGTATACTTTAGGCGATAATAAAAACTTAATTTTTAGAGCAGCTTGAATATTGTTATGGATACATATCCAAAAACGTTTAGCTTCTTCACATTGCCACCAAATATGGTAGAAGGTGCCTTTCAAATCACATTTCCAACATGTATCTTTCTGAATTTTTTTTTATCTTAGAGATTTGGACTGGGGTAATATACCATCTATGGAGCATCTTATAGAAATTTTCTCTTAAGCTAGATGGTTTTAATAATCTCCAGGTATTTCTCCATGAGCTTTCCCACTGGTCCATAGAAATTGTACAATTCAGATTTTGGGCCCATATTACCATAGTCCTTTTGACTGTTTCCTCCTCATTGAACAGAGTTAATAGTATACCATAGATTTGACTTATTTTATCTTTTGCTCCTGGCTTTAATATTCTATTAAACTCTCCTTCTCTAATTTCAAATCCCTCCTCTTCTTTGTCTTTCTTATATCTCTCCCTTAATTGTGTAAATAGTAACCAGTGCGTTTGCCATCCATGAGCCTTTAATTCATCTCTAGTTTTAAAATTTATGCTATCTCTTTGCACATTTAATATATCCTTGTATGTAATCCAAATTTCTGTCTTAGGAATTTCTCATTTATAAAAGGCCTTGTGAACTGATACCCATAATGGAGTTTATAATTGCCTTTTATATTTTAACCATGCATTTAATAATGATTTTCTCAAATAATGCGATCCAAATTCTTTATCTATGACTGATTTGCCATACCAAACATAGGCATGCCATCCAAAGTATAGGCCTTCGCCTTCTAAAGTTAAAACTCTAGGAATTCTCAGAGTTATCCATTCACTCATCCAGTCTAGACAATTTGCAAAGTAGTATAATCTTAAATTTGGTAGGTCCATTCCCCCCCCTCTCTCTACTATCTTCTAATATCTTAGATTTAATTTTCGGTCACTTTCCCTTCCATATAAACTTCCGGAGTTCCCAACTCCAATTTTTAAAAGGTTTCTCATTCATTATAACTGGGAGGTTCTGAAATAAAAAGTTTAATTTTGGAAGGAGGCTCATCTTAACTACAGATACTCTACCTAATAGCGATAAGTCCATCTTATGCTTCTTCTAAGTTTCTCCTGTAATTCCGACCATACCTTTTTGTAATTGTTCTCAAAAAAATCTACATTGTTCCTTGTAATATTTATTCCCAGATATCTTAACTTCTTAACCGACCTGAATCCTGTTTTATTTATTAGTTTTTGTTCTTCCTTCTCTTGTACATTTTTAACAATTATTTGGGTCTTCTGCTTATTGATTTTATAACCGGATACACTACCAAATTCCATTAGTCTACTCATTAATATGTCCACACTGGCTGAGGGTTCTTCCAAAATAACTACAAGATCATCTGCATATGCACTGACTTTATATTCTTGGTTCCTAATTTTTACCCCTCGAATTTGTTTGTCTTGCCTTATCTTATGATTGAATATTTCTAGTACCAAAATAAACAGCAACGGGGCCAGGGGACATCCTTGTCTTACTCCTCTGCTTATCTTAATGTTTTGTGTTGTTTCACCATTCACTATTATCTGAGCCTTTTGATCATTATATATGGCTCTTACCCATTCTATGTACTGTGATCCCAAATTTATAACATTTATTGTTTGATCTAAGAATTCCCAATTTACTCTATTGAATGCTTTCTCCGCGTCGAGAAAGCACAGTGCCATTTTCCTTTCATTGTGTTTATGAAAATGCTCTATAACATTCAGCACTGTCCATATATTGTTTTTTATCGATCTACCTGAAATCTTGTCTAGATTTCAGACTAGCAATGTTGCTGCCTGGATATGTAGCACTTTTGCGATGAATACAGTCAGACCCGCCATGAGGTAAACTACTCAACATTCTAAACTAAGTAAACTGTAACAGTACTGTAGTTACTAACTCACCTGGTTCAGAACATTCAAAATGCATCTGCTTTACCTGCTAAGCACCAAAGCACCTAAAAAGGCCATGCAACAGTCGTCTACAAAGAGATGCCCCTTGTGGTCTCTGGATACCCTTATGTTTGGTTTTGTTTTATGCTAGTTGTTTAGAGATAATAATGTGTAAGATAACATGAAGCTGAAGCTGCAATCAACTTCAAACAGAGAGGTATTAGTACACACAATGTTACATATCTCTTTAGATACTACTTCTGCTTTCATTGGAAAAACACACTTGAATTGCCATTGGAGCAGGATTATATTTTGCCTTTTCCTCTCCTTCTCTTTATATAATCTTCAGTGTAAAAACAAATGATTCTCCATTCCCATGGAATTCTGCTGAGTTTAGGTTAGACAAGCAGGCTAAAGACTTGGGAGATGTCTTTAAAGCCGGCAGCAGCAGCAGCAAGGAAATCTGAGGGCTTGTTAAACAGGAAGATTTAGCATCCAAAATTCTACAGAAAGAACGGAACAGAGGGCATTAGAGAACAGGGGAATCTGCTTTTCGACTTGTTGCTTTGATAAAGGATAAAAGGCTGTCATGAAGTATAAGTTACCAGCTGGGAGAGGGTAGTATAATCTCAGCAGAACAGCTGGTTTCTCAGTACTACACAAAAAAGATTTTTAAAAATAACATTCTTGAATATAATGGAGAATACAAGGAGATGTCTACATCACAGGTCTGCCTAACGGTAGGGAAATAAGGGAACCATCTTCTCATGTAAGAAGCCTTACAGGTAGTTTTCAATTAATTTTTCATTGCCCCAGCTTGCTCTTTGACCAAGCACTAAGCTCAATAAAGATTACCAGAATTCCAAGATGTCGGTGAAATGTACTGGAGTTTATGATGGATTGGCAGGACTGATTTAACCAGGACAACAAATGAAAGTGGTATGCAAGGAACCATGCATATAACCCTCTACTTGTGCATTTGTTTGTTCATCTGTTCTACTTGCTTGCTATTCTACTTGACATTATAAAGCCTAAATAACCTTAAGGGACTTACACTGAAAATATAGTCTCATAGGCTATGACCAAAAAAAAGAAGAAAAAGAGCCACTCTCAGTTCAAAATGATAACATACCCTCCAACATTTCACAGATGAAAACTGGAACAATATCAGATGTGGCCAAGATGGCAAATGTTATTTATGAGGAAGAACACACAAGCTAGGAGAGGCTTAAGCAGTTTGCTCTTATCCGAGCCTACTGGGAAAGGCAAGATTCTGCTTCTCCTATCATCTCCTGCCTGCTGAGTTATTTGTGTACAAACTAGTTTTGCACTTTGAATTCCATCTGCAGCAGCTAAAGTCAGTTAAGGGTAAAGGTGGAAAGTAGGAAGAGGAGAAAGAAACTGGAACATTTTAAAAGCAACTGAAAATTGGGATGGCAGATAATTGATTAGGACAGTTTGACAGTATATGATAAGGAGCAGCAGATAAAACAATAACCACATGCCACTAAAACCATACACACTGATGGAATTAAAAGCCACTAAATCATGGTAGTGTGATACATGTTGCCAGGTATTAGTAGAATACATGTAGAAAGGAAACACTTACTATAGGTACCATGACTTAGAAGGCCCTCTTTGCCTGCTTGACTTCTAAATGTCAGATAGCTAGAGAAAGGTCTCTGCAGAAGCTCAAAGTGGGCAAACTTTTCATGTAGAAGAGAGACATCTGGCAGACACCTAGGCTGTTTAGGGTTTTATGGTCAAAATCTATAATTTGAATTGGGCCTGAAAACAAAATTGGAGGTTTTGAAGGTCTTGTAGTATTGTTTTGATGTGGTTTCTGTAGTCAGTCCAGTTAATATACTAGATAGAGTACATCACCACCAGAGCAGACTAGTCTGGTAAGACATCAGCTGATGGCACTACCATCTTATCTAGTCTGGCATTCGGTTGATTGACCCAGACAAGTGCCCCAGAGGATATCATTGTCAGTGGTATTGAATGGTGCTAAGTGAATCTGCACAGATATCTTTCATCATTCTCTCAGTGTACTGGGGCAAGCCCACAATAAAATAAAATAAAATAAAATAAAAAAAATAAATAAATATTTTTTTAAAAAAAATTGCTCTGTCTAGCAGTTGGGAAAAAAATAGGCTCCAGGGTCTCATAGTGTCTTTCTTTGAAAATTCTCTCTGAACAAAGTATTTGTCATATCTTGGATCTAACCATGAATTCCTCTTTGGGCTAGACGTAATCAGCCAAGAATGGAGTAAATACAAAATATAATTGAGCTGTAACATTGTGACTGTGGGCTTACAAAACTGAGTCTAAACTTTGCTTCATGCATAATTATTTCAGAATACAAACTGAAGTCACAGTTCCCTGAGTCTGGACCAAGAATAGAGTAGTGGGGTGGTTAAAGTCCATGTTGCTACTTTTCGTACCCATAAATATATGGGCCTTATTTCAGAGATTGGAAACTCACTTTTAAGAAGATCTAATGCAAAACTTGTTGAAGTCATCTATAACTGAGCAGTGGGAAAATTAAACACTGTTAGAGACCAAGGCTATCATTATACCACTTCTCAGTTATGGATAGCTTTCCTCTGTCTAGTAGGGATTTTTTTTTTTCTAGATGGGGTAGCATCCTATAATGTGAGCTTGCCCCTCAGCCTGAAGTGATGATAACAATTGAAACATAAATCATATATTTGTAAGAACTAGGCTGTGATAAACATGAACAGGGGAATCATGAGTGTCTATGATTCCTTTTCAAATTTAGTTGTGAGTTTGAAGATACCTGTCTTTTCATTATACTTATTATCCCAAAGATTGATCAAATGCCAAGGTACCTGCAACAAATATAAGTGACATATAGGCTCTTTCTGCACCGGGCTATTAAAATGGTGCAGAGCGACCTCCGACAGAGGTCTTCTGCACCGTAGAGTGGACTGGGCCGGACTACTTTTTGCAGTTCCGCACCTCAGTCCGCTCCGGAGCAATTGGAACTGGTCGTGCAGCGTGTTTTTTAAAAACCTTTTTTTAGAGGTTTTTAATAAGCACAGAGAGCATGACTCTGTGTCGCTCTGTCACCGTGCTCCGGTACAGATTTGCAGGTGCACACTAGTGCATGCCTGCAGATCTTCCAGGGGTGGGCTTTAGGCTGGTGAGCTTCTCAGGTTGGTGGAGAGCCTCCACCAACCGGAAGCCACCATTTTGGATGCCGGAGCAGTGCGGAGTGACGAGCTCACACTGCTCATCGTCCCAATGGACTCGCCCGGACGCTGAAGAAGTCTGGTGAGTCCCATTTTTGCACAGTTCCTTTCCCACATGTGGAAAGGGCCATAAAGTATGAATCAACTCTCATTGGGAGACCTTGTGTAAGCTGCTATGTCTAATCCATCTAAGAGGGTTGTTGTCTCTATAAAATGATATAAATCCTTGCATGCTACCCAAAGCTCCTTGGAGAACAGGGATACTGATCTAGCCAAATACAAGAGTGATCATGTCAGGCAACATCTTACATGGTCATTCATGCCCCTGTTAATTGAAATATTTGTAATATCAGAAGCATAGCCATTTCTGATGTGGTTAATGATTTAATTTTTTTTTCTTTTAAAAGATATGCCCAACTTCATACACATTGTTCCATTCTCTTTCATGCTGTAAGTCACAAATAGCAAACAACGAATGTTGACATACACTAGTTGTTCATTCACAAGATATCTTAAAAAGTTCTTCAATGGTGGGTTGTTTTTCACTTTCACTACTGAGGCATAGCAAATGGTAATGGTGGAAATATGTAGGGTTTTGTGACAGAATTTAATGTTCTAACAAGTAAGTGCTGCCATCAAAACAAATGGGCAATCTTGTCATATTCCTCTCTTCACCATACTGGTCACTAACTAAAAAGTGACAGACATTAACGGCACCTCTTAAATTCCCAAATTCATTATAATTATCTACAAATACCAAAATTCACCAGATTTAAAGCACTTAGTGAGATAGTTGCTTACATTAAAAATGAGTATTTTCTTTATATAATTCGCATCATAGCAAGACATAATGCAGATTTTGTATGTGGGGTGTGGGAAAAAATTCCTACGGAACATAATGAATTTTTGATTTGGGAAGGGCTACAAAGCCAGCTACCTTAGAATGCAGGCATTTTGTCAAAGCTGGCCCATTCTTCCACTGAAAAGACATGCTTTACGCTCTGTTTGTCATTCCATAGTGTTCATTTTAATGATATATTTAGAGCCCTGTCTTACTTTGTATTCTTAGGTGTAATTACCCGTATTAAAAAACCCACTCATTAGTGTTCTGTTCCACTGACTTAATTATACCCTTAATTAAATCTTGACAAACTGGGGGTCACTGTTGTGTCAGTGGAATTTGTCACTGTTTGTCAGCAGGTGTCTGACCCCAGCTATTTCTGATCTCTGTGTTGCTGACATCTGCTTAAGAGCTCAGTAGGACTCCCCCCACAACCCAGAATGCAAAATCTGTCTCCATGCATCTCTTCAAAACTATTTTTTTAAATAAATGCAAACAAATGCATTTAGCTGTCTCTCCCTACCCTCTTACAGCAGCAGGATTTTCAGAAGTATCAAAAAGCAAGTGTAAATCTCTTGTTGATTAATAGTAGCACTCTTCTCACATGTAAATTCCATGCGGAAAGTCAGTGTGTGAAGCAGAGAGTGACACCTGTTGGATCTGTTATTCCCACTCAAGGCTAGATGATCAAAGATGCAATTGGAACAAGAGTTCCAGTGGCTACAGAGGGAATGCTACTGCTACAGACACACAAACATATTGTACTATGATTCTGCCAGGAGAGAAATGCTGTTAGGGAGTTGGAGGATTCTCTCTCCCACCCAAAGTATTCACAGAAACTATCACCAGCACCCCATTTTCCAGTTGCAGAGTGAATGAAAAGGTAGGTGTCATTGCCTCCAAGTCTCTGGCATGCCAGCTAAGACAAAGCCACTCCCTCCTAGGGGAAGATTCTCTTGACCCAGCAAAACTGTCAGTATTCTAGCAGAACAGCCCACACATCGCCCCAAAAAGAAACCTGGATTTGGAATTGCTCCGTCATCTTTACTGCTGCTTTGCTCTCCATCCCCTACTGAGAATCTCCACAAATTAGGCTTAGTGTGTATACTAAACAGATTATAGACACAAGTAGGAATTTGGTATGGTCACAGTTCTTGGTTGTAGTTACATGTTTTGTATGTATAGTCCTCCCTCCACATTTTCAGGTTTGACCTTTGCAAATTTAATTCCCCTTCCATTCTTCCCTTCCCATTCCTTTGCTTTTTGCCCAGGTCAGAGAAGGCAGGCAGTGTGCCCAAACAAAAGGCAAGAGAATGAGAGAGGGAGAATGGGGGTAGGCACATGCCCACCTTCTCTCCATGCAGGGCCCCTTCTCACTTGTTTGGCTTTTGCCCAGGTGCATGGAAGGAAGGCAAGCTCATCCAGGCAAAGGGAAAGGGAATGGGAGGGGGGAACTCCAGAAGAGAATGAGAGGGGGAGTGCTTAGTCAGGTGGAGGGAGTTATTTGCAGAGTTGTTGTTTTTGTTGTTGTTTTTTTACTATTGTGAGGGTTCTGTGCCTTGCACCCTTGCAAAAATTGAGGGGTCATGATATACTGTTTTTCTCCTTATGGATTACAATTGATCTTATTCTCTGGCCTGCTTCTGAGTAGAGGATCAGAGGGAGACACCAAAAAGGGGTGGAGATGGTGGAGTGGAGGTCAATGAGACAGTGGTGTATGGCCAACTTTCTTCTGTCCCTTTGAATCTCTAGATTGAAGTGATGGAAACCAGGTCTAGCCCCAAACATTTCCTTGAAACAAAGTGCTAGATGGTGCCCTTCCTTTCCACATACTGAAGTGCCCAGACCAAGGGCATTGGCACTACACCACAGGGGAGCAGGCTAATTTAGGGGGCTCAGGCCAATCCCCATGGCCCAGGCAGCTGCCAGGAGAGGCATCTCTTCCTTATGAAAGGGCTTCTCCCTGTTGAAAGCTACCCATTGGGCTGCAAATTCAATCCCCAGTTTTACAGCCTGCAAACTCAACTGAGCACAGCCAATCAGCCATGTAATCACTGCGGCATGTCAGGTACTAGAAATGCCCCCTTGTAGTCCTTCAGCCTTGGTGAGGCATTAAGAAAAAAATAAATAAAAACAATCTAAAGAAACCCCCTACAGATCTATCTAGCTCCCAGCATAGCATAGCTAGGGGAGATCCATAGCTCAGTGGCAGAGTTCATGCTTTCTAGGCAGAAGGTCCCTGTTTCATTCCTTGACATCTTCATAGTTTTCAGTGTTATTGCAATTATAGTCAATTATAGTTATAGTTTCAAAGGTCTGCTCTCCTCCAAGAGAGATAATTGCCATTGCAGTTAATTTTTTTCATTAGTTTCACATTTCTCAAAAGCACAGAATGGTTACTTTTTAATAACTTCATTTTATTTTTTTAAAAAAATGTGAGTTCTACAAACTGCTGGGCCCTGCTGCTAATCATATTCTGTCCAAATCTACTTCACCATTTCTTAATATCTACAGTGGAGTCCAAGGCAACAGCATAAGATACAGCGCAAGCCATCACTTGATCCATGTGATATTCCTCCTCCACTATTGCTTCACCACTCAACTGAAAATTGCAATTACACCATAAAATGAGTGGCATTATTCCTTGTTGCATTACAGTTGAATTGTAATAATACCTGCATTGTTGTGGAGAGGACCTAATTGCAAGTAACTAGGTTTTCATAACTAATTATTACAAACTCCATAAAAGACTGCTGCCAGTCAGTGAGGGTAGAACTATGTTAGACAGACCAGTGATCTCACCCAATACAAAGCAGCTGGCTATGTTCTGGTAGGACACAACTCAAGGCTATCATGCCGTGTTCTGCTTGCTGCTTTCTTAAGTTGTGCAGGTCTATTATTGACAGTGTAGTAGTTGTGGGGGAAGGGGACATCTCTATACAGAAATCTACACATGTTTCCCCACCCTCCCCCCACACCATTGCTGGGTCAAGGCCCTGGAGTTTTGGAGCAAGCAGTGGGAAATAGCTATAATTGGGTTAGCTCTATCAACTCACATATTCATATTTGGGAATGGAGGGATTGCTATTTGGAGACTTTACTTATGGGAAAACTAATTCCCAGATTTAGGTATATAATGTTCATCTGAATAATTGATTAGTCCAGTCAGTCTTCTGTCATGACAGGCTTGCTTAATTAGTTGATGGCTTTCCAGTACATCCCTTCCAAGACTGTTACTGTCAGCTCACAACAAATTCTTCATTTATGAACTAGCATAGAAAAATACTATCAAAAGTGGTCCAATCTGCAGGAATGTCTGTGTCTCATATCCATGCAACAGAGATACACAACTATTTTTCTATATCCAAGGGAACAGGGAACTTCATTTTCCTTACAGCAAATCTAGATTTTTGCATAACGTGCAAATGTGTCCTTTGGGCATATCTAGATGTATGCACCTTGTCTCCCCAAGGTGTTTAGCCCTTTTGCCAAAACAGGCCCAGGACCTTGGAGAACTCATTTAAGGTTCACATGAAAAAACAGAGTGGATTCAGCACCACCACCCCCCAATATGGAAACCAGCAGCTATCATTGATCTTCAGCACCGGTTTTGCCTATTTGCATAGAGAGAAAGGGGTATCAGGTCTCCCCGCACAAAAATGAACATGTGTGCATGAGAGATGGGAGTGGAATTGAAACACTTCCTCTGTCATACCTCACTGACATCTTACTGCTTTACATGCAGCTGTTTTCCTACCCCTCTCACATCTAGTATCCATGTTAGATCTGGAGTCAAGAGGAAACTGTGTAAACCAGCAAATCATTGTGAGGTAAGGTAGCTGAAGGGGACTCCTTTCTGTGTGAGAGTGCATCTGCACTGCACAGCCTGATCTCACTTTAATAGTCATAGTTTCACCCTACAGAATTATGGAATTATGTGCTTGGTGTAGTACTTAGACTTCTCTGCCAGAAAGCTCTAGTACTGCAGCTCAGGGGAATGCACTTGACTCTCAGGGAGAAAGTCAAAGATGGGTTCTCCTAGGGACCTCCAAATGTTCTAGCCTACAATTTCCATAATGTTTTACTGCTTCTTACATTGGAAGGAGATTTGAAGAGCTGGTCTGCACATTTATCCCTGCTGTAATCTGAGTACTTCAAAGTGCTCTGTTAATGTTAAGTACCATTATCGTACTGGCAGCTGGCTATCCTGTTCACCAAAATTGGAATTAGTTAACAGGATGGGAGGAAAAAAACTCACCAATTGTGTAAGGAACACAAGTTGTGTACAAATTGAAATATTTTTCATCATTAGAGCACGCTGTCCTCTTGTGTAATAACCCAAGAGTTCAAATACAAATCCCTGTGGTGCTGTCTGAGCAACTTAGCATCTCTGTCTTGATTCTGCAAGAGTGGTGTCTTAAAATGCATATTATTAAGGGGAATAAATAATGTATATTTATTAAACAAATTTTCATTTCTTTGTTTAGGCATGTGAACTGGTCATAAGGTGGAAAGGAGATCATATAAATAAATAATGAATTGTAAAGCTAAATGGGATATCTACGGCTTTTCCCCTTCTCGCTTACAGCTAAATGAAACCCATTATGTAGGCTTTCAGATAAACTCACCAAGCTCTTATCTGTACAAACCTGATAGATCTGCCATTATTCTTAGTGAATAACAGAAGTTATATCATTCCGTGTCATTAAAAATGCATTAATCCTTTTTTAGTAACCTTCCTCTAATTCATTGATTCAATTATACTCTGAAGGATAAAGACATTTTGGTATAATAAAAAGCAAGTATTAAAAACTGTGTTTTATACAAAAGAGGTGTAGTCTCCAGAGACTGTAAATGAAAAGGGAATTGAGAAAAATCAAAATATAAAAATATAAGTTTTCTACACCACAAAGTAAGTACATGATCAGACCAAAGTTAAGCTAAGTGCACAGTGGGTCTTGAACTAGTGACCTGAGGAATATACTTCAGTCTGTACACCTCCTCCAACAGCCATGGCCAGTAAAGGCAGGTGAGAAATAGCAGTTAAAGAAGCCTCTTTGCACCAACTGGGTGCAGGAGTTGAAGTTTCCTATAACCCTACAAAAGTTTCCAGGGCTTACTGGGCTAAGCAAGCCAGAACTCTACACCTGATCACTGCAGATTGCCCTGGCCTTCTGGCCCTGGCCCAGAAACTGAGCCTGGCACATTTAGGCAAATTGGGACTCACAATTTTAATAAGTAGCCTCTAAAGCTACTCTTTAAACAAGGACTGGGAAACCAAGGTCCCTCCACACAGTTTCCAGAATCTTTATTGAGTCCCAGTTTGTGGGGTAAGGCTGGATATAGATTTCATCGTGGTCACTGTCATCTTCATCGTCCTTTTACAGCTGGCCATGCTTCAAGGTTATAAAGATAATTTATTGACAATTAATCATCATTTCTCACTACAGTGCTTAAAAAGTACTTGGTTGTTGTTGTTATATGTTGATTTTTTTTTTAAAAAAATCTTTTCATTATGTTTATTACTTTCTTTTTTAAAAAAAAAGTTAGAAATTTGTTACAGAATGGTATAAAAGTTGAATTTTTTTTCCCTACAGTACTTTTTAAAAGTCATCAGGAAAATGTAATTAGAAAACATAAAGCATATACAGAGAAAACCCAACCACCTGTTATTCTTACTCATTATGTTACTTTTGTAACTGTGTAACTAACTACAAAAAAAAAAACCCACTAAAGATAACCGCATTAACTGTAATGTGTTACTTCCATACTCCAGCCCTGCTGGCCAAAACACCACAAGTTCAAAAGGTCAGCACTCCTGAATTATATAGATCTTCTGGGTTTCAAGTGCTATCTTATAAAACTGGAATAATGTCAGGAACTGCTGCTTGTGGAGTATTCCATGCTGCAATTCTTTCACAGGTAAAAGCAGCCTCTATTGTGGAGGTATACTTAGCACCATTTAGGTAAAAGTACAGCCATCTCATCTGGATCATGCACAGTGCAACCTGTTCTTCTAGTTTTTGGCATCAATTGATTGTAAAATCAGTCCCCATTAGAAGTTAGCAAATGCTAAACCTATATATTAATGATCTTGGTCCCCCAGGGATATGGATTTCTCTTCTTCTATAGACAACATAATTATTTCTGAGCCCACTAAAGGAAAAAAAACCATTATCTGCCATCATAGTTATGTCTGACCAGAATCACACCAAGATATCTTCGAAGTCCATCGCTAGAGATGTATTTAAAAAAAAAAAAGATAGAATGGCACAGGATTTGGAAGTTTAGCATTAATGGAGCCCTGATATTTTTTAGCAACTACACAAGGTCACACACATAACTGAGACTTTAGTGACTATTATGTATGAATGTATGACAAATATATATTATGACAAACTGAGGCGTGATAATGGAACACACCAAACTTGTATTTCCATTCATCCTTTTGTCTTTATGTGTATTTCTCCACAATAAAGTGGATTTATGAAGAGCAGAAACCGGAGGTCTTCACATATGGAGTTTGTTGTACTGCAGATAATTTGTACTGCAGGCCAGGGGTCACTCTCTTTCCAGGCTGTTAATGCAGTTGCTCTGGGATAAGATCAGTCTCCATACTTCACCATATTGATTGAATAGCTCATTGGCACTTCCCTTTGCGGATTCATTAGCTCAAGTGTGAAAAATTACTGATAGATTTCTGACTTGTAGAATTCTGTTTGTGGACAAGAGCAAAAGAAGCTTTCGCTATTGCAACGGAACAGTCTGTATATAAAAGTGTTGTAACATAAGAGCCATGAAACCCAGTTGCCCAATATTTTAGAGCTGGATTTCGATTAGCTGTGCAGGTATTATAGATAAAATTGCCATTCCTGAGTGCAGAAAAAGAAACATAGCAAGAGGCAAAGTTAATATGATATTTTTCCGTTAACAAGTAATCACATCACATTCCATGTTGTTTTCCTTCACACTGCTGTTGACACACAAATGCTGATGGTGGGTGAGTTAAACAGGTGAGTTAAAACATACTGTTATGTGAGCCAATTCCACAGGATCACTGACTGGCTGTAGAGAACCAATATACTGAGTTTAGTGTCCCTCCATTCTTAAAAGAGCAGCAAAACAGTTAATTAGGATATCCTTTAACAGTAACTTGTAGTGTCCATTAACATTTTGGGCCACTTATCTCTGCAGACATGAGAACTAGGGAAAAAAGTCTTTAAATGCATGCTACCCTAATTCCAACACGGAAAGAGATAATCCACTCTCCATGTTTCATAAAATTATGGTAGGGCAATGTTTAGTATGCACTTTGTAAGGATGTCACAGTGTGGTAGCAACAGGACAAATAAAACAGGAGTGCAGGCTGTACCATGTTGCAGCTGTGCATTTGCCTCTAGAATGTCAAGTTCCTAGAATATCAACTTCTGACTAAATTCATTGATAGCATTTAAAGTAGATGATGAAGACCTCAAAACCATCAAAAACTTCCTATATCTTTATTCAGTCATAACTCAAAATGGAGACTATAGTCAAGAAATCAAAAGAAGACTAGGATCTGGAAGGGAAACTGTGAAGGAACTAAGTAAGATCCTCAAACATAAAAATCTATCATTGAATACTAAAGTCAGAATCATCCATGCAATAGTAATTCTAATTTCTGTGTATGATTGTAAAAGATGGACACTGAAGAAAGCTAACAGGAAGAGAATCAAGTCATTTGAAAAGTGGTGCTGGAGGACAGTTCTACAGATGCCATGACCTGGTAAAAAGACAATGGAATGGGCCTTATTGAATTTGGTGGCAATTAATAGCAATGGTTCATGTAGTAGGTGGAAATGAGCTGTTTTTAAAGCAGTGAGATCTTCCTTCTCCTCCCACCTTTCCTTTGTCCTCATTTGTCCCCCATATGAACTAAAAACTGAGCTATCAGTAAAATGCAGCATCAGAAATTGTCTAGTTGTACTTTCTTCCAGAGCTTTGACATAGCTAGTTATTTGTACATTAAAATAACTTATTTGTACATTAAAATGATGGATGAATACCACATAGTCCAAGTGCTGGTTTCTGTTGTACCTCATGATGTCCTTTTCATTACCTTTGAGAAATGGGAAAATAAAAAGTATCTGTACAGCATGCCCTCTGTATATGAAAGTGTTCCATTTGAGGAACTTCTACAAATGGAGAAATTTGTGCATGCTCTTGTCTCATTACATTCAATGGCAGTGATGTGCATGCAGATACTTTAGCACATGGGCACACATGTCACTGAATTTTTAAGTGTAAGATGTGACACAGTTGTAAACACTCAAATTCACACGTCCAGAGACCACAGGTAAGGATGGTCCTCTCTTTTTGGTACTCCTTTTATTGTTTTTTTTTTCTTTTGAATTGTTTTATCGTTTTTTGGAATTCAGTGGTATTTATTCCCAAATAAATCTGTTTAGCACAAATAAATATGTTTAGCAGAAGAAAACTCCATTCTATTGTTGCAGAAATCATAATCCTATGAGTTAAGTTTAAAATGAATTTCAGTTGGGATGTACTAATTCTGTATCTTCTAAAACTAGAGTAGTTTTTGTTTTGTTCTGGGACATTATATCAGGAATGTAAATGCTGTTGTAAACCATGGAATGGGGTGGGAGAAAGAAAAAAGTGTTTGTTTCATGATTTACAAACTAAGCCCCAATAAGTCCAAATGAATTTTAAATATGGTCCACTTAAGTCCATCTTTGGTTTGCCGCTCACTGTTTCTCCTATGCTTTTCTCTGCTGCTTAGTCATGAGGCTTTAAACAGGTTAGATCTTTGCTTCATCTCTCCCTCCGAAGGAACAAGCACAACAACATTAACGTTTAAAGTAATTCTCTATTGTTATAATTCAGAGGCTTCACACATGAGTGATTGTCTTCACTCTGTGGGATCCATCTTTCTTTTGTGAATGTAACTTTTGAACAGAATTCTTTGGACTTAGGACATTTTGCTTGTTTTAATCAGTGAATTAATCAGGGCTTTAGCTAATTAATCACTTAAGCTTTAGTCAAAAATATTGAGGCAAGGAGTATAGTGGTTAGAGCAGAAGTAGGCAACTACTGGCGTGGAGGTAGCCATTGCCCCACCAGCACCATGAAGGGCTGTTCTTACTCTGCACCTGCCTTGCCTCCAAAACTCAGACTGGGGTGGAGAGAAAGGTCAGTCACACACCTAGAGGGCTCTAGGTAGCATGTTAGCCATTTATTAGGGATGGGCCAACCAAATCCTTGAATCCTGGGCAAGGATTCAAGATTCACAAATACAAATCCCTGTGTCAAAATAGGCAAACCGAATCTTTCAAATCCACCAACCAAATAGTTTGTTGGGGACCGGGATGCCTGAAAACCTGGGAGACCAGACACACAGAGGAGATGGCAAGTAGGTGACTTTTTCCCTTGGAGTAATAATGGCCTTTGCTACCATTTTCACAAATTACATTTGGGGTTGTATTCTAAGATATTTAAATTGAACTTTTAATATTTAAGTTCAGCACTTGACTGGAAGGTACAGGCTTGAGATTTCAAAGACAGCTGACAGACTCCTTTGCCTAGCTCCCTTGCAAAACTCTTTGAGACACAATTCTGGGGTTTGTAGTTTTACAAGGTGTCACAACCTTCTCTGCCAAAGTGTACTGGTGCATCATCAACCTACAAACCCCAGGATGCCAGAAGGAGCTATGCAAAGAAAAGCCAGTTTTGACCTGGATTATCTCTATACTGTAGTGGTCCTGTTTACACAGGCAGGAAAATGTGGGATTAATCCACATTTTCCTGCCTGTGTAGAAAGGCCTTCATGTCATTTTCAATCCGGTGAAATCCTGAGGCAAAATTATGACAATTGTCCTGGCCAGATTTCTTCAGAGGGAGGTTTGCCTTCACCTAGACCAGTGGTTCTCAACCTGTGGGTCCCCAGATGTTTTTGGACTTCAGCTCCCAGAAGCCCTGAGCATTGACTATAGTGGCTGGGGCTTCTGGGAGCTGAAGTCCACAAACATCTGGGGACCCACAGGTTGAGAACCACTGACCTAGGCTAATTTGCTAAGGCTGAGAGAGTGTGTCCTGCCCAAGATTATCCTTCTTTCCCTTGCTTTTTAAACCCTATTTTAAAAAAGAATTTGAAAGATTCAAGGTTCATGAGATTCGTGGCTTCCCAGAACCTTCCAGGGATTCAGATTCGGATCCAGATTTGGAAAATTCTGGATTCATCCTATCCCTACCATTTATAGATTGGACAGGGGGGATCCTCAAAAGTGGCTTTGGGGGCTACATGCTGCTATATGTAGCCCATATCTGGGTAAAGAGCATTGGGCTGAAATTTGAGAAATCTAGATCCACTTCTCCACAAAGCCTAGTGGATGAACTTTGATCAGCAGCTGTTATACGAGCCCAGCATTTTTTTTTGTCAGGCTGACTTACCTCACAAGGTTGTTGTGTCATAAAGTGTGATGAAGGACAGCTGTGTACTTCATCTTGATCTCATTGGAGGAAATATAAAATATTAATGAAATAATGCGACACAATAACCAATACATTTGATCTGGGCAATAAACTTAAAGATGAACTTCATTCTAGCCATGAGTGATGTCATAAATTGTTGGCAATCATACACCTCCTTAAATCTCAATATGGAAATTCATTCATGTTTACTCAATTATTTACTCAATTATTTAATTTGTTAGGCAGCTAAAAGACAGATTAGTCAACAGTAAAATATTATCTTTCCTGTTTGTTATCCACTGAGTTTCTTATCGTTTTTTGAAATAGTTAGCACAGTTTTGCACCAGTAGAACTGTGAGAATAGAAGGAAATGGAGTAACACTGAGCTAAATTTAATAGTACTTAGAGCATAACTGTTGAAATAAAGTGAAAACTTGTTGGTCACAACCTACTCTGATACAGTGAGAACGTGGAAGAGATACTTTGTTGGACTACAGCTCCTCTTAGCTATGTTGGCTGTGGAATTCTGGGATCTTCAATGAAAGAAAGTAACCTTTTCATTCTGCTGATAGGACCATGACTGGATTTAATCCCTGGTTCTATGAATTTTAACTCAAGCTAGAAAACTTGTTGCAGTACTTTGCCACAATGTACCTAGGGTCCTGTATGCTGGTATGCTTAAAAAGTCAGATCCTGGCTTAATAACAATAGGCAAGAGGTCTTCTCTGTGCCTCACCCGTTTCCTTCACATTTCTGGGGAATCAAATTGCAAAGCAGCTAATCATAGCTTGTGAAACAGGAACTGTGGTTAATGCTTTCCAAACAAGCCAGGATTCACAAGCCAGCTTTAAACTATGGCTTCATATCCTAGCTTGTTTGGGAGCTGTTCACCACACTTGCCAAAACCCATATTATCTGTAGTTTGTGGGATCTTTAATCCAATAGACATGGAGAAAATGGGTTGGGGAAGGCTCACAGTCTATGTATGCCTAGAGGTGAGCAAGAGAGAGTGTGTTAAAATACCAGTAGTGGATATATTCAAGAGTATCTTTTACCAATAATTATGCAATGGACAACAACAGACAAGAAATGATTTTGATTAAAATATTTGACATCCATAGGTGTTTAATTCTATGCCTTTATCTTCCTTGACAATGTATCAATTGGAATTATTTCATTGTTCTTGACAGCTACTTTTCAAGTTGGAAAACAGTTCAATGAAATGTTTGCTTTTTGTTCTCACTGTAAATTTTAGAAAACAAGCAATCTATATATTAGAAAACAAGCAAATCTTTCAAAACAAATAGTTTTGTTGTGCAAAATGTATAGTCTTCATTTGGCATGATCAAGCCAAACATTTCAGTGTCTTTTTCGTCCCACTTCCAGATAGCACATCTGCTATTTCAGGGAAATTGAATATTCCTCTTAATGAATTACAGTATTTTAGTTCAGGGAAAATGGAGTAATTCTTCCAGGTGGTATAGATACTGATCTTTCAGCTCTTGAGGCTGCATTTATGCCAGGGCACTTACTGAATAGTGTTGTGATGTTACTAAACATGTGCCACTATATTTCTCGCACATCTTTCAGTCTGAAAACAATGGATACCTTTTTCTTTTTTTTTTGTAATTTTGAACTACACTATTTTAGCAGTTGAGAAACCTTTCAGCAGGAATGTACATGTTATTTAAAAAAAATAGCAACAAAATGGAATTAACATTAGTGAATGGTGCCAAGTTAAGTTTTCCTTAATTTTGTGAATCACTTTCCTCTGTCTGTCTGTCTATCTCTCTGTTGTGAGCTGCCTTGGTCCCATAATGAGTGAAAGACGGGATATAAATTGAATAAATAAATAAATCTCTACATTCCTTGCAAGTCAGTGGTGAGAAGTGTGCTGTCCTCCAGATGTTATTGAACTGCAATTTTCAACATTCCTCCCCATTAGCTATGTTGGCAGAAATCTGAATCCAACTGGCACTCCGAACTAAAGCAGCCCCATTGAATCTGTTAGATTTGTAACTGACAACTACCTCACTTGAACTTACCATTCCACAATTGATTCAGAGGTTTATTCTATTTGGAACTAACCAAGAGGTTTAGGCCTAAGGTTTCTTAGTTGTAATTAAACATCTGGAGGGCTGAACGATTCCCATCTCTTGTAGAGTATGGAATCAAAGACGTAGCTTATGAAACCTGCACACGCTTACACAGGAAGAAATCTGATTATTATTATTACAATGATTTTACAGTCTAACAGGTATTACTTGCACGAGTTTGGACCATCAATGGTTTTAATCTAGCCGAGAATCTAGGAATCACGGAGGTATCATTAAATAATGTGGCTATCATCAGCATCAGCATCACTGCTCACACTTTTCCCAGTCCAGGACTCCAGGTGGCTTACAAAAGTTAAAACAAATATAGCTAAAAGTTCACATTATACAGAAATTAAAAATGCAATTAATAGAATTAAAAGCAGTTAAAAGTATGATCTTTGAGAAGAAAAACAACAGATATAAATGATACAGCACATTAGGAAAAGTCTTTTCCTGCTGAGCAATCAGTCCTGACAAAGCAAAACAAAAGCGTCTTCACCTCCCTACAGAAGGATAGCAAAGAGGGCATCTATCAATCTGTCTAGGGAGGGAGTTCCAGAGTCTGGGGGCAACCACTTAGAAGGCCATCTCCTGAGTTACCACCAGATGGACCTGTGCAATGGTAGGACAGAGAGGAAAATCTCCCCAGAACATCTGAAAACACAGGCAGGTTTATAGGGGATAATACAGTCCTTCAGAAAACCAGACATGAGTTGTATAGGACTTTATAGGTCATAACCAATACTTTTACAGGTCATAACCAGCACTGAAATCAATGAATTTACTTCTGGGTAGCCAAGCATAGCTTTCCGCTGTGCACAACATCCTCAATCTGTTTTGTGCCTGTATCTGAAGACACAAGGATAGGAACAGCAATAAGGAAAGGAGCCTTAAGTGGCATTTTAGAATGTTATTCACACTGTAGAAAACAATATTTTGTTAGTATTTAATAAAATATTTACTACATGTACATTCACATAAATAATTGCTACTGTTGAAACTATACTTTTATTTGCTTAATTATAATCAATACATTATAGATGAAGGATAATATCTGGCACATTTATGAATGAATCTCTGTGTTAATAGAATTGTTTTAATTTTTGATCAGCCATCCCACACACATTTTGCAACAGAAACTTGGGCTCCGTTCAAAACTAAATCATATGGCATCGTTTCTCATGCTGCTTCTCACTTTGAGAATGATGCCAATCCCTTTACTCACATCTTGTGGGAATTAGCAGAGTTTGGAAAAGTTACTTTTTGCAACTCCAGCTCCCAGAATCTCCCAGCCACCATTCTGGTGATTGGGTATGTTCCAGCACGACTGCTTAGGCTTTTGGAATAGGAAGGATGCCAGCTTGGAGAAGTCTGGAGTAGATCACAAACAGCCCAAGACTGGAGTATAAAACAATCTCAACCAAATCCAATCCTGTTTTATATTGAGGCAGTAGGTCTACTCTGGGTTTTTGTCTTAACTTTAAGGTGACTATTTGGGGTGCTGAACTCTACCCTCAGAATAGTTGCAGCATGTCAGAGAGCTCCTTTGAAGTTCACACTAAAAAGTGGGGCAGATTCACTGCTCTCCTCCCTGACAGGCAAACCACCAGCTGCCACTCTTTCTTTGGTAGCAAAATCAACAAACTTGACTACCAGTGGTGATGAAAGAAGAAATAAGTCAATCCTGTTGTTTGCTTAAGAAATGACAAAAGTCAAAATGACACGTTCTAAATGGAACTGGGATTTTTGATTACTGCATGAAAATGTTTCTTTTCAAGTTTATAACTCAGAACATTTTGTTCAATTTGAATTCACTGTTTAGCCTTGGGCAAGTTGCCACCCAACATAGTCTGAATAGTTCATCTGCAAAATGGGCATAATAGTAGGGTACTTGACAAGCTGTTTCAATGACCGATGAAGTTAAATGTTATGCAAATTCTGCATAAATAATAAGCAAAGGGAAACCAGAAACTCAGGTTGAAGTCCATTTATTCCAGTAAAATTCCGGACCACGCAATTCAGCTGAGCTGGCTTTATATGCGGGATGGGGAAAGTGCAGCCTGTGGACTTCATGCAGCCCTTGGAGCCCCTAAGTGTGGCCCTTGAAAACCATTGGAAGCCCCCTAAATCCCCCCAAAATCAATTCATGCTTTTTTTGCCTAATTGCCCCAAAACTCCCCCCTCAGCCATCTCCAAATGTGCCAATGTAATTCCCGAACATTCTCCCTCATAAAAACAGCTCAAAAATGGCCAGAAGAGATTTTACATTACTCCTGATGCATTGCATCATGCCAGTGGAGCCTATAGGCATCTGGAGGGCAAGACATGGCTCCCAACACCTCCATAGTGGCTCATCCCTGTTTCACATAGAAAAAATTCCTCATAAATGTATTGGATTGAATGTAGACTTAATCATGTTTAGACTGGCCTCCTTAAAATCAGTGGAACATGTTAGCTATGACTAATTCAAAATTCCAATGAATCGAATGGGTCTGGTCTCAGTATGACCAAGTGCCGATCTGAGAATTAAAATGCTAAACTATACAAGCACCCAAATATGTAAATTTCATATAATCACAATAAATCTCCTACAAACAGAAAACTAGAAGGTCATAAGGAAGCTAGGCTAGAATTATTCTCCTCCTTAATTTACTAGCTTTCTTCATTTGGGGGAAGAGGGAAATTGTTTTCCACCTATATATTGCAGGGAAGATTTTTCAAGCCCATGATCCCCCACCTTTATTCTGAGTTGACAGAAGTCCAGTGGTCAAGAGCTATACACCACGTGATCGTTTTGTTTGTACAGCTGAGGTCTAAGTCCTCTTTATGTTAATGAAACTTACTTTCACAGAAGGCATTTAAGCTGGGGGATGGCAGTATGAGCTAGGTAACAATTGCACAATAGAGCAAGAGCTTTCAGTATCAGGGTCTCTTAGAAAGATGCTTGTGAAGCATTTCTTCAAAAATTCATTTGTCATCACTTTGACACTGAACAGTTCCTGTATTACTAGGTTTTCAGCAAGATTTTTTTTAAAAAAATCTGCCTTTTTAACATTTTAAAAAACAGAGAAAAGAATGAAGAGAACCCCTGGAAATTACATTCATAATTCATCAGAAATAATGCTGAGTGTCAAACATGAATAACCTACATGTGATCTAGTATGCAAAGCAAAAACAAAACTAAACACAAAAAATGACATAAAAGCCAGTTTTAAAATGCCAGGCATTGCATTTGATGCTTTGCATAATCCAAATACCCAGTTATGACCTTATTTTTTTTTTTCACTTAGAAACCATCTGTGAATTTGTGTGAAATGCTGAGAACTTATGTTTGTCTACTCTTCAGGAGTTCAGAAACCCTGTTGAATATTAGCTTGCCGGAAGGAGGTAAATCGCTGAGGATAGGGAAATAGACTGGCTTGGTTCAAGATTGCTCTAAAGCAGTGGTTGCCTTAGGGACAAGCAGCCTAGTGACCTCCAGATATGTTGGATTCAATGATGGTCATTAATTGAAACACTAAAGATTGGGTGATGGATTTAGGGATATAAATCCTGACTGTGTTCTTGCACGGTAAATGAGCAAATGGTGTGATATCTTTTGTCAATTATCAGAAAGAGTTTGTGAATTTTCAGTATAGTTTTTTGTGCCTTTCTATGCCAGTTTAGTTTTAGGATTAAGATCACAGGCTTCCACCTATCACATGCACAAAATTTAAAACTTGCCATGTTACACAGATTTTTTTAACAATAGCATTGGATGAGTTGTTTGCATACTTCTCACTGCAGCCTCTTATGCTTGCTTGTGTGGGTGGGTGATAGACAGGGAAAAATGCTAATTCTGTATACAATTTTATGGCAAAGATTGAAGAAAAATACAATAGAGAAAGGTTCTTAATGCCTCAATGTAATGTTAGTAGTGAGAACTCAAATGGCTGTTTTGTCATGCTGGTGTTGACACAGCATCTACCAAGCAAATTTTGCCTATTGCAAGATATTTTTTTTCATGTCCCCAGTTGGACTTTGACGCCCAACATATTGGTCATCTGGATGAATGAGAATCATAGTCCAGGAAACATCAGTTGCCTGCCTGCCTGCCTGCCTGCCTCCCTCTAGCGACAGCATTTGTTAAGAATCTATATATCAAGAAGACTTGTGTTTCGGGATCGACATAGACATGGATTTCCATGTAGGTTATGCGAGGGTATGCATAGTGTTCCAGATATTATTGATCTACAACTCCCATTGTACATAGTCAGCATAGCCAGTGGTGAGAGAGTTGCCATCCAGAAACAACTTGAGTACCACACTTGCCCACTCACCCATCCACCCCCCTGCCTTAATGTACATTGTTCCTGTATCAGTTCAGTTTCAGAATCATGACCTTAGGCTGGACATTTCTAGCTAATACATGGTTATAACACATGTGTCTTTTTCCCATCTGTTCTTTGTTACCAAGTTGCAGACTGTTTGGCTACTCAAATTATTTAGCAAGCTTCCAAGAACATTCAGGAGGGAATATTTGCATCAAGACCCCAAGCTGCTTCTGTAGAGTTATCAGTTTAGGATTTCAGGTTTGTCTCTATTTGCCTGGATTAGCATCCCTTCATGGCCATTGGATCTCTGTCTGTCTCCCTCTCTAACTATATTTATCTGCTCCCCTTTCTTAGAAGCAACAACATCTGCTGGATACCTGCCATTTCTGATACAATACACCACAAGGTCCAGCAGACATGCTTGGAAAAATAACAAAGAAGTTACACATTGGGACTAACCCTGGCATTATGGATTTCAGTATGATTCCATCCAACTTGGTCTTGGCATCATTCTAACCACAGATATAGGAAGACATGACATGATTGCAGCAAATGACATTGTTGCCAGACATTAAGGATTGAGCAATATTGGCCTGAATAGCAGTGACAGTTGGTAGTCCTATGTCACTGTGAACCTACTCTGGGTTTTAGTCTAGGCTTTCACTCAGCTATCCAAGGTGCTGAATCTGTTTTGAGGAATAAGGTTGGGGATCTTGGATAGCTCCATTAAAATCCAGGCTAAACCCAGATCTTGTGCCTTTCTGTAGTCTTTTCTGGTGCACTTCAGCCTGGAATCCAGGTTAGCTATATGGACACAGTTTCTATGCCACTCTTGTAACCAGAGCTGACTCTGTCATTAGACAGAGTGAGACAATTGTTTCAGGTGGCCTTCAGCCACTCCTCCTAGGCTACCGAGTTGTTTCACTCTCTTGAAGGATCCCTCTCTTAGGATTCCTAAACTTGCCTGATAGCATCACTAGTTTTCGAGTAAGAGCCAACTGCAAATTTTTCAAAAAGAATGAGGATGGGTGTCACTTTGTCCTTGCCTCAGGCAGCAAACTGATTTTGGCCAATTGTGCTGGGAAGGTATGATGTGACACTCTGTTTCTTTTTTATAGTTTAAGCCCTTGAAACACATGATCCAAAGCAACCAGTTCTGGTAGCCTGACAATAGCACCAAAAAGACACTCCATGATTCCTTGTATGTTCCAATGACCAATTTAGAATTACTTTCCAGAGTACTTCAGAAGCACATGCCAGTCTATAAGATGCAGTTTGAAGGAAATTATTTTTCCCCTCATAGTTTGCTTCTCCCCATTCCCCAAGTTATTTCTCCTGGCTTAAAAAAAAAAAGCACATTTCCTTCTTGATATGCTAAGAATAGGATCTATCTGGATAGTTGCCTTGCCTGTAATGGGCCAAGAATATGTGAACAATGTCTGGGATTTCAGTGATAATAGAAGCTTAGAGGAATTTATATAGGAACCACAACATAGGGAGGATTAAATCCCACCCCATTTTGCCTTTGAAAATATTTCTCATTCTGAAACCCTTCTTCAGTCAACAGGGTGAAATGCACAATACTTTCTGACATCTGGTGCTAGTGAGCAATATTATTAAAACAAGAATAGGAAGAAATTTTAATTCCACCTCATTCTTCAGGTTGCTCCCAGTACTTGAAAGACCTTAACTGTGTATCACCTGTGTTTCTTCAAGGCTGACAGAGTACTTCACAACTAAGCTAGGATGCTGTTTACTTCCTCAGCTGCCTTTTGGAAAGTCTTGGAGGACATGGAGAATTATATGCTCTCCAAAAGTACCTCTTCTCTAGGGACAGTCCTTATCTGCTGGCAATCTGTTCTTGAAGAATCACCTCTGATCTGGTGTCTTCAACTAGCTGACTAGTGACCTATCCGAAGCAGCAGCCTACCTCTACCTAGATCCTCTGGGCTGTGGCACTGGGCCTCCTTGTGGGATTGGGGCATTTCCTATTCCTGGGATGAAATTCTACTTAGTATCATAGAATCATAGAGTTGGAAGAGACCACAGGGGCCATCCAGTCCAACCTCCTGCTATGTAGGAACACACATCAAAGCATTCCCAACATATGGCCATTCAGCCTCTGCTTAAAAACCTCCAAAGAAGGAGACTCCACCACACTCCGAGGCAGCATATTCCACTGCCAGACAGCTCTGACCATCAGGAAGTTCTTCCTGAGGTTCAGGTGGAATCTCCTTTCCTGCAGCTTGAATCCATTGCTTCTTGTCCTAGTCTCTGGAACAGTGGAAAACAAGCCCGCTCCCTCTTTGACATGACATCCCTTCAAATATTTAAACAAGGTATCATGTCCACTCTTAACCTTCTCTTCTGCAAACTAAACATACCCAGCTCTCTAAGCTGTTCCTCATAGGGCATGGCTTCCAGACCATTCACCATTTTGGTTGCCCTCCTCTGGACACGTTCCAGCTTGTCGATATCCTTCTTGAATTGAAGTGCCCACAACTGGACACAGTATACCAAATGAGGCCTAACCAGTGCAGAATAGAGTGGTACCATCACCTCCCTTGATCTAGACACCATACTCCTATTGATGCAACCAAGAATCATGTTGGCCTTCTTGGCTGCCACATCACACTGCTGAATAATGTTCAGTTTATAATCTACCAAGACTCCTAGATCCCTTTCACATGTACTGCTATCCAGCCACGCATACCCCATCCTATATTTGTGCATTCCATTTTTTCTGCCTAAGTGTAGCACCTTGCATTTCTCTCTGTTGAAATTCATTTTGTTAGCTTTGGCCCAGCTCTCTAATCTTTCAAGGTATTTGGTAATTTGATCCTGTCCTCTGGGGTATTAGCAACCCCTAACAATTTGGTGTTATCTGCAAATTTGATCAGCATGCCCTCTGTTCCTTCATCCAAGTCATTGATGAAGATGTTGAATAGTTCTGAGCCCACGACAGAACCCTGTGGCACCCCACTAGCCACTTCTCTCTAGGATTAAAAACAGCCATGGGTGAGCACCCTTTGGGTTTGCTCAGTCAACCAATTACAAATCCACCTAACAGTAGCCCTGCCCAGTCCATATACTTCCTTTCCTCCTTTGTCACATAGCAGAGGGTGCTTTGCTACTACCGCTGTTTTTACTGAGTTGTATTACAATTCTAGATGCCAAATTGCAGCTCTACTGATTTCTCATCACAGTGATATTCTAAGTATTCAGCTTGGTTCCTTTGCTAAAATCACCTACTCAAACAGGTTCTACTATGATTAAAAAAAGTAGCTCCCATGTAAATCAGGAACTGGGATCATAAATCTCTCCAGTTGGTCTGCAACTCCTAGCAACTCATTAGCCATCAAAGCCAGTGGTGAGGAATTCTGGGGGATACAGTCCAAATATATCTGGAAGATTGCCTTTTTCCCACCTTTGGGAATTTGGTAGGCTCCTTCACATTCCACTGATGCCGTGCTAGGATATCAATTGGATTTAGATCTAAGCATTCAAATTTAGTTCAGATTTGAAAGCAAGGGACTCTCACCCACACAACAAACCATGAGGCAGTGTCTGTAATAGCAACAGACTATCACCTTAGGGCTGTAACTACTGGGGAAGGGGAAATGAGAACAATGCATCCCAAAGAAATTTTCCTTCAGTCTCCCAATTTCAAACATTGCAATAATTTAAATTAATAATTTAAAACTTCTTTTGAACTTTTAGAAATATAGTTTGGGATCTGAAGAAAAGGCTCCAGCAAATTTACCAAAGGAATACAAATACAATGTTCTATATTCAACCAATTTTCAATGCCTCACTTTCTTCAATGCTAGAAATTTGGGGGCTAAAGGAGAATTTTTTTAGGGCCTTTCCACACTACACTGCTATTATTCCACCTTCAACATCCTGTGGAATTCTAGGGTTTGTAGTTTACTGAGACCAAAGAGCTCTCTGGCTGAGAATTCTAAAGGCCCCTCCATAAGCTGCACGCCCCAGAATTCCATAGGATGTTGGAAGTAGAATAATAGCACTATAACAGTGTAGTGTGAGAAGGCCCTTATCTGTGGGAGCAATGCCATATTATTTTCCCCATAACTATACCTCATGAACTGTGTAGCACACTTCAGTTCATATATGTGAATTTTTCATGTGATGGTAGTGGTAGCAGGTGACCCTGTGTGACATTTGGTAGACGGTGGGACTAGGTGATCTTAAAATAAATAAATAAACAGTACAAAAGCCTCTCCCAAACAGCAGGAGTAGTTGACAGATGGGAATGGATGAATTTGTCTGAACTACATAGTTATACAGGTTTCATCCTATTCCGAAGGTTTTTGAATTACAATTCTCAGCAGCGCTGACCAGCAAAACAAATGATAGGGAATGCTGGGAATAGCAGCTAAAGAACATTAGAAGGGCCATAATTCTCCCTCTTTCTCTCTAGAGTGCTCCCTTAAACAACAACACAGAATATGAAGTACCCATCAGATGACAAATCCTGGGATTCCATAGGATGGAGTCATAGCATTTAAAGGGGTATCAAGCTACTATAACTGTTACTGTGGATATCGTTCCAAGATCATCTAGGTCATCCAGTTTGTACCTCAGAGCTTGTTCCAACTCAGATCCATACCAGATTGTGAATTACACACAGATATACAAATTCATACACATTTTTGTATTTTTGTATGCATTCTCCCACTGACTCAAGTGTATTAGTGTGCATTTTTGAAATGCATGAATTTTTAAAGCATGTGTGCTGTCTTTCTCTTTTGTGAGAATCACATTGTGAACAGTGGAGATGAATAGAAGTGTGAAAATCTACACAGACAATATTATTTTAAGATATTGACAGAAAATATCTGATTATAGCAGAGAAATAATCATGGACTTACTTCATTCAGTCTCAGAAATGGAAGACTGACTTGAATAAGCCATGGGACAAAAACATGAATGGGATGAGTAAGCACAAGTGGTATGAGAAACAATTGGTAGGAACTTCAGCAGCAGGATGAGCATCTTAGTGTTGTGTTCTAGATTACAGCCATCTGAACTTGCCATTTACCCTTATAGGGGATCCACAGGAAACATAAGTCCTCCTTCAAGTAGTGGATACTAAGCTCCTATTCTTCATCCATGTCCCTTGGCTACAGGCTGCCAGGCAGCTAACTGACACTACAATAAATCCTCAGACTTAAAGATCTTTCATTCATTCATTCCTTTTTTTTCTTTTTTTTTTTTTTTTTTTTGACCACAGCTTCTAGAATCCACCAACCAACATTATCAGGGCACTGCTGAGGTGTAGATCAAAAAACTTTTCCAAGCTCCATTATCCAGGTACCACTTTTATACCAGCTCTTTTCACACTATCTGACATGGAGGAAAGCCATTTTTTTCCTGTTCTATCAGACATCGGTATTATCTATGTGTCCATGGGCAACAGCTGTTTCTTTCTTTCCTGGAAACTCACTGTGGACCAGCAGCCAATGGTTTGTGGACCAGCACCACTCCATGGACTGCTGTTTGAGTAGTAGTTACATCGCTTCTGCCAAGCCAATTTTCATTCCTCCCTTACTGCACTCACTTTTGCAAAGCCAGCAATACCTATAACAAGATGGCACTTGGAAGAGAACTGACCACTCATTTGCTGCTATAGCAAATGTGCTGTTCCCAAGAGTATAATGACAAAGGCTTGCCTGGCTTGAGGAAAGGCACATCTTGGCTGTATTCTGCTTCTTTCTACCCTTTCAGTAATACATTTCCAGCACTGGACCTTTAAATAGCAGTGAGAGATACATTCAAAGAGAATAATCATTACAGGGCTGCGGGAGTTGGAGGAAGGAAAACAATGACTGTTATCTCTCCCTGTAGTGCAGAAGAAAACCTCTTATCACAATTAACTATTCATGAATGTGCAAGTCCACAATGGAATGTTCATTGGCAAGGGTTTTTATTTGTTTATTTTTTTCTTTACCTGACTGATTTGTATCAAATCTTGAGCCTACATCTATCTAAGATTGTGGTTGACTTGGACTGGGTCCATTTCAGGTCGACACTGCCTCCTCCCCAATTGCTCCATGAGCTATTACCATCAAGAACTTTCATTCTGTGTTTACTCACAAATTTAATCATATCTATCCATATTCCTTATGACAAGGCTGCCACCTCAATTATGTACCTTCACGTGTGAAGGCACCATCACAGATCTCATTGTCATTTCTCCAGTTCAGTGAAATTAGTTCACCTACTTCAATAAAGCAAGCTGACATGTTGAGCGACCAGATGTCAAGGGTTAACACTCACAGGTACACCTGAGAACTGGGACATCAGATGGTGGTATGGATACATGCAGCACAAATTTAACCCCATTGATAGAACTTCTAGTGTTCTGTGATGTCAGTTGATGCTCTCAGTCATTGAGCTAGGCAAATCAAGTACTAGGCATGTAGAAAGATGGAAACCAAGGCCAAGTGTATGGAGATCATCTGGAGAAACCATTTTCCAAATAGATAGCCTTGCTACCCTGTTGCAGCACAAACAGCAAAGATGGAATTTTGCAGTGTATTAAGCACTAAGATTCTGCATTTATCATGGCAATAGCTTCATGTAAAATTTCAGATGTTATCATCCCTCCTCAACCTGGTGGGTTAGACTATAGCCTCCACAATCCTTACCCAGTTATCTGGGGATAGTAAGAGTTGTACTCCAACATATATGGGGGAACAAAATAGAGAAGTCTGCTTTATGAAAACTCTCCCCAAGCTTTTACTCATTTTAGATTGCTGTGTGAGAGAGATGAGCTTTCAAGGCAAATTGATATTTCACAGCAACTTTAAAAAATCCTCCTAATGTAAAGTGGGTTTTGTTCATTTGTTTCCAAAGTAATCCACTGAAAAAGATGTTTACCAAAAGCATTTTTCCTTAGCTGTTTTCTTCTTCCAAGTGTTTGCTTCTTCTTTGTTGATCAATGGGATATCAATGCAGCAGTGACTGGTGGCTTCCACATCAACGGGATAGTGGATGTACTCTGAGTTTAGTCCAAACTAAATCCTTTCAACCCCATTTGAAGATAGGGTTCAGTACCTTGGATAGCTCTTTTTTCAGACTATCTCCAAAGGATTTCATCACCCCACAGAAATGGCTATAGCTGTGAATATTCTAGCTTCTATAGAAGGCAGCTTCTTCAGTCTTAATATCTGTGTCGGAGCTACTCCTTAAAGCAGCTCTGTCAGAGGCATTACACTCCTCACCACACATAGAAACTCTACAATGTAAATGGAAGTTCTGTGTCAGCCCCAAGATAATTAGTTGGGCTAAAGATGTTGCACTTTTGTTTTGTTGCATTTCTGAACCTTTTGTATAACAGCAGGAGGAAAGCAGTAATTGTTTATTCTGACTTGGCTGTTTCACACTGTTTGCACAGCATTGGCTTCCTAATGAGGTGATACTGACTAGGGAAAGGGAGGCAAGCCTTGGTATGCTGATGACTTTCAGAACCTTTTTCATAAAAAAACAAAACAATACAAAGCAAATTAGGGGATTCCAAAATTGCTGCCTGTGGTTGAGAAAGATGCTTGCTAATGTGTTTTCTAAAAGCATTTTTGCATCCAGATGTTTTAAACATATTTACTGTTTAAAATTGTTGTTGTGTGCCTTCAGGTCATTTCTAAAATATGACATGACACCCTAAGGTGAACCTATTATGGGGTTTTGTGGGATGGAGAGTGTGTGAAATGCCCAAGGTCACCCAATGGGTTTCCACAGCTAAGCAGGGAATCAATCCTGGCCTTAAGGATTGCAGTTTAAAATTACTAATGTTTGAAAATTTGCATTTTCTTTGAAGAATAAATCTGTCCAGAACTTTGAGAAAGAATAGAAAAGAGTATTGGATTGGGTAAGGATATAAATGTATAAGAAATCAAAGAAGAAATAATGTAACTGTTCTCTCTGTAAGATGGAAATTATGTTTGTAATGGAATGGAAATAAGCAATTTCAACTGGAAGATTTAAGCATGGAAGTGTGTGTGAGGGGGTTATTTTGAGACAAACTTTCAATAAAAATTATAAAAAAATAAAATAAAATTACTAATGTTTGAACATGGTTTTAATTTTTTGATGATTAAATCTTGTTTTAACTTTTTGTTGAAAAACTCCAGCATTCTCTCTCGACCTCCTCTTGGTGTTAGAGAAACTGGCGCTTAGATAGGATAGAATTTTCCTGCATGTGTAAATCCTTCTGCTTTCTCATCTAAAGTCCCAATTTACTCTCCAATCAATTGAAATGTATGGTCATAAATACCTTTGTGTATCCTAATATCTAGACCATGTGACCCAGAAAAGCTCTTAGGGTCACTGGTCACATAAAGACTCCCCCTTTCTCTGGGTCCAAAACGGGGGCGGGGAGTTGAGTTTGCTTCGAGCTCTAGGCTTCCTCCTACCTTTTTGCCTCTCTCCTTTTGTCTTCCGGTCTGCAAGAAGATGACTTAAAGATTGGAGCTCTTTAAAAAAAAACCTAATCGCTTCATTAGCTCATTGTGATGTAGGTATTCCATGCATATATAAATATAAAAACCATTAGTAAACTTTTTCTAAGTTTATAACTAGAAACTGCCTGCCATGTTTATTCTGAATCAGTTTCAGTTCAGGAAAGTAATGTGGGATTGAGGCATACTTTATTCTGCTACTCTGCTAAAAAAAAAAAGGCTGATCTCCAACTTTGTCAGTCTTCATGTTTCCCAAAAAAGGCTAACACCCTGGGACACACTGAAATTCCCACACTTTTGTACCTTGTGGATTTTTAACATTTTTTTAAAAAAAATTCTTTTAATCTGTTCTGAGTCCTGAAATGGGGGAAGGCAAGATAGAAATAAATATAAATAAATATAAATACAAAGGACTGTTCTTGGCCTGACCTCAATACATACTTCATAAAATGGGAAGCAGTATTCAGGGCAGCAGACTGCCATGTAAGTGTGTTACAGGGTAGAGCCTTTATCATAGTGGCACCATACTCACAGTAACATGAATTAGCAACATCTTTGATTAGCTTCCACTCCTGAAGGATCTTTGCTGGGTATTGATCAGTTATTTGTTGTAGCCTCCCATTTAGTACCAGATTTCATTCCACAACAAGTATATATTCAGCTGCCTTCATCCCACTGGTTGTTGAGAGGCCCTCCTTCCTTCCCTGTTCCAACTACCATTACTGTGGCCTCCAAGGGAGAGAACAGCCACCAAACACAGTGCCATTGTGCCTTGATGCCAGCTTGATCCCAACTGTGGGCTCAGCAAAAAGCAGTCAGTATCTACTGGACTTTTAATCCCCTGCCCCACTGCCATTCACTTTCCCTTGTATTTCCTGTCTTTGTAGAGTGTAAGCCAGAGGGCAGGAAACTGTCAAATAAAAAAATTACGAGCCACTCTGGGAGGGTTTTTTTCTTTTCTTTTCAGGAGGGCTGTGTATAAATTCTATAAATAAATAAATAATAAAATAGCTTTCTTTCCTTCCTTCCTTCCTTCCTTCCTTCCTTCCTTCCTTCCTTCTTTCTTTCTTTCTATACCTTATGTCTCTTTGAATTTTGTTCACTGGGAGCTGATTTAATAAATTAATAGTAACAGCAACTATGTGGTTTTGTCTAAATGTGATATTTTGATGTTTTTGGTGTTTATTATACTTTTTTCTGATTAAGTTTCAGAAAGGCAGCGTAGAAAAATTATTAAAAAGTAAACAACATAAATGACATGAATAGCAGTGATCCACAACACTGTGATTCAGTATTTCCAAGTCCTCTTCATTCCACAGGTCTTTGTACACCTTGGAAGGACACCTACAAATACTGGAAGACCCTGTGGAGTGGAATTTTATGTGGTAGGCAGAGTTGCAGCCAGAATGAAACATTAGTTCTCCTCCTTCTGTGCCTTTCTGTAATACATTTCTGACCCAATAATTCTTAGCCCAATGATTTCCAATAATTACCTTGGTGATACTGATTACTAGGTCTTGAAAAATAATTTAAAAGAAAAAGAATGAAACCTCTAATTTTGTTCTCATACATTTTTTGGGAACATAGATAAACTTCTTATTTGAGATTCTAACCTTGTCACTATCTGTTGTAAACACACAGTTATAATTTATCTACAACCTTCTAGTAAAACAATGGTGCCAAGAAACGAACACAATATTAAGTGAAACCAAGATGATAACCTTTGTGAAAATGGTGCTGAGGATCTGGGGCTCATACTTTTTCAACTGGATGCAGCTTCAATCTTCTCTTTCTGATAACAGGTGGCTTTGTTAGAAATGGCACAAGAGATAAATACAGCCAGGGCAAAGTCAAGAAGAGCTTTTTTTAAATATAGGCTCAACCTTGTTCTCTGATCTAAGGAGAAATGAATTATCTTGGTTACATGCAGCATGGGGATACAGCAAGGTTGTTCCTGTGATAACACGAGCATCACTTTAACTTAGTAATATATCCATCTGCTGTGTTCTCCTCCTCTTTCTTTCACCCAGCTAGATTGTCAAAAGGGTGTGCGACTTGTAAGTAATGTCATAAGAGACCCATAATAAATTACCAACTTTGTGCACCACACTGGATCTTTGAAAAACCCAATAGTGTCACTTAGCAGTTTGACTGCATGTTGCCATTAGGCCAAAAGCTGACCATGTTCCTCAGGAAGCACTGCCACATAGATTTTCATCACTCAATTAAATGAGGTGTTCTGTTGGCTCATAATTTCATCAGACTAAATGTCACTGAGCCTGGAAATGTTACTTTTTGGACTATCACTCCCAGAGTCTCCTAGCCACCATGACCAGTGGCCTGTGAAAATGGCAGTCTTGGCCACAATCCTGTATCGATCAGTGTTGCATTGCAATTCTGGTTGTGGGGAACAGGCAGGATCAGAGAAATATCTGGCTAGGAGAAGGCAGCCAGATGCTTCTCTGGTCTTGCCAATGCCCCACAAAGCACAGAATAGCGCTGCAGCTTCAGAAGTTGTATAGTAAATGGGGGTGCAGTTGGGTGCTATGGAAGTAGGAAGGGAACACAACTTCCGCAAGGCCCAAGAAAGGACATATGCAGGCATAAGGTAAATTTACAGGTGTGTATATCACTGTTAAAATGCCAGCCCGTGTGTTTTTGCTCTTCACCTCATTGCTGTGACATCTGGAAGAAGGATTTGCCAAGTTGTGACATCATGATATTCTACATTTCTTTCTTATTCTTATCGAGTAAGAATTAAGTAAGTAGAGTAGTACTGATTATACGCATATGATTATAACAACATATTAAATTCTATGGAGCTGCGGTGCATATTGGCCAGTTTTGGTTTATGACAAAAGTCAAATGAAAGCATTGTGTTAGGGTAATGATATAAAGGCAGTATCAGCTTTTGTTTAAAAAATATTTTTGTCTATGCAGAAAGAGCCCAAGTGAAGTATATTTGTCGTTGTTGTGTTCCTTCGAGCAATATCCAACTTATGACCACCCTAAGATAAACCTATCGTAGGTTTTCTTGGCAAAGTTTGTGTCTTTCCCTGAAGCTGAGAGAGTGTGACTTGCCCAGAGTCATCCAGTGGGTTTGTATGGCCAAATGGGGATTTGAACTCTGGTCTCCCAGAGTTCTAGTCCAGCACTCAAACCAGTATACCACACTGACTCTTGTACATTTGTTAGTTTCATGCAATTTATTTGAGAATGTGCAAGAAAAAAAGGGTATTCCTATCAAAGCTGCTCAGAGTATCAACTTCTGATGCCCTTTTGTAACTGAAGAACTACAAGCAATTCTATTCTTTATATGGGAAACATTTAAACAGGGTTCCCACATCTCAGAAGTGCATAGTAGTTATTCCATATCACATATTCTGTATTTCTGAATATAATGACAACAAATGTTCATAAAAATACAGTTTTTTTAATGGTCTGATCTTGAATATATGGAAGAAGAGAGGTGGTTTTTGAACTTTGCTGTGAGTCTTGCCCACCATCCTACTGAAATCTGAGCATGGGAAAGCTGACCATCATGTAGCCCAGTCCTGTGTATATTAATTAGCTCTCTGGATGGTTAGGCAAGATATTTTCCCAGCCCTGCTTGAAGATGTAGACAATGTACCTGGTATTTTTGTATGCAGATAAAGCCATGCTCCTGCTGACTTACAGCCAAATGTCAGCACAAGCTCAAATTTTAATATTTTTGTCATTTCACTATTACAGTGCCACTGACATCAGGCAACTGTGCTTGAGGCTATTACACCAGCCCTGTGTAGTCCACAAACATTTATTCCAGAATGAATGTGATAGTCTTTAAGGTACTACCAATATATTAGTTATTGTCTGTTCCTATACATCTGCCAGAAACAGGGCCTTCTTCCTCACTCTTGAAATTTTATCTGGATTACATTTGTTCACCTGAAAAATATTTCACTTTGCACTTGTTTTGCTTCACTTCACTTGGACTCGGACCTTTTTCTTTAATTTAATTAATTCCAAATGATATCAGTTTTACCTGTCAGTTTTGCAATTTGCACTTGAGACGAGTGATTAAGCAGTTCACCAAACAGGACTAGAAAGGGCTTTACTCCAATCATTAGTCAAGGATTCTACCAAAAACAGATGTGCTATAGATTGGCCAAATTTTTGTTATTCTATTGTGCCCATCAGTTTTCTAAAACCAATGCCTAGCTGAAATATTGTGTTTGCATTTTGTATGTATGTAAAGGATGTTTGTTCAACATCTGAAAATAACAGATTCTCCAAGGAAAGTTCAACTTCCCCTCATCATTCTGACATTTCATTGATTGACACACTCCTTTCTTTTCAAAACAGGCCTTTGACTTCTGACACACAAACTGAAAGTTTGAACTGATACTACTGGTTGTAATAGTTATTTTATTGATATTGTTTTATGCTGCTCCTGTATGGTGTTATTCAGTTGTTAGCTGGTGTTTTGTAGAATGATTCATTACCTCACTGGTTTTATGTTGTGTCATTTTTATAATGGAATGATAATACTTTTGGTGTGTTATTGTTGATGTTGCTTGCTTAGCTGCTCCGGACAATTTTGAGGAGAAACAGAGCATTTATTTTTTCAAAGGCAAGAAACCAAGTTCCAATATTCAACATCAGTGCCCTTGCTTATGTAAGCCAAATGACACCACCAAATCAAGTGAAGTATGAAAAGACTGAAATACTGAAATCTAGAATCAAGGAATCCTACAATAGCACACAACAGACCAGTGAAGACTGAGCATGCTCAGTGACAAAGAAATGCAGGTAAACTGGTGAACGGAAGTACTTGACACTGCAGCATTTTGTTGCAGGTCCCAACAATAGCGACAACATACTATAACTAAACCATTCCTTCATCAGCATATATGAAAAAATATACAATTGTACATGGTACCCTTAAATACTATAGAAGTCTCGTGGAAGCCACTTTTCCATTGGTTCATTCTGTGGTGCTCCTCTAATATTTAAAGTCCTACAAGCACATTCAGAGATTAGAAAAGTCATATTTTGGGCTACATCTCCTTCAGCCATCATAAATAGTAGATTCTGAGAGCTGCAACACAAAATGTAGTCTTCCCAAGCTCTAAATGAATGCCCTTTCAGCTGAGCAGACAATAATGGCAATGGCACAAGATGAACCTGGAAAAAGAGCTGTCAGTCCGCTTCTGTAGTGTTTAAAGGATGTGTAAGAATTTTGCTTTTAGAGAATTCAGATAGACTATTAGACTGTAATCCTGTTACATTTCTTTGCCTACAGGTTGATGACCAAATGAAGCTCCTTCAGAACTGTTGGAGTGAACTACTAATTCTAGATCATATTTATCGGCAAGTGGTACACGGAAAAGAAGGATCCATCCTTCTAGTCACCGGGCAACAAGTGAGTTTGCAAACTAAAAATATTGATTTTGTTGTTAACCTTTCCCCCGAAACAGCAGGATTTAAACTAAATCAGAAGCACTTCTGTTTTACACTAAAAGTATTACCGTGTATGAGGGGGAAATGACCACAGATATTGGCTACCTACAGTATAACACAACTAAAATGACAGAGTCTAACAATAAAAGCAAATATAACTGTTAACTCACTTTTAAGAATCTATTCATATACCAGTGCAATTGTGATACGATAGGCCATCAATGTGATATCTATGGCATAACAGCCATCTAACTAAAGACAAAAAACATGCACAAGAAATTGTCATTCTGCTTAGTTGTGTTTACTCTTCTTGTGTTCTCTCCCTCTCCAAAAAAAAGAAACTATAAATCAGTCTGATCTTTAGGTCAAATGTGAGAATCTTGCAGTTGTCAAGATATTGTTAGACTTCAGTTCCCAGCATTTCTCACCATTAATTATGTTGACTAGCTAAGCTGGGAGTTGTAGCCCCCAAGTTGCACACATATCTGTTACCAACAGTATTCCAACCAATGTGTATTCTTTTTGTTTATGGAGGGAGCTGATATAGCAGAACAGTGACCTGAATTCTTTTGGTAGAGTAGGCCCATTTAATCAATGAGATTTATCTAAATGTTACTATTAAACAAATCTACTCTTGCTGGGATGATCAATAAGACTCAGGTCTATGTTGGCACTTTGGGTTGCTGGGAATATAGGGAGCGACTTAGGGAGAAACAGCAGGGTTGAACCTTTAGGTAGGTGCCAGACAGTAGGAAATGGGGAGTAGCAGTAGCAGCCTGAATCAACTCTGCACCCCCTAAGCTAGTTGGTAGCCCTTGTGTCTGTCATAGGGAAGTAAGATTCAGCTTCAGGCTATAACCTCTAAAATATCCCATCCACAATAGCGTGGTAATTCTGTGGTTTGTGGTCCAAAGAGGCTCACACACACAAAAATTAGGGTTCAGCTTCCAATCTGGCAAGATTCTGTATGCAGACCAGAGGCAATGCTGTCTTATCCTTCCTCCCAGACAACAAAATGCCTTCACTCAGCCAAGAAAGGCCATCCAAGCTAGGGAAACATTAATAACTTTAAACTTTAAAAAATACAAAACACTTCAGAAACTTTCTATGGTCCCATCAAGCTCCCATAGAATTCATGTCTTGCATATTCTCACACACTGAAGGTGTCCCTGGACAATTAGCGTGGCATTGGGCAACTGACTCTAATTTTGGTGGGTTGATCTGAGAGGACTCTCTGCTGCTTGGTGGCTGTGTTTCATTTATCATGTCCTAGAGCAAGGCAGAGTAAACGAGAGTGGCAAGTTAAATTAAATCAAATCCGTGCCCTTTGAAAATGTATTTCAGCTCTGGTGGAAAATAACGTACAGTGTCAGAGGAAGGCAGAATGCATTTGGTGCGTTTTATTTCTGATTCAAAGTGAAACCAAATGATGGTCCACTGGCATTTAAGTAGCTGAAACTTAAACTGCTTTTCTTCATGGACATACTGAGGAAACAGTTGCTTATTCGGACTGCAGTCCATATCTCAGTTGTTATCCCAAACTTGCATAGAGAGCCTAAGCCCTAATTTAAACCATGTCAGTTATTCCTTTGTACAGATAGTCATATATGCTATTCATCAGAAAGAAAGATGTACATGATATGTGAGTCAGGTTACTGGAGTTGCCTGAATCTATGAGAATAGTCTGGTTAAAGTTAAGCAGTTTTGATGTCTGATTGGTTTCTATGAGCTCTGCAGCATATCATGCACCTAGGACCCAGAACAGATTATTCAGTAGCTAAAAAAGATCTTCCCTGTGGCTCTGTGCCAACTGATTTCAAAACTCCATGACCCCCTGAATAGTCTTTGCATAACTCAGCATGGATTGCAAAGAGACAGTGGACCATTTCATCATTTTTAAATAATAAGAGCCTCGAGTATATTGACTACACATCATGAGAGGTCTCTGAAAATTTTATTTTTGCTGGGTAAAGATAGTCTCAGATCAAACTGAAATCATGTCTGATTTGCAGTGGCTCCTTTCTGATCCTGCCTTGTCAAGCCATTTCTGAACCTAACTTCATGTACATTTCCATTTGTCACAGTAATCTTGAAGGCTTGCATATTTCATATTCATTCTTGGTCATCATATATAATCTTCTTAGAAATAACAGTTCAGTAAATGAAAAAAGAAAGAAAAACTAGAGACAGAAGAAGAGATAAGAAAATCTAGATTCCAGTTCTTAACAGAAGAATTATGTTCTAGTCCTTCAGTACTTCCTTCAAACCAAGTTTCCCACTACTCACTATTTTCCTTCTCTTCCTTCTTCTTTTTCTTCCTGTTGCTATTATTCATCAGCAATAATTACTATGATTTAAAAAGGAACTAAAGTGCATTTTTCACCCAGATATCATAAAAGAACAGAGAATGAACTTCTCTCTAATAAAGGCACAGTATTGCAATAGAAGCCCTTTCTGCAGGACATGGTCATCCCACAATGGGGACAGGAGAAGGATGGGACCGCGATGACAGTTACGCATGATGTCATCACAGTCCTGTCCTTCTCCTGTTCTCAGGCAGCACAATCACATGACCCATGATTGCGCTGCCATCCCATACTTACTTGATGTGCGGAGCATCTGGAAGCGTAATGGCTAGGCTTCCTGCCTCAGTGCAGCCTGGGAAAGCCTGGGCTATGCTGCAGAAGGAAGAAGTGAGGCCATCACACTTCCTGGATTGTGGAGGGAGCCGGTGTGGAGGGGAGCACTCCCATCGCACTCTCCTCCTGGCAGAGCTGCTGCCGAGATCCCTGGGATAAAGTAGGGTGAGGAAGGCCAGAGTCTCTCTTCTGTAGACCCAGCATGATGTAGTCATTTGAGTGCTGAACTACAATCCTGGAGACTAGGTTTTGATTCCCCTCTCGGGTGTGGAAACTCCCTGGGTGACCTTGGGCCCACTGCAAACTTTCTTTCCATAAAAACCCATGATAGGTTCACTTTAGGGTCACCATAAGTTGGAAATGACAACAGCAACAACAACAGCTCTCTCCTGTATGCTAATTTTTAGCTTTGAATTATTTCATTTTCCACATTTTAAAGGAAATTTACATTTCTTCCAGACTGCAATTAGTGCATTTATTATGATTGCTGTCTTATGTTACTGAACTCTCAGAGCTTGGAAGTTACCTTTAAAGGAATTTGTTACTTGCAAGGTCCCTGCAAGTAGATGGCCATTGTTGTGTTCCTTCAAATCTTTTCTAAATTATGGCAACCATGAGGTGAAGTTATCACAGGGTTTTCTTGGCACAATTTGTTCAGAGGGAGGTTGCCTTGCCTTCCTCTGAGGCTGAGTGAGTGTGATTTGCCCACGGTCACTGAGTGGGTTTCCATGGCTGAATGGGAATTTGAACCCTGATCTCCCAGTGAACTAGCCCAACACTCAAACCACTACACCACAGTGAGTCTCAACTAGTTAGGTACCATTATAAATATTTTAAAAGGAACTATTTACTTTCATATGTCTTCCAAGAAACCTGGACCATTTCTTTTAGCGGTCTGTAAATATGTCTACTACACATTTCTTTGTTATTGTAGAAAGGAATTGATTATAAGTAGTTACTTATTTCCATGTTCTCTTGTCCCTGTCACTGCCTATATCAATGAAAAGCAGTATGGGTATAGGGTGTACCGAGAAGGGAAAGCATTGCCCTGCACAATAAAAATTCTCTTCCCTTCCCAAGAAATTTTTATTCAGTCTTCAAATGTCTACCATTGCAATAACTTAAAACTTTAGTTTAGTCTTTAGAATACAGTTTAGGAACTGAAAGAAATGGATCAGGCAAAATTACCAAGAGGATAGAAACACAGCAAATAAATGTGTTCTAAGTACAAACAATTTTTGAATGTCTCACTTGCTGCAGTGCTAGAGATTTGGAGACTAAAGGAAAATTTGGTGGGGCTAAATTGTTATTGGGGGAAACCAATGGCTTCATTTTGCTCCCATAGCTCTACGTCCGAGTCAGGTCCAGTTTCTGTTTCCAAGGTCACCCAATGCTCCTCTGTGTTCCTGGACATACAATTTCTCAAGCGTCTGCCAGTGGTGTTTGTGCCTCTGTGGATCTGGCCCTCTTATTAGGGAGAATGAGACAGTTTCTTTGGGCACCAGATTCTGGAGGAAGAGAAGGAAACAGCAAGCTATTGCAAGATAGGGTGTGCACCATGGAGGCTGTCCTGTTGACTTTAGGTATAGTGTTCAGGTAAGAATTCAGTTGCATATCCAATAAGCTTCCATAACTGGAATAGGCCCAGGCCAAGGCAACTACCCTTTGGCAACTAGGCATTTTCCTGACACTGGACAAGGCACTCTCCACTTCCACCACCACTAACCCAAACTATTAGCTCTTGCCCAGGCAGATCCACAAAAATCTTGAGCAGAATAGGCCTCAGGATGTGGTCTTCAGTTTAGCTGGGTTGTGGCCAATTTGCAATGGTGTCCTGATCCCAGATATTTCCCTTCCTTGTTTGCCTCCATGCAGTGACAACTCATGACATTGTACTGATGTAGGAGACTTTGTGCATTTATTTGCCAGTCTGGCCAGTGTGGGCCTAATGCCATATATCAGTGGCTCTTAACCTGTGGTCTATGGACCCCTGGGGAGCTGCAAATTCCTCACAAGGGGTCCATGAAGGCTTGAAGAAATGTTAGAAGCTTTCACAGTGAAGATAGAAAGAAAGACAGACCGACAGGCAGTCGTACATTGATCTCAAAGAGCAGGAGTCTTGCCAGTGATAGACAGACATCATCTGTATCAAATTTCATTACAATATCTCAAACCATTCAAAAGTTATGAAAATAACTTTTTGATGGCAAAAAATGTACTCAGCAGTGCTCCCCAAATTTGGAGACCCTTGATGATAAATACTTGATATCTCTTTAGGGTTTTAAATCTTGACTAAGTCTTTGTGGTCTATGGCAACAGAAGATATTTAAAGGGGGTATGTGGTAAAGAAAAGAACCATGGCCATAAACTACCTCTTAAAGCCAAGTGCAGAGCTGGCTCTATCATTTGGGAGAGTGAGGCAATGATGTTTTGTAAGGCAATCAAGTATTGTGTAGCAACCAATGTAGTAGATAGCTCAAGCTTCAGGCTATAGGCTAACCTGCTGCCCTCAGGTGCAGTGCAGAATGTTCACCTATCACCAGTGTTGAAGAATGATTCAGTCTCATTAGTTCAGTTAGCATTTGTATAAGGAATGGAGAGAGGTGCCATCTTGCTCTTTGCCTCAGGTTGCAAAATGTCTTGGGCTATCCCTTGCCCAAATAGTGTTAGGCTTCTTGATCCAGTTTTTATAGGATAAGTCCCATGGTTCTCTTCTAAAAGTGAAGAGCTTTGTTTCACACCTCCAGGCTAATTTGAGTCTGGCTGCAAATGGAAAGCAGTACGTTCATATAAATGCTAGAAATCGCATACAAAGGGAAGCTGCTAATTTATACAGTTCTGGCTTATTTTCTTTTCATTGCATATGTATTCTATTTCAGTACTTTGGAGCACAACTTAACCTGTGTTGTATAAGACAATAAGTATGCATGCATGGGTGGCCTAATGATCACTCACATATGCACCTGCCACTTGATGAATGGGCACTGATATACATTTTCTATCCACTAACTCTCATCCACTGTAGCCAATGTGGTGCAGTGGCTGGAAAGGTGGACTAGGACTCAAGGAGACCAGGGTTCAAATCCCTGCCCTGTCATGGAAACCCACTTGGTGACTGTGGGCAAGTCACACACTCTCAGCCTTGGAAGAAGTCAATGGCAAATTTCATCTGAAGAAATCTCTACAAGGAAACACCACGGCCCTTTCCTCACACCACCCCCAACCCACAATGGCCATGGGATTATGAAGGGATCATGACAGCAGTTCTGCATGATGTCATCGCAATCTCATTGCGATTCGATGGCCACCCGTCACAATCACGAATTAAATCATTGACAGGTTTCTCCCATCACTTCCCTCCTGCACTTACCTGTCGTGCAGAATGGCAGGAAGCACAATGGCTGTGCTTCTTTCCCTAGTGTAGCCTGGGAAACTGCCAGGCTGTGCTGTGGAAGGGAGGGGTGGAGCCATCATGCTTCCTCCCATCCAGCAGGCAGCTGGTGCAGAGGGGAGTGCTTCTGTCACACTCCCCTCCTGGGAGAGGTTTTCCCTGGATCCCATCGCAATGGCTTCTGACACAGGTAAGGTGCAGAAAGGGCCTGTGAAAGGAGTCACCGTAAGTCAGAGTTGACTGAAGGCACACAGCAACAACAACAACCCATCATGCAAACAAACAGCACATATCTGTCCCCCCAGATTCACATTTTGCTGCAGTATTCACACAGAACTGGACCTACGTTTCCCAATACTGCCACTAAAGTACTGTAAACAGTATCCTCAGGATTCACAGCCTAAGACAAAAAGGTAGTATTTTTAAGACACAGAGACTGTTGGTTGTTGTTACTGCTGTCTTCAAATAAGGAGGCCTGACAGCAACTCACAATATAGAGTTGTACCTTGTAAGCATATATTTTATGGCTCAAGATGTTTGGGTATTGCCAAATATACCCTTGATTCTACATTCTCTTTGGAGGTAAAAGCACACCTGATTAAAGGCTCTTTCACACTACACAATTATAATGCTATGATGATTCCACTTTAACTACCATGGCAACATCCTATGGAATCCTAGGATTTGCACTCTAGGGAGAGATATTTAGAATTCACCAGAGAGCTCTAGTCCCTTACCCAACTACAAACTCCAGAATTCCACAGGATGCTGCTATGACAGTTGAAGTGGAATATAGTGCTGTGTAATGTCAAAAGGTCCTAAGTTACTAAAATGAGTTTTTTTTAAACTATCTGGGTGAGGGTTAAAATAGACATACCCCAATGAAATTGAATGCAATGCAGTCCACGTAGATAATTTCTGCCGGCTTCACAAAGTGGAGATGAACTGCTTAAACCACTTGTTTCAGCTGTTGAGTTGAGAGCTGAAGGCATAACCATGACAGATCCCCTCCCAAGCCTCACTCCACAGCTGGTCATTGCCTCACTGCCAGTCCTGAAATCTGGTCCTAGCTCCTGGAAGGACCAATATAGCTATTATTTAGGTCACCATATATCAGTTTTTTTAGATCGTAGCTCATGTATATGCAGGGCTAGACCAAGATGCTTTCTTGCAAGAGGAAGAAAAGCAAATGGTGTCCCACACACTATTTGAAATGTCCAACTACATCTTTTTTTATTTGAATTATTCATTATACATACAAATTACAATGCAAATTGCATATTTCAGTCCTTAAACCCTCCTTGGAGTGGTATCTCATAATTAATTTCTTTTTCCCTTTATATGGTATATCATTTTAACTCTATCATCAACATCTTCATAGCATTCTTTCTCTTTTACAAACTCAAATCAGTTTCTCCAATCTGCTGGACCAATCCTCTTCTTTCAGCTGACCCAGATATAGCTCCACTTCTCCAGTATAAAATCGAACAGCATATAATCTGCTATATAGTATTTCCATCTATTAAGGTCCCACTTTTATTTATCCTTCCACCCATAGGCAGTCACTGCCTGTGATGCTATTAATAATTGTTTAAATATTCATCCCCTTTTTGTACCCCAATATCCTTAACGTTAATAATCAGCCATCTTTATTTATTTTCAACTTTCCCCTTGTAATTCTATAAATTTCCTGTTTGATTTCTTTCACTCCCACCACATATGAATATAAGTTCTTTTAAAGCCACATCCATGCCAACATTCAATAGCATACGCTTATAAATATAAGATAGTTAATGTAGTGTTCTTTACCATCTTATTAATTTCATCTGTTCTCTTACTGGATCATTTTTATTTTTAACTATTTCTAATAGCGATTGTTGAATTTCTCTTTTATTAATCCTAACATCCACTTTCCATATTCCTAATAAGTTCTCTATCAACATAAATTGATTATCTAAAAGTATTCTGTAAAATTTTGCCACCGATTTATGTCCAAGTGCATCTCACCCAAAGCCAGCCAAGTTATTTTGGCATGTCAGGCAGGCGACCTCATAAGCACCTCACTGCTTCCCTTAACATTGCACTTTTGTAATCAAAGCTTGGAAAATTACATTTTAAAAACAATTTGTTACCATACTCATAACGGGAAAGGGGGCTCAATTACATTACATTGTCAATGCTCTTTGCAGTATTTCAGAATTAACTTGTGTTACATGTTATTTGTTATGTCATGCTTTTTTCATTACATTTCTAAAAGATTGATAAGAAGATGGTACAGTCAGCCTTCCACATTTGCAGGTTTCACTTTCACAGATTTGATTATTTATAAGTGTATCCAATCTCTACCCCCCATCAAGTGCTTCTCTTCTGGAGGAACCTTCCTTCTTGGTGGCTCTGATCAGGCTGTGCAGCCCTTTAAAAATTGGTCTCTGGTGGTCCTCCTTCTCCTTCTCCCACTGCCTGGTCAGCTAAGGATGCTTGCAACCTGATCTCTCAGTACCACAAACCCTCTCCTGATGCCACCCCCATCCAAGATAGGAGATAGGCAAGTGAAAGGAAGTGTAGGGCCATCATGCCAACCCACCCTCTTTCCCTCTCCTTTCCCTTACCTGGGCCATTTCTGCACTCAAGTGTTATAGTGCTGTTATCCCACTTTCAATATCCTATGGAATCCTGGGGTTTGCAGTTTAGGGATGGGCCTTTGAAGCCTCTCCCAAAACTGCAAACCCCAGGATTCCATAGGATGTTGAAAGTGAAATAACAGCGCTATAACACTTGAGTGCAGAAATGGCCCTGATTTGGACACTGGGTGTCTGCTCTCCCCACCATGCCTCAGCCCCCTTCCCACAGGCACACACACATTTTAATATTTATGGTTTGTCCACTTTTGCAAGGCTCCTCTGCCCCTAATCCTAGCAAATGTGGAGGTCCTATTGTATTGTTTTATGCGATGGCCAAAATATTATTAAATCAGAAATTTACCTTTAAAAAGTAATTCATTCTTAATGTTTGAGGAATCAATAGTTATTACACAGTACAATGTTGAAAATGTAACTTGTTCTATTACTCCCTACATCATTTTTTACTTTTTCATTACTTTATTATTTTGAAAGGTGAAAAATACTTAGGTTTATTAAGAGAATAGCACAAAATTTGAACAACAAAACTTAGCTTTCCCCAAAAATATCATTAATTGCCCTTTAAAGTTTGAGGGTAACTAGAAAATATTACTCACCATGCCACTAAAATAACTTCTCTCTTACTTACTGCTTTCCTTTTGAATTGTAGCTTTGTCAAAGAATAACTAGTTACAGTTAATTATATTATTTGACGCTCATTATTTCTAAGCTTTCCTCTAAATGCCTAAAATTGACTTTTAAAATAACTGGAAAAATAACTAGAAAATTATGTGAATTTCACCAAAAAAAAAACTATCATCATTCCCATATGTTCTATTAATGTGGAGATGTAGTTTGTTTTCATTCTCTTTGCCTCAATTCCAAGTAACTAATTACACATTAGATATTAACCTGTCATTTGTTATACCAAGCTCTGTTTAAGACACACCCTAAATCTAATGCCTTAGGCCATTTCCACACAACGATGCTCTTACAGGTCATCTCGCTGCAATCCCAGGTCCAGAAGGGAGCACATCATCAACGCTCCCCTATGCACCCGCTCCATCCATGCAGAAGAGAATGCAATGGCACCATGTCTTCCTTCCATAGCGCAGCCGGGTTTTTTTCATTGCTGCGCTACGGAAGGAAACATCGCCAATGTGCTTTCACAGCTTTCACATAGCCAGAAGTGACAGGAGTGTTGCGCAATTGCAGATACGAAACGGATTTTTTCAGTTTTGCGGAAACTGTGCAAGCGCGACGCTCCGTGACAGGATGGCAGCGGGATAGCGACGATGTCATGCAGAAGCATGACCTGCTGACCACTGCCATCTTGTGGCAGAAACGAGACAACAACATCATGCAGAAAGTGCCTTAGCCAGCGGCCTCATTCTGTCTAACGGGAAGGTTAGCCTGGAGTTTGCATGTAATGTAAGTTATCATGCCCAAGTGGCTTGACATTGTCAACAAACCGAGGACATTTAGCAGCTCCCTGGTTAGCCACCACTCATGGCTGATGACCTGTGTGTGGTTTGGTGGGTCGCAACATGGGCAAGCCTGCAGAATGAAGTGAAATTTGATTTCAGCTGTAGGAAGGACAATATCAATAGATGAGAATAAATTGTATTAAGACTGTGGAATACATGTAAGTTTGAGTGGGGGCGGTTTTCCTGCTCTTACAGTTCTGGAACATTAGAATTCTTGGAAGAATTCAGGATTTCCTGTCTCATATTTAAATATGGAATAGATTTAATTATATATATGTATTTATAATGCATATTTAGATGTGTATTAATGAATCACTTATTATTGTTTGATGAAAAGACAATAAACAATTAGAAAAAAATAGGATCAATTTACAGCTATGATCTAAAACCAAATGCTTTATCTAGTTCAAGATATAGCCCACAAGAGCTCATAAAGTTAAATATCGAAAGTTAAATTTTGAAAGCAATTACTTATATTTCAAGCCCCAAGTCAGGTAATATAGTTATAGACAAAATTTGTAAAAATTACTTTCTTTTCAAAAAGAAAGCTTTTTTAAAACTAAAATAGTTTTGCTTAATTTTAATTTAAAATAGTTACTTTGCATTACTTGTAAGAAATGAGGCCACATAATATCCTGCAATTATAAAAATAATAAAAACAATCATTGTTACACTGCAAAAGGAAGATGCTGTCCTACATTATATATAACTATAGCACAGTTGTACCTGAGTTATTACAAAAAAGGGATTAATTGCAAGTAACTGTCTATAATGAATTACTTACAAGCTCTGATTCAGGCATTTGAGTTTCTAACATGTGAAAGCAGTTTTTTGCATCTGGACTTAAGAGTGAGTGTAGCAGATGCACACCTAGGTGTGTATGCCTGTCTATAACATAATATTTATCAGGACCAGACTGCACTTCTTAGATACAGTCTTTAGAATATGTGTCCCTGTCTAGAATATGTGTCTCTGCCTAGGTACAGTATATTTGTCATGGGTACAGTATATTTGATTCAGCTGCTGTATAGTACTATATAGTCAGTAGATCTACCAGAGGTTTGTAAATACCACAGTATAGGACTATGCATGGCTAATCTTCTTCAGAGCAATGCCCATAGTTGCTTTCATGGATTTGGGTGAAGGAAGAAAAAAATGTAGAAGTAAAAACAGGTTGCTTACCTGTAACTGTGCTTCTTTGAGTGTTCATCTGTGAACTCACAAAAATAGGTCATCTGTGCCTGCACAGTGTGTGGTTTGGAACCTTCTAGAGCAGTATAATATGTGTTTTGACAGTAATTCTATCCACTCACCGCATGCCTATCCAGCACGCTTCCTGTCTAAACCCTCAATTGCACACACACCAAAGCAGCGCCAAGAAACAAAGGCAAAGGTAGGACATGGCAAGAGGAGAATGAGCAGGGTTGTGTGAGTTCACAGATGACCGCTCAAAGAAGTTAGCAATCTGTTCTTTGTGGTCTCTGTGATTCACACAAATGGGAGATTAGCAAGCTACTAACCATAGGAGCAGGAAGTGTCATGCCACAGAGGGAAAAAAAAGTACAGCTTTCCTAAAGCCAGCCTTCCTAGACCTCATGTCCATTTTGTAATGGGAAATAAATGTTGACAGCTGAGAACTGGTAGTACCTCTACAGACGTCCTGTAGAGGAACACCCTTGAGGAATGCAGCCAATGCTGACAATGCTCTTATCAAGCGACTCTTAATCTGGGATGGAAGCTGCTTGCCAGCCAGTTCATAAGTCAGACAAATAGTTGCTGTGACTCATTTCTAAAGTCTTGGGAAACAAACAGGAAGTCCTTTCTCATTAGAGGAATAGCAGAGGAAAAGCCTTTGTAACTTCCTGAAGAACCCTATGCACTCAGTGTAGAAGTCTAGGGCACAGCGAACATCCAGGAAATGAAGACTTGCATTCCAGATCAGATGTTGGGCTCTGCATGAATGCAGCAAGCACAATGTCTTTGTTTAAATGGAGCACAGAAACCATCTTCGGGATGAAAGTGATGTTTGTATGAAGCACCACTTTATGGAATCTCAGCTAAGGCTGATCCACATGAAATGTACACAGCTCCCCTGCTCTCTTAGCAGAGGTCACTGCAACCAGGAAAGCAGTTTTCCAAGACAACCACCTAAAGTCACATGTATCGATAGGTTCAAAAGGCTTTCTAGAAAGCTGGGACAAAACAAGTTGCAGGTACTATCCAGCAATAGGTGGGTGCAAGTTCTTTGATCCCTTTAGAAATATTTTTACTAAAGGGTCTTGGAGACAACAAGTCTTATCTAGGCATTAGAAATGCCACAATATTGCAGAAAGGTAACATTGATCGAGGACCAAGACAATCCCTTGTCTGATAATGAGTCCATAAGTTAGAGGACATGCAAAATCCTAGCATCATCAGCTCAACCCTGATGAGCATGCAGAAAGTCTGTAAACTTAGTCCATGTATAACAGTAGGATCTCCTCATAGAGGCTTATGTACAGCCTCTATGATGCGTCTGACTGATTGAGACAGGGAAGTCAAAGGAAGTGTCTCCACACAGTAAGTCAGAGGGTTTGTAGATCAGGATGTTCCACCTTGCCTTTGTGGATGGAAAAAAGAACTGGACATGATGGTAACCTCAGGTACTCCCTTTCTGATAGATGGACCAGGGATGCAAACCACAACTCTCTGGGCCACCATGGAGTGATCAGAATGTATATTGCTTTGTCCTGGCAAATCTTGACAATGACCCTGGTGATGATGGCAAATGGAGGAAAAGCATACATGGCAGGCCCTCCTCAGTGCATTACAGAGAGATCTATTCCCCCTGTCGATTCTGGAGCAGAAGGCCTAGCACTGCCTGTTGAGAGGAAATGTGAAGATATCCACAGCTGGGTTGCTCCAGATTGCGAAGATCTTCAGGAGCATGCCTGGGTAGAGCTTCTACTCATGGCAGGACACAGGTGTCCAACTTATGGTGCCCACCAGGACATTCTGATCTCTGGAAAAAGATCTACAGATGTTCTGTGGAATCTAAAACTAGATTTGAGATGTAGTAAAATATCTGAACAAGTACCACCTTGCTTGTTCAGCTGGTATACGATGGTTGTATTGTCTGACATGAGCTGAAAAGTCTTTTCAAAGGCTTTGAAAGCTTTGGTGACTGCTGTCAGTTCAAGGGCATTTAAGCCTTCTTCTCCTTGGACCATTGGCTCCTGACTGTCAAACCTTCTGAGTACAGTCCCCAGCCCAGCCCTCTAGGGAGATGTTTGTGGTGATGATTATGGAAGGTTGTCAAGGTGAAAATGGCATGCCCACTTCTATGTTGTGATGGTCCTGTCAGAATGATGAGAGTGGGATGTTTGTTTAAGCAAACAAGCACCACCAGGTCCGGCTGGTCAAAAGCCTCCTCCCCTCTCCAGCCAGGAGGAAAAGCCACTCCACACCGCAATGAGGAAAAGACAGATCTATTGCGGGTAGTAAAAGCAGACAAAGTAGACAGAGGCTAGTAACAAATAGCCCTGTCGTAAAATAATCAGTGGCAAAAACACACAGCAGAACACGATACAGCAGCACGAGCGTGAGGTAAGAAAAAGAGAGAGAGCTTATACAGAGTGGTCCTATTCTATACATATTTACAGCTGACTTGCATCAGGTCCATTCCACATCTCGTAGTCATAACACTTAGACTGCCCCATAACACAGACACAGCTGCGTGACCTTGTCCAATACACACAGCACATACACAAAGACAAGGTCCCAGGGGAGACAGCGCAACAACAAGTCTGATTATCCATTACTGAACAGGTCCAACTACCACTTGAGGACTTGTCATCATATTTGACTGAGAGTCCAGAAAGGGAACCAAGCTTGGAGTGGCCTCTTTCTCATCCTGGCATCAAGTGTCACAGATGTTATGGATGCCATGAGCCTCAACAGCAAGTAGACATCCTGAGAGCTGATTCTCCTCATTCAGAGGCACTGAAAGGTGGCTTATCAAAGGACCAGACACCTGTCCTTTGGAAGAAAAGCAACTTGAACCCAGAAGTTCAAGAAGTTTCCTATGAACCTGATCCATTGTGAAGATTTCAGACATTTTATCATGAGGCTGAGAGTATTCAGGAAGTCTATCATCATAATGTTAATGTCCTGAAGTAGACACACTCAAATAGGGGCAATTAGAGGTCAGTCATCCATGTAAGGGAGGAGTACAATGTCCTGCTGTCAAAGCCAAGCAGCCAGCACCACTGTGCTCTTGGTGAAAACTTATGGGGCAGTGCGTAATACAAATGGTAGAATATGAAAGCAGTAGGCCCTTCTTCCCATGGTGAAACGGAGGAATTTCTGGTGAGATAACCTGATGACAATATGGAAATAGATGTCATTTAAGTTCAGAGTGGCAAACCAATTGCTCTTCTGCACAAGGGGTAGAATGGTACTGAGGGTAATAATTCTGGAGCTTCTCGGTTAGGCATAAAACTTGACAAGGTGATGGTGGAGCCTCATGATGCCTTTTATGGGAAGGAGACCTAGCACTGGATCCATGTCAAGATGGAACTGATGACCTCAGACACCTCAGTGTGGATTAAATCAAGTCACATTGATGATGCAGCATATAATGCATCTCCTTTGGATATTCACATCAGTCTTTATGATAGCAGTAGTAGGGGGATGGTAAAAGATCAGGGTAGTCATAGGTGGAGACCACCGTATGAGAGCAACCATAAGAACTTTCCCTCTCAATAGTACTGAGGTACTGAACATCAAGATCAGTGGAACCTTAGTCTTACTTCTTACTCAAAGAGGGCTATGCGACCAAGATTCCAGAAGAAGTAAGCCAGTGTTTGCACCAACACTGGACTCTAGCAGATGGAACTAGTCACCTCAGAGATCAGATGGTAGAAGCCTGTACCAGTATCGATGCACGCCACAGAAGTGGAGGCCTACGATCTGCAGGAGGAGAGCATGGTTCCTGTGCCAATGGGGAGGGGTCCATTACTCCCTATCCAAGACAATATGGACTGTTGTCAGATGGTAAGATCATATAAAGCTCGGTGGTCATACCAGAGATTCAGCTGTTTGAGCTGTTTTCTGGGATAGAAGAGGGAGGTGACCACACTAAGACCAATGCTGAGACTTCTGATTCCAATATAGGCAGAACAGGCTGATCCAAGTGTACCTGAGACAATTTTGAGTAGATCATCCAGCTTAGTCTTCTTCCTCTTCCTATGCTTCTTATGAACATGCTGAGGAATGCTGGAAGCAATGTCTACTGATAATTCCAGAGACCTCTCCAGTATAGAAGGAACACAATGCCTTTCACACTGGTAACTGAAAGCAGTCTCAGTCATAGCCTCAAGCAATATACTAGGCATGTAAGGGACCCTAGACCTCATTGCTGCAATTTCAGAGGCTGGCCTCTCTGTCACATGGTGCTTAGAAGGAGCAGACAAGATTTCTAGAGACCACTTCATAGCAAGCTGTGCAGATGAGCTCAATATTGATGATACTAAAGGTACAAAGGGGTTCAAGATGTCAAATAAGAACCGGACTTCACAGCCAGTGCCAAGATCATATGCAGGGTTCTGTTCTCCACAGCTATATCCAAAGCATTCAAGGCGTTTTCCCAAAGAAGTGCTTTCTACCTGGCAGTGCAGTTGTTACTGCTTTGTGGAGTGAGGAACTGGTGATGACAGCAGGAACCAATGTTACATCTGTCTCCAAGACTAAGGAGGCATTTAGAGTGACCATCTTTGTCTGGTATCTTACCTCCAGAAGAGGAACAGCACTTGAAAAACAATGCAGAAGACATAACAATGGGGCCCAAGCAATTTGTGAGAGCCACACCACCATAACAGTGCCAAACAAGTCCAAGAGACCAAGCCAGAAAGCCAAAGACAAAACTGGGATAAGTAAAGCCATAATTAGTCCAATCCGTCGAAGTACCAAACACAAGGAGAAGCCAAAAACTGTAAACCATAAACCGTAAGCTGAAACCAGTTGTAAATATTGAAGCTGACAGGCTCCTAATCAATGCTGCTGTGGTGGTGAACAAAAAGGAACTGAGGGTTTAGACAGGAAACACACTGGATAGGCACATGGGGAGTGGGTGGGGCTATTGCCAAAATGTATACTGTACTGCTCTAATAAGTACCAAAACAAGCACTGACCCTTTTGTGTGAGTCACAGAGACAATTAGGAATTAGCATAGCTGGCAGTATCATTGAAGTAAGGCAACCACCTCAGAGAGCAGGTTTGGAAGTGAAATGAAAAGGAGGAAAACGGAAATAACTTATAACATTAGTTATTTCATTTTGTATGATTGTACCTTTTTTGAAAAATAATAATAACTGCCAGGTATCAGGAGAAGTGCTTGTGGGCTGTCTAGCTTTGGGTTCTGTGCACCTTTACAATGAGAGGGGGTGTGTGGAGGATGTCATTTGCTGCTCTCTCTCAGGAAGCAAAATATCTTGGGCTAGCTGTAGAGGGTGGTAAGAATCAGGAGCCATGTTTGCATCCAAATAGGAATGGAAGCACACAGGCATGCCTGCTTCCATGTGCAAGTTATTTCACAATATGCCCCATGATGGTATAGAGGGTGAGCATAGTTATTGGTGGGGAATGCTGGGAGTTGTAGTTGAACAACATCTGAACAGCCACAGAATTTGTACCCATGATGTACACCAGGGGATGAAGTAACAAGAATAGGAAATTGCAATAGGTTCCCCTGACACCACTTCATAATGCATCAATGGTCCATAAATGTGTACAGTGCTTTTATAGCACTTTGAAGAGTTATCAGTTTTACTCTCTGCATATTAGAACTAATTAGCAACCTCTATAACATCATCCTGGGGGAAAGGTGTGCTTGCAATTTAATTCATTATCTTCTATTATTGGTGTATCATATTAAAATGACAGGTGTCATGTATTGTACAAGTCATCACAATTTTGATTAATTTAATGAAAGCGGATTTTCCTATGGTTATTCTCTTTATTTAGGGTGAACCTCTTGTCACTCTTAACTGTGAAAGTGCTGGGCTTACCCTATGCTCAAAAATAATCCATGTGGGGGAGGGAGATATTTAAAGCATGATCTTTGTAGATAAAATGTAATTTGAAGTCATTTACAAAATCAGCATAAAATGGTCATCGTTAATGATGCTGAATCTGTAGTGGTAGAGATCTAAATTAGTTTTACTGACAGTGCAATCATTTTAATAAAACATGTTGCTAGAAGGGAGAAAGATTCCTAAAGATCCTGTGTTAATTCACTTGCATTCTCATCTTGGAATCTGTGATCAAACACTATTGGTGTGAAACATTCTGATAAGTGAAATTATACTAGTGCCAAAGCCAAATCAAAGCACTGAGTCAGCACTTTTTCCTAATACTATCATTCAAGAAAAGAAATACAACATTAAACAAAAAAAATTCAGATGCAAATAAAAAAGAGAGAAATATATGCAAACACTAAGTTCTAATTAACAACATGGGTCATTAACTTTAATCATTCACAGAACTGAAAGCAAAGACCATTCAATATCCACTTACATTTCTCCTAACTTCTAATGAAAGGAAACATGCATTACAGAAATAGGATGAGATTTTTTCCCTACCCATCCCTCAGAGAAACTGTTGTAGTTAACATGTCAAGTTGCATGATCACTTTTATAAGCCATTCCTTGGAAGATGGAATTTTGCAGAGATTTACAGGGTTTTGCAACTGTGATGTTTTTGTTGCATTCAACTAACTTCCAACTTATGGTGACCGTAAGACAAACCTATCACAGAGTTTTCTGGGGCTGAGAAAGTGTAACACACCCAAGGTCACCCAATGGGTTTCCATGGCCAAGCAGGGAATCAAACCCCAGATTCCAGGGTTGCAGTGCAGTGCTCAAAACCATTATACCATGCTGGATCTTAGTGAGGGAAAATGGCACTTCCAAGACCATTAAAGAGTAGAAACAGATGCAGGGTAGTCTACTACTGTCATAGATTTTTCTGAGCATCAAAATGTTCTCAGATTCACTAAACAGGGGAACATTCAGCAGGAGTACATGTTTTGGTTCTCTGTTCCAATTAGAGGCCCTATGAGCAGGGATGTGGCTTTGTGGGGAGGGGCAAAATAAGGACATTGACCCACAAAATAAGAAATAAGAAGTATCCCATATGAAATTTCCCTTCAGAACCCAAATTTCTAGCATTGCAGAGAGTAAGACAGTGCACACTTTGAACTCCTATATCTGCTGTGTTCACATTCCCTTGGTAATTTTCCTGCCCCCCCCTTTTTTTAAATACCTAAACTGTTTTTCTGGATGCTCAACTGAAATCTTAGGTTACTGCAATGCTAGAAATTTGGGAGTTGGAGGACAATTTCATTTGAGAAGACCAAATTTTTATATGTAGATGCAGTCCCCTCATTTTCCTTCCCTGCCACCAATAGCTACACCCTCATCTATGAGCATGGAAGGCTGGCTTGTAAACACACTGCCTGTCTGACTCATGCATATTTTGTATGTTCCCTTGCTGGACTGGGAGTCTTGTAGCAGTTCATCAAACTGGCATTTGCACAAACAAAACACAGGTTAAAAATCCTGAACAGAAGCAAACTGTTTTTCAGATTGTAGACATCTTCACTTTCTCAGTAGCCTCAAATGAGGCTACTGAGACAATATCTATGCTACATAGGCCCTTTCTGCACCGGGCTATTAAAATTGTGCAGAGCGACCTCCAATGGAGGGCTTCTGCGCCATAGAGTGGACTGGGGCAGACTACTTTTTGTAGTTCCGCACCTCAGTCTGGTTCAGAGCGACCGGAACTGGTCGCGCAGCGTGCTTTTTAAAAACCTCTTTTTAGAGGTTTTTAAAAAGCATGGAGCGCGCAACTCCATGTCACTGTGTCCCCCGCTCCAGTGCAGATTTGCAGGCATGCACAAGTGCATGCCTGCAGATCTGCCGGGGGCGGGCTTTAGGCTGGCGAGCTTCTCCAGTTAGTGGAGAGCCTCCACCAACCGGAAGCCGCCATTTTGGATGCCGGAGCAGCGCGGAGCGACGAGCTCGCACTGCTCCTCGTCCCGATGGACTCACCTGGACACTGAAGAAGTCCAGTGAGTAGCATTTTTTCACGGTTCCTTTCCCACGTGCGGAAAGGGCCATAGTCACAGCATGTAGCCACATAGTTTGATCCCATACCTTCCAACTGTCCTGATTTGGCAGGGAAAGAGTCAATTAATTCTCCACCACCTTACTCTTTCAGCTGCTTTTAAAATGTCCTACTTTCTTTTCCCATCTCCCACTTTCCCCCTTTGTCCTGGGCTTACTTCTTACTTCCAGTCATTGTAAGTACTTACTTACTTACAGTTACTTACAGTTGCTACAAATTGAATTCAAGGTAGTTTGCATTCAGTGGTTACAGTGGTAATTTAGGTGGCCTGTGCCACTGTTTGAATCATTTCATCTACATGGACCAAAGGCTTTCAGGGACAGAGAAAAAGAATGGATTGCCAGAGAATTAAAAGTCACGTGAGAGAGCTGTGAAGATGTCCATTCACTTATAATAGTTCCCTATCTAGTCAACTGGCCATTTGTTTGAATCACAGGAAAAGCCTCTGAACCTATATGGCAGAAAATGAAAATGGGACTAAGGGAATGAATGCATGGTACCATTCACAGTGATAAATCTATCACATTACTTTTAATCTTGATGGGGAAAAACCCTTCTGCCTGTGTCCAGTGTGCGAAGTATCAAGCGTTGCTTAAATAGCATCACAGTCTCCCTATGTTTTGGGGTGGTTTCTCGGTTTTCAGGGCCTAAAGACGGGCTAAAAAATAATAAATGGGGGTAGTGGTCTGGGGGTCTTGGAGTCTCCTAGCCTGGGTGAAACCAATTTTTTTTCCATTCCTAACAAGAAATGTTAGGGATGGCGTGTGGTATCTTATGTAAGCTTGAACTGTCCTGATCAGGATTATGAGGAGAACAACAATGGTGATGACCATCACATCACAATGGGCATTATTTTTTGAAGGAGTCCCTCAATGAGCATGGTCTTAAGTGTCTGGATAATATATTTCTGTAGTTGAACCAGGCATCAAAACTCAGTCCACATTTTCTCCCAGGATTTGAAATCATTCATTTTGAGCTATATATTAGCTCCCTGTTTCCCCCCTTTCAAAGTAAACTAGCCCATAGACTAAGCAGAGATTATAATGTTCACTTTAATAAGAATAAGAATTCCCCACCCCAGCAACCCTGCTTGAAGATACATTAACTGGGGCTTTTTCATGCACAGTTGAGTTTATGTAAACTGATTGACACCTTTGGGGGTCGTCTTTCCACTGACTCATAATTTTGCTCACTCGTGAAAAAGGTTTCCTTGGTGCTCTGTATTCTCTAGTTAAAGCTGAAAATTCAACTCATCATATTTACAATAAAAAAAAAATCCATTCTGGCTTATTTTTAATTGCAAATCCGACTCCAGGGACCAATTCTCCTGCTTAGGAGGCATCCCTGTGCCTTCTACTAGGGAACCAAGCGCAGTCAATTATGGTAATGAAATGTCAATAAATATAAAAATTTAATACAGTCGACTCGGGGTGAGTGGCAGATGAAGACTTGCCTCCCAGACAAATCTGCTGGTTCTGCAAATATTAAATGCCTCTGAAAGAGGAGGTAGTTGCCTAAGAGCCCTCCAGTAGCAGGGAGGGTGGGAGAATTTACCTATTGAGGTTTCCCATGATGTTATCATCGCAGTAGAACAAGCACAAGTGATATTCATGAGATCCACCTGAACATCTTAACTTATTATTATGAAGCAAAGATCATTTCTCACTTCCAGAAACTACAATTGGTTACCTCTCCAAGGGATTCCTCCTCTCACATAACATGCTCACTTTCCCCACAAATCACAGAGGGGGAATTTGGCTGTGAATGAGATGTCTTTGTAGCAATCTGGCTGTTCCATAACAATAAACTGTTTATTATCCCATTCTGAGGTTGTAAAATTGCAGTTTCTACAGATATAATTTAGTTGTGTTGCAAGTAGGGTTTTCCTGTAATTCCAACACTGGAAAGGCAATTCAGCCTTTGGCTGAGAGGAAATCTGGAAGTGGAGGTATTCCGCATTTGTAAGCATCATTCTAAAACCCTGGGTAGCTAAAATCATTTCCTAAACTGACTTTTCCCACTTTTCCAGTTAGGAAAACAACAACAAAAAGAACCATACACATCTTATATCTGGAGATTATAAAACTGGAATCACATGAAAGTATATACATACATATGTGTGTGTGTGTGTGTATATCCATCCCACTTGTTATCTAAAAAGATGCTCCAAGGGCTAAAAACCATTTCAGCAACAGATCAGCCTATATGCCAAAGGTCTGCTGAAAGAAAATAAAAACCCTCACCCATTTGAAGACGGATAGAAGACACCAGCACAGTCACCCCTAGCAAGGAGATACAGAGCTTGGGAGTAGCCAACAAGACCACCTTGGTGAAATAGATTTAAGTAAAATCTATTAGGTTGCAAATCACAGCATTCTCCAACATCAACTATGCTAGGGCTCATGGGAGTTGCAGTGCAATAACATCTGGAGAGTCACACTTTGTCCATCCCAGGTTTAGAAGGGTAACCACTAGTATGAGAAACTGCTTTGAAAATATCTATGTTGTATATTTATGTGGTTTTTTGCTACCTTAACCAAATTAGCACTGGAGGGGATGGCATAGTTATTACTCAAGTTATTGTAGATCAATTCTTTTTCATTTCTTTATCTTTGAAATTCAGTGAGTCGTGATATATTAAACATAGAGAACACCCCAAAATATCTGGCAAAATGTAGTTTTTTTAGACATAAACTTCATTTTTAAAAAAATAGTGTATGAAAAAAAAAATTAAAGTGCAACTGTTTAAAAAAAATTAAATACCTGCCCAGTTTACATCAGGCAAGAAAGCTAGAGACTGACTGCAATTCCCTGTTGTATAAGTGAGGTTGTTGCTATGCAAGATATGAAATCATTTTCAGAGTACGAGCTATAATCAAGGAAGCCCCTGGTTCAAACGTCTTAAATGTCTTCATAGTATTTTTCTGCTTGTTTAGCTGGACATCAAAATGCAGTCCACATTTTATCCTATGATTTTAAATCTTTCACTTTGAGCTGTATATTAGGTCAAAAGATTCCTATTCTCCTTCAAACTAGTCCATAGAATAAGCAGAGATATTGATATTCACTTTAACTCCCCCACCCAATAGCTCTGCCTGAAGAGACATTAACTCAGGCCTCTTCATATGCAGTTGAATTTATACAACCCGATTGACACCTTTGGGATGTCTCTAAAATGTCTCTCAATAATCCTGAACACCTGGGTTATGTCCTGTCTAAGGGTGGATTGAACACTGCAAGAGTTAACTTCTGAGTAAACATGCGCAGGATTGTTCTGTCAATTAGCTGAACTTTGTTCCTATTGAAGTAGTGGATCTTGACTAAGCTGTCACATGGATTCTAGTGGAGCTTGAATTCAAACAGTCCAGTCTGGATCCTATATTCTTTCAGCCAATCCAGATTCCCCAGCATGGAATGGATACTCAGGAATGTTGTAAAATTATTGAGTTACTGATAGGAATCTTATTGGGTAGCCCCACATACAGTAAATCAACTGTTGAATCAAATTGAATCAACCATTGAATGGTGAGACAACATACAGCTAATTCCCATTAATCGAATGGGTCTACTCTCATTGGCATTAACACTATGATTTAGGCCATCACTTAGCAAAGACTGTGCAGTGCACTCCTATGCATATTTATTCAGAAGTAAGTGCCATTGTGATCAGTAATAAATTGTTTAAAATGCAACTTTGGACATAGAAGAATGGAATACTGTTAAAGTTACTTATATTATTAGGAAGTCTCAAACTGTAGTCTGAAAACAGCATGTAAAAAAAGACAAAATAGTTATGAAAAGCCAAGTGTTTAGTAAATAAAAGAACCATAGGACTGGAGGAACATGAGGAAAAATAAGAGGTCAGTTTGTCAACTCCAGATCAGCAAGGATGGGAAATCTGTGGCCCTCCAAATGCTTATGGATTACAGTTCCCATCATCCACAACCATCGTCCATGCTGGGGTTAATGGACCACAGGTTTCCCATCCCATTCTATAGGTTACCCATGACAAAATATTTGTGCTGTGTTGTCCAGAAAACTGTGCAAGGCATTCTAAATTAGCAGAGTATTTATTTGTTTTCGGCGGAAGGCAAAGCCAAACCCTGACTGAACGAATTTTGTCAAGAAAACTCTGTGACAAGTTCACCTTAAGGTTGCCATAAGTCAGAAATGACTTGAAGACACCCAACAGTTTATCTATCTATCTATCTATCTATCTATCTATTTAAAGCATTTCTTTATTAGACTTCATTATCCAAATAAATTAGATTGGAATGGAGAAAGTTGCAGAGGGGAGTGGTTCTATTCAGCCAGCCATGTCCTCTTCAGGGACAGTCCATTGCGTTCCACTCCCCCTTGTCCATTCCAGTCCACCATCCCCTTATCTCAGAAGTCAATTTGGATTTCACAGTCATTGTGCTGTGTGGGGTGTGGGCCCTGTTTGTGGGTTTTTCCCCAGCAATGTCTTTGTACTTCTGCAAACTGCCACTCTGCTGAAATCTCCTTCCTAAGTTTGAATGGAACCATTTTGGCTCAGTAACCAATCCATGTCTGAACGCTGAACATTACAGGAGTTTTTCAAGAGTGATATAAATATACGATAAAACAACTCAATACCACAAATCAATGAAATGAAATCAGCGCATGAAATAATGGGAGCTATTTGGCAGCAAAGAAAGTTCAGTGTGTGTTTTATGGATATGTATACACAATAATGGATGTAATAGTAGTACCCTGCTCTGTCACATAGTTATTGAGAAGGATATGCATGGTATTAAGCCAGTTTATCCTAAAACAACCACACTAACAGGGCTAACCCAAGATGCTTTCCCACCCAAAGCAGAGGAATAGGAAAAGGTGCCAATCCATAAACCCAGAGGCCAGCCAATCTTACAAGCCCCTGTCCTCATCCTGGCAGTAAAAATGCAACAATTGTAATATTATTACACCTCAGATCTGATGCCAGAGGTAGTCTGTTGACTCTGCTGGTATATACCCAGCCCTCATTGTCAGGTAAGTGGATCTAAACATCATGTGGAAAATGTAGTTGAACTTAATGTGCCTAACTTCTTCTAAATAATAACTGTTGTTTGTCAGAAGAAAGGGGAGATACAAAGAAAATAAATAAACCATGGTGGGACAACATCTTGATTGAAACTGCTGTGGGAGAGGAACTCTTAACCCTCTCCAGTTGCCATAGTGTCTATGAAAACTGTTAGCCCTGGGAGCTCTAAATCAATCCACATAAACAGAAATGTGTTCAGAAAAAATGTAAATCAATCCATTTAACAGAAGCATGTTAAACACAAGTATGTTAAACAAGTAAGGAAATGCATGATGATAAGGATGGTGATGATGATGATGATCCTGACTATTATTGTCTACCTGATACTCTTTTACAGGTGGATTACTCTGTAATTGCATCTCAAGCTGGAGCCACCCTAAACAACCTAATGATCCACGCACAGGAGCTGGTATCAAAACTACGATCTCTGCAGTTTGATCTACGAGAGTTTGTGTGTCTCAAATTTTTGGTGCTATTCAGTTTAGGTAGGTACTCTTATTTAATCGTTACTTAGATCATGCCTTTATCGTGCTGCTTTCTTATTTCTTTCCTACTGGTGCAGGATGGGACACCATCATAAGCAGCCCCTTTAAGATTCTAAGAGGCCTGGCATAGAGTGAAGGAACCATCTCAAGCAATAGATGGGGGGCTGGGAAGGCAGCAGGGGAAGCTTCCTGAACCCTTATGAACTCTCCAGCTCCTCCCATCTGATAGAAAACAGAGCTGTGTATATCACACAGCCTTCCTGATATTCCTATACTATCTTGTTCCATCAGGACTTGTGGATTAGAATGTCGGTGAAGTCATTTTCCTAATATGGCATAAGAAAGGGTGTCATCTTGTCCTTCACCTCGGGCAGCAAAATGTCTTCTTCCAGCCTGGTCTGAGAGCAGAATGTTCACTTGAGTCTCACTTTGCTTGATCTTTTTCTCATTTTGGTGGAACTGATTGACAGCGATGATATGTGAGATCCTGGCCATGTGTGAGATCAATCACTTTCAGGTTGCTTCTGTACATGGAATGTGGCAGAGAAGGAGGAGGAAGAGCACAATATTGTCTTATTCCTTTTTGCGTTAGACAGTAGTTTTTCTTGGGCCAGGCCTGGATTGGACTTACTTACATACTTACCTACTTACCTAGATCAGGAAAGTCTTTTATCATAGTTTTGTTGAAAATTCTAGGGCAAAAACTTGTAATTAAAATTACACCATAGGAATAGAATGAACAAGACATGATACTATGATATTACTGTTAGAACAAGACTAAACGTCCAATTCAACAAACCAGGCCCATAGCAAATACTTTCATTGTTTTAGGCTTTCCCTCTGAACCATGCTGAGATACAATACACTGGATTATCCAGGTATTACAGCTTGTTCGGATTGTTAAAACTCAAAGCAAGGGGAGACTTGTTTCATAAAACTCAGTAGATACAAGTGGAAACCCACAAAATAGAAGGCATCTTAGGAATATCATATTCACCTCCAGAACAATGTAGCATTCCATTTGGAATCTTTATCTATTTATCCATGGGTGGAGTAATATATGTGAAGCCTTCTGCTTTCTGGGGCTATATGGACCAAATCCAGATCTGTCATAAATGTTACATCCAGTGGTGGTTTGTAGCTCCCATGTCTGTAGTTTAAAGGATATCTCCCTGTTTGGGGAGATAGAGCTCAGTATCTTGGACAGTTCATTTAGCATTTGGACTAAAACCCAGAGTAGATTCACCATCCCACTGAAAGCAGGAGCTACCTCTGATTACAACAGTGGTTCTCAACCTGTGGGTCCCCAGATGTTCGTGGACTTCAGCTCCCAGAAGCCCTGAGCATTGACCATAGTGTCTGGGGCTTCTGGGAGCTGAAGTCCACGAACATCTGGGGACCCACAGGTTGAGAACCACTGGATTACAATGAAAGTTTATAGCATTGCAAAAGACTGAATCCCCTACCTCTCTGGAATATCCACCTGCTAGGGCTCATGGGAGTTGCAGTGCAATAACAATCCACAACCATAGTGAAAAGGGAAATACTACCTGGTTGTTATAACTCCCCCTCCTCTTAATTGATAACTAAGGTACTGACTGAACCACATGGAGAGACAGATAACTACTGTTCATAGAAAGAGGAATAAAAGGTGATTTGAAATATAAAGCCATTATATATGTCTGTAAAGTTGTGTGCTACATGATACTTTTTTGCTTTACAAAGAAAAATGGCCTAAAATCTCTTTCATAAGATAGTTGTAAAATTGTAAGAGGGTCATGTCAATTTTCAAACACTATGCCTGAATCCATTGTTCATCTCAAGTACCATAGATCCTCTGAATCAATGGTAGGTCAATGCTTATGTGAGTTCCATTGATTCAATGGATCTAGTTTCATTGAGGCCAACAAATGAATTCCGAATGATATACTGTCCTCCCTCCACATTTGCAGGTTTGACCTTCATGAATTTAGTTATTTGTTAGGTGCCCACAGGCTCCCCCTTTCTCCCCTTCCCATTCCCTTGCCTTTTGCCCTGGGCAAGCTCTACCTTCTTTTCCATGCACCTGGGTAAAAGGCAAGTGAATGGAAAGGGAGAGCCCTACATGCAGAGAAGGAAGGTGTGCATGAGCCTTCCCCCAATTCTCCCCCTCCCATTCCCTTGCCTTTTGCCGAAGCATGTGGAAGGAAGGCACATGCACCCAGGCAAAAGGCAAAGGAATGAGGAGAGAGGCTTGTGCACACCTTCTCCATGCATGGGACTGCCTTCTCCCATTCACTTGCCTTGTGCCTGGTGCCTGGAAGGAAGGCACACATGCCTGAGCAAAAGGCAAGGAAATGGGAAAGGATGCACACACATGCCTTCTCCATACACAGGGCTGCCTGCTCCCATTTGCTTCTCTTTTGCCAAGGCACATGAAATGAAGGGGCATGTGCCCAGGCAAAAGGCAAGAGAATGGGAGGGGAGCCCCAAAGGCGAATGGGAGGGGAGTGCTCACTCAGGTGGGGGGGAGTCACCCTGGGGGACAATGTTTCTGGGGCATTCCTGCCCACACCCTGGCCTTGCCCCCCACACAGTGGCCATGCCCCTCATACTGTAGCCCCACCTCCTCCCCCCCACACACACACACACACTCTCCAAGCTCCACCATTGCGGGGAGTTATTTGTGTTTTTTTACTCTTGTGAGGGTTCTGCATCCCAAACCTTCACAAAAGTCAAGGGGCCATTGTACTTGCATCTAAAAGCCAGTGTGGTTTAGTGGTCTGAGTGCTGAACTCAGGCTTTGGGAGGACAGGGTTCAAATCACTACTCAGCCAGAGAATCCTAGTGGGTGATCTTGGCCAAGTCACTGTTCCTAAGCCCATGAGGAAAGCAATGGCAAAAATCCTCTGAATAAATGTGTCAAGAAGACCCTAGGATAGGGTTCTTGTAAGTCAGAGTCAACTTCAAGGCACATGGCAACAATAAAATACATGCAGTTAGTTTATATTTTATTTTAAAAGATGTTATTTTAAAAAGATATGTATAGCTAAAACATTTTAATGTATTTTTTTAAATAATCAATTTTTATTCACTTCATTATAAACTAAAACAACACTATATTTTTTGTTTGCTCAAATCAGATTTTTGTGCTATTGATGGTAGTAGTAGGTAGTAGTAGTAGTAGGATGAGCTGATGTACCCAAACCTTGTGTAAATGCTCAACAGGCTGGACCAAGAGTGAGGTTCTTTTCACAGGAATACTTTTCTGCCTTGAAAAAAGAGAGAGAGAGAGAGAGAACAGGCAATGTTTACTGTTTTTTCCTTTCCTTCTGCAGCCCCATATTCCCTCCAAAAGTCTGCTCCAGATTACTGGCCAGTCCTCTAGAATCAGAGCTTGCAAATAGTTGTTTGGAGGCGGGGGGACTTAGCTATTTATAATAAATTCCTTCTTGAAATAACTAAGGCATAACTAAGTGACATTAAAGTTATAACTTAACAGGGTTTAACTTCTTCCTTCTGTTGATATAACTGTAATTTTTCAGTGATTTTATAGTTAGGAAGTGTGGCCTGACTAAATGGTGAGGAACAAAAGTTAACACAGTTCAAAGCCTGGCTTCTGCTGGTGCTTTGTGCTTTGTTGTGATTCTTTGCTCTGTCTGATAACAAGGTGGATGGGAGTGAAAGTATGTTTGTACCATAAGCCACTGGTAACACTCAGATGATTTTTTCCAAAAGTAGCTAGAAGTATCCATGTTACTTTTCAACAATGTTAACAGTGAAAACAACTAACTATTCTCATGGCATAACCATAACTACTTTCAAGAGTTTCTTTCCAGCTCTATCCAGTACACTATAGGAGGTAGCACTGGAACTACAAGAAGACAGAATCCAATAAAACTATCTTTCTTGTAGGAACATTTCCTACATCTCTGACTTTACATAAATGAAAGGAACAATTCTGTTTGTGGAACAGTAATTTTGGATCAAACCTGGGGCCAGCCTAGGACATATTCCTGCATAAAGCAGACAAACAAATGACGCCCTCCACAAATCCAAGTCAAGGTGCACAATACCTCAAGCCAGCCAAGTTATTTTGGCACAAGAGTCAAAAAATCCCTCAAATACCGCTCCCCATCCCTAGCAATAAAGATGCAGCAATAACAAAGTAAATGAGTAACAGCAAAATCTGCTGCCTGAGGCAACCAGATCTCTCTGCCCAACAGTAGAGTCAGCCCTGACCCAACCCTCAGGTTTGTTTAAGATTTAAACTAAATGTGTGTTACTCCAGTTGCATCTGTAAATACTTTAAAGATGAATTGAAATAATGTAAGACATATATAAATATACATATTTTTTGAAATAATATCTGTTCTCACCAAGTATATGTAGACAAATTCTTAAAAAAAAAGTAGGCATCAGCTAGCCTTTGGCTTTCTAAAATATGAAATTGTACCTTCCCAGGTGTTGACAAGTAGGACAGAAAAAGCTGCCCTTGCAGGAATTCATTGTTTATAAATTAACTATGTGGAAAGTAAGACATCTCTTACCTAAGTTTTGCATGTACGATATTTTCACACACATTAGGCAGTGCAGCCAAAATGTCTATGGAGTTGTGTAGCCTGCTCTGTGATGAAATATTTAAAGCAATCCTTCATACTTCAGTGGGATTTTAAATTAGCTGAATATCAGAATTACATTTGAAAAATGCTCACGTTTACTTTAAACAGTTTTTACATTTGATCACTTTCATCAGCTGCTTCAAGTACTTTGCATTCGTTTAGAATGTCTACTGTTCCCTGCCCTGATATTTTAGGCTCACTGGCTAAGGAGATAAGGCTTTGTTTCAGACAGCAAACAGAGAGCATATCTCAGCATTTTGAAAACAGCTTTCTTCTGCAGTACATTCATTCACCTCAAAAATGTATATCCCACCTATCCACCTTTATATGGTCTACATGGAAGCTAAGAACAGTATATAATAAAATGAGATCAAAGAATCAAAGCAATATATAAAAGAGATTAAAATGATCAATAAAACTACAACAGACACCAAAAGAAGGTGCCCAAAAGCATAAAAACAATGGCCAAATTTTGAAATGGCCAGAAATAATACCATCATAGATGGCTACCTAAACTGGACTCATGTAAGCCAAATAAGTTCCATTGGCACCACCAGCAAGAAGGCTCTGTCATGTTTTACTACATATCTGATGGCAAGAGCACACAAAACTGGGAGACTTCAACCACCTATATGACTAAGGGTGTAAATGGAAGAAGGCAGTCCTTAGCTGGTCAAGACCATTTAGACACTGTTTTGACTTGGGGCTCAGGACCATCTGGAAGCCAGTACAGTTGATAACAAAGAAGGCAGTGATTCATTCTGTTCAACACTGTGGACTAGTTGTGGTTTTTACATGCTCTTCATAGGCAGACCAACAGAGAATTCATTACACTAATCCAGTGGTTCTTAACCTGGGGTCCAGGGACCCTGGGGGTCTGTGGAACCTACACAGGGGCTCTCTGAAGCCCTGCTGCTGGACATCAACAGCAGCAGCAACAAGAACAGGAACCTAGCTTTTGAAGACCAGGGTCTGAATCCCAACTCAGCCATGAAAACCTTCTGGATTACCACAGGCAAGTCACATTCTCTCAGCCTTAGAAAAAGGCAAAAGCAACACATTTTGCTAAGAAAACCCCCATGATAGAGTTACCGTAGGATCATCATAAGTCAGTTTTCAAAGGGGAGAGACATGATAACTAGAAAGAACCTCCTCTTGTCAGCAGGACTTTATTGTCGTTTTTTAAAATTATTTTTATTAAACAAGACACAAAGAAAAAAGGATATAGCATACAAAAGAAGCACAAAATTTTCACATGATATCTGACACACATCCACTTGAAGTACATAAAACTTACAATCACAGTAACATTACACTAACAATACACTAACGTAATAGTAATACTACCATAACAATAGCACTAACACAACAATAACACTGTATTAATATAAAACAGTTACAAAATAACTAAACTAACATTTCCTAAGCACATGTGGTCCTGCCTATTTAAGCAAATTTGCTTTGAAAGCCAACATGAGCCTAGAGGTTCACACAACATCGGACAATAAACAATTTAATTTAAAAAGACCTCCCCTCTCTGCTGACAGAACAGCATGTAGTTAGATTTCTTGTCAAGCTGCCCTCTGAACAAGAAAAATAAGACAAAAAATATAAGTTGAAGTTCCCAATTATCTCAAATAAATAAGAAAAAAAAAACTTCTTCTGCATTCAGGCAAACAATGCACTTTTAAGAGTGTTGTGTGTAGTCTTAATGACTGCAGCCTTGTATGGCACTATGTATTCAACTTCTACAATATAAATAGGACTTTATTGTTGTGAGCCTAGTCTCCAGAAGCCTTAAATAAATACATATTTATCAAATATTGAATATTAAAATAAATATTTGAATATTTAAATCTAAATTTAAATATTTTAATCTTGCATTAAATCCCTGGCAAAAAACTATATTTATCTGGGGTCCTCAGTAAAGAAAAGGTTAAGAACCATTACACTAGTCCTATTGCAAAGTGACCAAAGCAGGTGGGAAAGTGGCTGGATCTTTCTTATTTATAATGCAGAGGTTTCTATTGTCCCAGACTATTTTCTGGCAATTCCCAGCAGCAGCTGCAGCATGTCATTCCTATCCTTGTGTAGGTGACTTTTTAATTCTGAGATTTATCAGGGGGGAAAAGCCATCTCTTCTCTCTCTTTTTTTTTTTTACAAAATATTTGTATTTCTTACGGTTGTAGTGCACTAGTACATTAGCGTATCAGTCAAATGGCACTTTTGCACTGCAGCACTACAAGTCTAAAAAAAAAATTAAAAAGTAGAAAGGAAGAGAAAATTTGCCCTTGAAACTGCAGAATGAACTCATTAACCTTCCTGCACTAGGGCTTGGAAGAGTCCTAGTGCAAATCCAAGAAATTGCTACAAACAGCCCCCAAAAAGAATGGAATGACTGGACATGGAGACAATAACAACTGTCACAACCAAATGAGCTGTCTTGTGACAACTCCCATTTCTTTAGACCAGTTTGGAAGAGCCCTCTGTTCTTTTACTAGTGGAGGTTTCCTGCCATCTTTGAAATGGATAGAATATTTCACTGAAACCCATTAAAAAGGTACCCAATTCCATCTGATCTTGGAAGCTAAGCAGAGTCAGCTAAGGTTAGTACTTGGATGGGAGATTGCCAATGAATATCAGGTGCTGTAGACTGTATTTCAGAGGAAGAAGCTAGCAAAACCACCTCTGAGTATTCCTTGCCTAAGACAATCCTATGAACTTCATGAGGTCACGATAAGTCAACACGCAACTTGATGGCACACACACACACACATATTGTGGATCAGAGTGACTGGATGCCATCCAGATAAAGGTATGCTCCAATGACAATAGTGGGATTTACAACCTTTTAGCGCTCTATACCTTGGATCAAATGTGTGAGTGTTGAAGGCATCAGAAAAATCTGGGTTCAGAAGCTATTACTCAAGTGTAAAATACTTGGATCCTAATGTTGCTGAAAATTGAGTTGTTCCTTACTCTTAAGAAAATGTATTTCCATACATATATATATATATCTATATATATATATGTGTGTGTATGTATGTATCTTTTTCCTGAACCATTATCAGTATTACTTGGTTTGAGAGGGAGAGATAAAGTTATTGGCAGTGATGTTGGGACCATGTCACTTTTTTGGGGGAGGGGAGGCTTTAATTTTCGACTCAAACTTACTGCCACCACAGAATCTTCTTGAGAAATGCAGCTGAGTTCTGCTGTCCTTAATGCATAATCCATTCAGAAATACAAAATACAGAGAGAGAGAGAGACAGAGAGAGAGAGAGCGCATCAGCATCATCAGATAAAGTAACAACCTAGCTAAAAATTCAGCTCCAGTGTGGTATAGTGGTTTGAATATTGTAGTAGGACTGTGGGTTCCAGTCTCTACTCAGTCATGGAAATCAACTGGGTGACTTTGGGCAAGTCACACTCTCTCACCCCTTGAGGAAGCAATGGTAATCCCCCTCTGAATAAATCTTGCCACATAAGCCCTGTGACACGTTTGCCTTGGAGCTGCCATAAGTAAGAAAGAATATGAGGGTACACAACAACAAAAAGCTGAAATTTCAAATTATCAGTATTTGAATTTTCACATAGTACTGTGGAATCTCCACATAAATGGCCTCTGTATCTGTAACTTCCAGCTATTGCAGAGCATTGCATCCTCAGCCTCAAATGGCAGCAATATGAACATGGACACACTGAAGCGTCTGTGCACATGTCACCACCATTTAATAATAGGGGACATGAGAATTTCCATTTTTCTTGGGTACTGGAACACAACCCCCATAGTTAAGGAGAGTCCACAGTAATAGCAGTTATAAAACAAGCGGCTTTTTAAATATAAGAATAATTATTTGACTCCTCAGTAGAAATCTTTCATTTCTCAGTCACATTTTTTCATTCTCATGTTGTGACTTCATTCAACCTAAAGAGAAGTTCAAGCCAAATGTATAGTTTTTCTGACCAAGTGGAACAGCTGTGATGTGCTGTGAAATGTAAATGAGTCTCATAAACGTTTATGAATTCATAGTGTGCCTTTGCATACACTCCTAGGTTACCACCATAATTTGCTTAAAGCAAAATTTGAAGTGCTTGAGCAATACATCAAGGAGTTTTAAGGAAAGCCAACTAATTCTGCAATCCTAGATGCACTTACTTGGAAGTATGTCCCATTGAACTCAGTGGGGGTTACTTCTGAATCCTTCAAGGTAGAAATATTTCTTGAGGAATGATGCTTGAGCATCCCTGCTCCTGCTTTAAACGTATTCACTTAGAAATAAGTTTCTAGCTTTGACTCCTTTTTTGGAAAGCACACTTAGAATTGCAACTCCAAATTAATAATTCACATTTTAAAACAGTACAGCTGTAAATGAAGAACAGGAAAACCCATCCAGTCCAATCAGAATTAGCTAAGCTGTAACCATATTCTTTCAAAGTTTGCACTGCGTACGTGTTTGTGTGGAATGCGTGTGTGCCCATATTTCTATGTACCTATTTATTTAGCAGAAGTTAAAAGTGCTCCTGTCCTGACCTCTCAACCTTGTTTATTGTGCCCTGTTTCTCTCAGTCGCAGCCATAACAGCTGCAATCTGGTCATTTTTTTTTTTTTTACTAAAACTTTCCATTTGTCCTGCTAGCTTTCATTACTTCAACTCAGCAGGGGTGATTTGTCAGGCCTTCCATCTGAACAGTTTGTAAAGTGAAATGCCAATAGGAAGAAAGTTAGACATCATTTGACCCATGTCCAGTCACTTGTCTGTCTACTGAGCTTAATGCTAGAATAGGCAGCGACTGATGGGTTCTGTTCTCCTATCCCTGTCAAGATCATAGATAAATGTACTTCATTTAAGAAATGAAGGCTTTATCAATGGGCAAATAATTGCAGAGCAACTATTGATCTCACGTCTCACTTAACAAGAGACAACTGGGACTTGTAGAAATGGTAAACATTTAATCATTATGTATGGCAAACAACAGGGCTCTTACTGAGAGCGAAGAAAGCCTTGGGTTGTGTGCAGGCTACAATGCCACCATTTGCAGGGATTGTGTGCACCCTGCCATTTACCACTTACCATTTTGAACCACAGGGCACCAAATTGTTTGCCAGGGGCAGCCCAAATCTCTCTCTTTAAATTGTATAAATGAATCAAATTTGCATATTTTTAGATATCTCTGATATTGTTCTCTTGCTGCATCTGGGGAGATGTGTTTCATTTGCCCATGCATTTGCATTTTATAAAGTTTTATTCATTTTTGTTTTGTATTCCTTATCAATTCATTTTTAAATTCATTTTCATTTCTCCATTGAATACAATGGCAGGGCAGACATGCTTCTCCCTACAATAACTTTGTTATCTTCCAGCCAAAAGGAGAGAACTTTTCTGCCATTATATAACAAGAAGAGAGTGGCTTGAGGGGTAACAATTCAAGCTTGCTTAACATGAGACATCATTCCCTACTACAGCTTGAAAAAGCTGTGGGGGGTTTTTTGTACTGCTGGCCACTGACTATTCTGGTTGAGAGATTCTGAGCATTGTAGTTTAAAAATCAACTTGTCAAATCTCCATAATCTGTCTGTGGTCTGTGGAAAAGGTAGTGAGTATCTGTCTGTAAGAGTTAAGCTCAATCCTGTCCATGTTTACTCAAAAGTTGGTCTTATTGTATTCAGTGGAGCGTAATCCTAAGTAAACACGTATAGGATTGCAGCAGATGTGTGACTGCTTCTGCGTATCTGCAATATAGACTATGGAGAAATCTAACTAACCTATGGTTTAACCTAATGTCTGAATTCACTCATTACTGCCACAAACTGTTCCACTTTTGTACCGTCTGTCATTTTACTAATAACTACTATTCACAGGGTTTGGAGGGGGAAATAGCACTTTAGGACAACCAAGAGAGAAATTAGAGATAAACTAAGAGATGGGTCTGATAGAAGGGGAATCCAACATTACTTATGCTTTGAACATGTGTAAACAAAACCTGATAGTTCCAGCTGAGCAAGGTGGTCTCCCCAAATCAGAGTTTTGAAAATCTTGTCCTGAAACAAAGGACTATTCCCTTCCTACCCAAGTGGCCCAAGTTCTGGAGAACAGGATCCCCTTCTTCTCACCAGGCAGGGACAGAATCAGTATCAGGGTTAAAAATCAAACCTCCTATACCTGACTACATAGTGAATTTTTATTTATTTGTTTGTTTATATTTTATTTATTTAATTTTTATCCCACTTTTCTCCCATATGATACTCAAAGCAGCTTTTGTACTGCCTGAGAAGAGACCTCTTTTCCTTCCTACAATGAGGCAATATTAAGAAATGACTGTCTACTCCAGTCTAGAAGTATGAATATGCAAAACATCCTTGAAGAAATTTGCTGGTATTATCTAAACCTATCTGGCCTCCTGCCAATTCACTTCAAATTTCATCTTATATGAAATTCTCTGGCAGTATAGAAATGAATAAAACAATAACATTTATTTCCTCCTTAAAATTCTCTAGAACTCTCAGGTTTGCCTGTAAAGTGTGGTTTCTGTGGAACATGGTAGCCATTTTAGTTAGCCAATCATGCAGCAGAGGGAAGAGGAGATCAGCCAGCATTCTTTTGATGACATTCTCAGGCATAGTTGGGGGTTATAGTTGTGTATGTGCTTTTTGGACTCAATATCTCCTTCTGCCAGAAACCCACCCTGCACAGAGCAACACTGTGGGATGGAGGTGTTCCTTCTTCCCTCTACAAGCCAGAACAAGTCTGGGCACACCACTGCAGCCAGTCAGTGTCCGGGAAGATGGAGCTGCCCCCAGCAAACACCTCCCCCTAATGGTTGCTACGTGCCAGAGGAAGCAGGTAGACAAGCTTCCACCATCTCCCATAAATACTCTGGCAGAGACCTATGCTCTGCATGATGCAAGCTCCTAGCCATTAACTTCTAATAGCTCAGGGGTGGACAATTGGAGAAGGCTAGGTGGGCTACCTTAGCCCTGCAGGAGATCATGGAGGGCTGTACTCCCTGCAAAACAATTTTTTGCCTCCAAATGGCCCCAGGGAGCATGGGAGACATTTTCACCATGTTTGTTGACCTTTCTAGGCCATTTTGGGCCCAGGGAAGGCACTTTTTTTTACAACAGGGAGTGAGTAGAAGTCCTTCCTGTTTAAATGAAACCTCCCCTGGACCTAAATTAGCAAATGTGGCAGAAATGTTCTGTATGTCCTCTAGAGGGCATTTTGGGGCAAACAAATTGGAGTGCCTTAGAGGCCACAAAAACAGGCCCATGGACTGCACTTTGCCCATCCCTGAAACAGACCCTCAAAGAGCACTTTTCTCACATACACACGTACCCATTAAGGGCAACTAGCAGTTTGCCTTAAAAGAATCTCATGGCTGGCATCCTGTCGGCTAATCCTAACTCGAATGGATCCGATTAATCAAGTTTTGAATGATGAGTCAACACACAGATAAATCTAATGTATTCAGTGGGTCCACTCTAGCCAGGACTGAAAGAGTATTCAGGCCTCTGTCTTTGTGCACGTTATCATCTGTTCTTTGTTAATTGTTTGTATTGTTGGTTTTATTGTATTTTGCTGGATATTTGTCATTTTTGTTGTTGGTATTTGTACTGTTAGATATTTGAGATCAGTGATTTAAGTGTGTGTCTGTTTTTATGCAGGCTGTTACAACACAAGGCTTCTGTGATGAACGGGAAAATAAGATGAAATGAAATAAATAAAACATAACAATAACAATATCAATAATATCAATAATAATGTAGTAATAGTGATGTAATCCCTTTTAAGTTGCCTCAGTATTGGAGGGGGCAGTACTGGAATTGCCACTGGAAATCTTTATAACATTTTCTTCACATATTAAACTGTCTAAGTACAGTAGTTAGATTTTACCTGTGTAATTTGTGTAAACAGGACTTTCCTAGTATTGTCACCATAAAGGCATGCTTTCAGTTGACATAATATTTTAATTTGAAAAAAATATGCACCACAAGCTAGCCAAACAAAAGCACATATCTCAGACTTTATTTCTGAGTAACATGTATATTGAAGGTTGGTGCCAGCAAATACACATTTCCTGAAATTTATGGAAATAGTTGGAATTCAGAGAGGATTGATTAGCATTCAAGGGAGGTTGCTGTTCAATATTTACACCACAGAGAGTTGGCAGAAGCAAATAATTGTACATAAAGCTGACGCTTGTCTTAATTAAAGTGGTATAATAGGTGGTCGGTAGGATATTTTTTTCTAGCGAGCAAAGCAGTTTAGCAATGACCAGATATAACTCATTTTGAAGTTCAGAGTTTAAACCAATCAATATGTATTTATAACAAGGAAAGAAGTGAATAATATTTATTACAGGACAGCAGCTAACTGTAATGGATGGGAATGTAGTTGGTTAAGTATATCTTTTTCCCCCACAAAGAATGATTTCTGACAAAATATTTATCCAGTGAGCCTTAATTGTTCTTATTAATTGTTTTCTTACTTCTTGGTATAATGTCATTCATTTTTCACAGTCGGGTGAAAAATCCAAGAATAATTCAAGATAGCGTTTATGCCATTTTCTAGTGGTCAAACTTAACTGATCAAAGCTGTCAAGTATAAGAATAGTATATAGTAGCCATTGATACTAAATATTAGCCATTGGAATATTCATGAGACAGGAAGGGAGGAATAAGTAACTAAATCAAGGTCTGTACAACTGGAAATTTCTCATCTTTGCCCATGAGGAGAAGATGTCAGACCATGATTTGATATTACCTGCAAAGATAGCTTGTTGAAAACAAACCCTTGCTGTTATCTGCCATCAAGTCAACTTTGACCAGTGGTGACCAATGGAAACCTCCAGGTCACTTTACCATCAACAGCCCTGCTCAGCTGGGGCTTCCTTAATTGAGTCTGTCCATCTGTAATGGTGGTTTCCTCTTTTCCTACTTCATTCTACCTTCCCAAGCATTATTGTCTTTTCTAGTGAGTTGTGCCTTCTAATGGTATGTCCAAAGTATGACAGTTTCAGTTTAGTCACCTTGGCTTCTAGAGAGAGTTCAGGCTTGATTTGCTCTAGGATCAATTCATTTGTTTTTTTAGCAGTCAAATCCTACCTCAACAATACACTATTTAGACATCAGTGTGGTAGCGGAGGAAGAGTGTACTAGCCCCACATCCTCCTTTTGGCAAATGGACATGCTCCAAACTATGATATATTTTCTGGTTTGTGACATTCACATTCATCTTTACAGAAGTGGCTCTCTCAACAAATGTTTATTTGTTTTGATGTTGTCATGGGGCTAGGTATTGGCTTAGCCCTCTAGCTGATCTGAATTTCCAAATCTATGATATGTTAATTGTTGTTGTTGTTGTTGAGCTGAAGGGTAGCTTGCCTAAGACCATCCAGTGCATTCATTGCTGAATGAGGAATGTTGCTGATCACAGCTCATGATCTGAACTACTATGTGTCTAGTAGTGATATGGACATGGAGCCAAAGAGTGAGAACCAGTGAAAGAAACATTGGCCCAGTCAGTCAGTTCTGATACCACACCAGAACTACTCAAATTCAGCATCCCTGAGCCTGAGGCCACCTTGCCAGTGACAATCTTGATGCCTCTTACATCTAGCCTCTGCACTAGGATTAGTTGCACACCTCTAAGAGCTCCACTGTCCCAAGAATTGTGCCAATATCAGCAGCATGCCCAGCTCCTGAAGAGGAAACAATCAAGTTGCATTGTCTCGTTAAGGCTTCCTACTGAGTGGGAAGAGGTGGAGCTTGGGAGGAGTAGTCTTGTGCCCAGCAATATAAAAGGCCACAGTTCAACTGTAGCTATTATTAAGGTTAAATGTGCGCTTGGAACTATCCATAGTTCTGTACTTTTTTGCAGGCTTCTCCTGTGAGCTCACACCAATGGCCTGAACATGATAGGGAGTTCCAATCTCAAAACTGCAAAACTGGAGGGCAACAGCTGCTCACCTCAACACCAAATGATAAAAGTACAAGGGCTTGTTTTAAAGTTTAATTGTAGCAAGATAACTTGAATTAACAAACCATGGTTTGTAACAGGCCAACAAGCCAGAATTGGAAACTTTTTACTGACAAAAATTTACAAAAGTCCAAGATGTTATTTGAAGTGAATTTTATGCTTACTTTTTTTGTATGTTTATTTGTGTGATAGCTGAACTGAGAATTATCAGTTGATAATTATGAATATTGTGTAGGGTGATATGATACCATTCTAGATTGTACCCAGCCTTACTGTAATGTTGATTAATGGGTCATGCAGCAGTCTAATGAGGAGAGAAAAGTGAGTCATACAATATATCAGAGAGCCAGCGTGGTGCAGTGGTTTGAGCACTGGACTGTGACTCGAGACCAGGGTTCAAATCTCCATTCTGCTATGGAAACCCACTGGGTGACTTTAGGTGAATCACCTTCTCAACCTCAGCAGAAGGCAAAGGCAAACCCTGCCCCCCAACAAGTCTTGTCAAAAAAACCCATCATAAGTCTGCCTTAGGGTCGCCATAAGCCAAAAACAACTTGAAGGAACACAACAACATCCACAATTTTTTTCCCAATTGTCTACCTATCAGTTTTCCTATTGCACTGTTTTTCCTAGTTTGCATGTTTGGTGTCCAACTGCATGATGGAAACATGCAGAAAACATTATTATGGAGCCTTCATTGCTTTGGCTGTATGGCATATACCACCTCTGTGTTTTCATTCTCTCTGAGCTTACCACTGAAAACCAACCAAATTTGCCATTTAAAGTGTAATTGACAAAAAAGGCTCCAGTTTAGTTCATGCATCACATGGTAACCTATCTACTGTGCAGGGCCAGGGACACCTGAGACAGAGGAAATTGGGTTACCTTTTGATATTCCACAAAGCAGTGGTGTCGTTCAGACACCACTACCTATACTAAATGTCTTTATAAGTTACGTTGAGGAATCCACAACACATTTCCAGACAAGACTTTTAATCCGCAGGTGACCATTGCTCTCTTTGTCTCAGCAGTTTGTTCAGTATAGACTGAAGGAGGGAAAAGGAATGAGTGTCAATACTTCAATATTATACTTACATTGTTTCTCTTCAACAGAAGTTCAAGTGCATGTTTTAACTATTGTTAAATATTTAACATGTTTAACATTCAGAGGTTCACAAAAGTAACCCATGAACTTCACTCCCACGTACTAATAAATAGCATTCTGCTGTGACTTATTGCCTTATATACCAGTCTTGCAAGTTGCTGGTGCTATAAGAAATTGAGCTCTTATTTATCATGTTATTTGGAACAAAATCTACTACTGAACCTTTGAGTTTGTTCAAGCAAACGTATTGATCCTAACAAAGGGTCTATAATGCAGCTCTAACACAGAATTCTTCTGTGTTAGAGCTTCTACATTACTTTGCTGCTGTCTTTTATTCACAATTGCTTGTTATGCTATCTGAAACCCCTCCCAAAGGTAGTTAATTTTACCTATGGTATGTCTGAAACAACCCAATTTGGAACCATAGGTCAGTATGGTGGTTAATATAAACAAAGTTTACTTAAAACAAATCACAGTTTAGGGTTCAAGCATAACTCTTCCACAGATTGAGCCTCCAGAATATGGCTCAGCGTAAGGCCACCAGTCTTAAAGATATAAAAATCTAGACATTCAGGCAATGAAAGCCTTTATGGCAAGGAATAGGGAAGAATTCCTCCAGATTTTGTGGCTTAAGAATATTTGGGATACACAGGAAAAAACACAGAAGAATCTCAACACAAATATTGCTGTTAAATATCATAGGTCTATGACAGCAGAAATAGGCCCTTTCTGCACGGGGTAAGTAGTATGGTGTGGTGCGACCTCTGATGGAGGTTGTCCGCACCATGGGAGCGGACTGGGTCAGATTAATTGTCACTGTTCCGCACCTCAGTCCACTCTGGAGCAACCCAAAGTGGCCGCGCAGCGTGCTTTTTAAAAACCTGTTTTTACAGGTTTTTCAAAAGCACGGAGCGCGCCACTCCGTGCCACTCTGTTCCCGCACTCTGGTGCAGATTTGCAGGCGTGCACCAGTGTGTGCCTGCAGATCTGCCGGGGGCGGGCTTCCGTCTGGCGAGCTTCTCCGGTTGGTGGAGAGCCTCCACCAACCGGAAGCCGCCATTTTGGATTCCGGAGCCGCCATTTTGGATGCCAGGGACTGCGGAACAGCGAGATCGTGCTGCTCCACATGGTGACGGACTTACCTGGCTGCCGGTAAGCTCCATTTCAGCGCGTTTTCCCCCGTTTCCCCCTCCAAGTGTGGAAAGGGCCATAGTCATGAAGAATGGTTATACCAATGTATAATCAACCATGTTATCTTCCTCAATTAACACCAACTCTCCAAAGTGTCAGACAAAACCATGCTACTTGATACTCATTTTAAAAAAGCAAAGAGAGCGGGAATTGAACGTGGAACCTTCTACAGAAAGAATAAAATTTACAACTAAGCTTCTTTTACCTATTCTGAGACTATTGCTGCAGTAAGGAGATTTGAGGTTTCTACTTGCTTTTATTTATCTATCTGTTTGTGTATCTATCACCACCACCACCACCACCATCACCCTACTATCTATGTATCTATCTATCTTTCTATCTATCTATCTATCTATCTATCTATCTATCTATCTACCTATCATCTAATTCTTCGTTTCTTTTTGGAATTCTCTCTTACAACCATCAAAGTACTGTCAGATAAGTAAATGATATATTCATTTGCTCCCTCCCCCCATTATTAAATAATCAGTTTATTTTAAAACAGCATCACAATTCTGACCAAATGTTATGATAATTATCAAAAAAGTGAGAATTACTGCAGATAAAAATTTCCAGAAAATATTGTTTTATTTTAATTATCATTCTAGTTCAAGACATACCATAGGCTTAGGTACTTAATGTCAAGACTTTAAAAACAAAAAACAAAGAAAAACTAAAATCTAGGAATTCTAGTCAAAAGCTTTTCCTAGATCTGGTATGCACTATTCATTATATATTTTATTAAAATATTTATATCCTACCTTACAACATGGTTTGTAGGGAGGCCTGCTAGTAAATCAATCTAAACAGCTTAAAACAATTTAAAATTTAAAACAATAAAAATAAACTGCCTAAAAACATAATTTAAACTGGTTAAAAATCAGTTGACAAGTTTTAAAAGCTTGAAAAGTTAAAATAGTTTAAATGCATGTACATATATCTTTTGGAAAAAATCAGCTAGGTGCCAAAGGCTGTAATGTTTTGGTGCTGGAATGAAGCCAACATTAGTACCATTCAGGCCTCCAAGGGAAGGGCATCCCTACAGTGTGGATGGAGAGAGGTGTCTTCATGTTTAGTTCAAAATATAAATCTGGCATATAGAGAGGATCTCTCAAATTTCTACCACATTGTGATAGCCCACTGTAGATACTTCATTCAGTTATATGGTATTATGCCACCTTTCTCTCTCTCTCTCTTTCTTTTTCTTTTTTGTGCCTTAGTAATTCAGCCACTGATATATTAGAAGCAAATCCACCTAGCTTTTCTATAACTTCCCAGAAAAACCAGTGACCTATCCAAGCAAGACCCCAAGTATTAAATCTGGAATACCCTTAGGTAGAGGGAGGCTTGTGCCGTCAGAAATATTTTTGGGTGGGCGATGCCAGGAAGGAGTTGGAGGACACAAATGCATGTGTCTCATACTGCCCTCTGCCTTTGGGTGGAGTGGAGGATGTTGTTCTATAGGCAATGTCTAAACAAGAATGAATTGCCAGTCAGATAAGCAGGGCAGGAGGCACCATCTTGTCCTTTGCTTCTCGCAATAAAATTACTTGGACCTGCCCCGCGAGTGTATTCACATGCTGTAAGAATCCCAGAAAGGTCTTGGGAAAATTATTTTTGTGGGCTATAACTCCCAGAAATCCCCAGCTAGTGTGTCCAAGTTCTGATTCCATCTCTCAGTCTTCACTGACTGTTGTGTGTTGTGTATATGAACCTCACTTGCTCAACTCGCACTTCTGCCATGAATCCAGTAGGTGGCTTCAGGGAGGCCACAATCAGTTCTCAATCTGCCACATGAGGCTAAAACTGCTGGCCTGTATTTTGAGACTTACAGAAGAACTACAGGAAAATGTATCTGTAGCACTGTGAACTCTCTAAGCATTGCCTCTGATCTACCTCTTACAGAACACAGAAACCCTGTTGTTGTATTGTAGGGATTCTCCATAAAATCCAATGAAGTAGCGTATGTACACAAGAGCTATCAGAGTACACTGGACTTGATTCCAGAGATTACTAAAGAACACTCCATTCTAATAAATTTGCCCATTAAATTGTGCATGCACATGAAGGAGAAGCCATTTCCAGCTACACTGACAGCTACACTTTTCAAAGAGCTGCAGTCTGTTCTGCACATAGCTATGCATCTATGTACACATTTCCATGAGGAGAACAGGATGCAGCTTTTGGAATGAGTGGAAGTGGCTTCTAAGTTAATGCCTTTGAACTAAGCACCAATCAGTCTCTAGTCATGGGCAGCAGTATCCATCAACAGTTAAATTCAGATCTGTAGATTTCATTAGCAACTAATGAACTGATGATTGACTTCTTCTAAATCCAGTGTTATTGAAAGCAAACCCATATTCCACCCAATTTCTCTTTCTGTTCCTCCTTTTTGAAATGTAATGTATAGACTAATAATAGCAAATCAGTTTTTCCTCTATGAAACAGACCAGTTTTTTGTCACTTTTAAACAAAAACAACAATGAAAAGTTTTGTTGTATCCTTTAGCGCTATTACAGGCACTCAGTCTGTTAGGACATATTGGACGATTATAAGGCCAGCCTTTAAAAAGGGGGGGGGGGAAGCCATGGGTTTCAAGTTGGCAGTAACCATCTATCAATTCCAGAGATTATGGCATGATTTACTGTCCCGGCATGGTGTATTCTCTGATTTTCTGCCTCCTATGAAACATTGTGCTTTCCTTTTCTATTGATGTATCAACTATAATAGTTACAAGCAGCTACAGAAAAATCAATAGTGGACTTTCATTACTGAGCACATAAAGTAAAAGAGGACCACGCTGTGAGAGTCTCTTGCTGTTAAATAGTCACTGACTGCAAGGTACACAATAAATGTCTGTTATTTTGGTCTAAATGAAAGATGTCTGAATTTGAAACATCAACCATCTCAGATTTGGGACAGAACCAGGGCTTCCAGTCAGGCTCTCCTAGCTCGTGAATTCTTCTCAAGGCACATAACAAGATCAATCTGTCTTCCCTACCAAAGGATCTGAAATTTAAAAAAATAAAAAAAACAAAGCTAAACAAGAAATGGAGCATCCCAAACAATGTTTTTTTAGGGGTCCTGTTGCAGCCTCTCTGGTATGCTCACTTGGATTGAACTGTACATTTTAACTATGCACAGTATAATAATTTGAGGGCTATGAACTTTGATGAGCAACAGTGATCAGGCAGAAGAAAAGAAGCTTTAAGAGATCCTTATAAATGGTTTAAATTCAGGATTCACAGCATGAATGGGAAGCTTTCATGCTAAAGCAGTGTTTCCCAGGTGTTTTGAACTTTGGCTCCCAGAATCCCTGATCATTGGCCAAGGCAGCTATGACTTCTAGGAGCTGAAGTCCAAAACACCTGGAGAACTAGAAGTTAGGAATCACTGTGCTAAAACATTGGTTCTCAAATTCTAGTCCTCCAGATGTTTTGAAGTTCAACTGAAAGAGACCTGAGACAACTTGGGTAATCGTCATGGATTCTGACAGCTGAAATCAAAAACATCTAGAGGACCAAAGATTGAGAATCATTTCACTAAAGTTCTCAACTTGTTTTACATTGCATTTCCTTTTTCTAGATCTGGCTCCACCATTATGTAGAGAACCAAAAATTATTTGATTTGTAATTTTATTGCCAGGGATGGAGTGAAGTATTTGTGGGATTTTCTGCCAAAATAGTTTGGCCAGCTTCAGGTAATGTTCTTGTTTGACTATAGGGAGGGAGTGAAGGAGTGCCATTTGCTTCTCTACTTCAGACAGCAGAATTTCTTGGGCCAGCTTGTATTTTTCATACCAAATTGAAAATGTATGGGAATATTCCATTTTTGTAGTGCCTCATAATTCATGGATGTTTGATTCTTTCGTTTCAGAAACTATGATTTTATATTTAGAAATCAATCCTTGCCTATTTTCATGCAAAAGTTCATTCTGGATAATGGCTTTAATTTTTAAATTTTAAGACTGTTTGCAATGAGTGTGTATCACATATCCCCCTTTATTTGTTTTTCCCCCCTCTGGTTATTCATTGAAAAAAAAAAGATACAACAATAAGAAGCTCAGTCATTGGGAATTAATGTTGGCTTTCAGGTGCTGGAATGTGAATTTTATCATATGGTGACCCATTCAGAAAAATAATGTGTTTTTATAGTTTCAGATAAAGTACTCTATTTCCAGATTTTTGTCTATAACTCTCAATGGTATCAGAATACAAAAACTGTACATTAAATCTACAACCAAACCTAACCTGAACAACAATACTAACCCTATGACTTACCTTCAATACATTGGAATTCTAGCAGGATCAGAAAATAGTAAGATCTAACAATTCATTGAATGCAACTTTGTTGTTTAAAAAAAATCCTGGGGTATGAGGCTTGAAGTGATTAATCTGCTACTAGGTGAATTCAGAATAGTGATTGCTCTGGCCAAAAGCCTCACCATAATACAAGCTAATACTCATGCTCTTCTAAAATTTGGCTTTGCTCATATCTCATTGTTGTTGTTGTTGTTGTACTGTTACGATCATTATCATCATCATTTATTAACACCAACAATGTACATGGTGTTTTACAAGTAAAACAACAACAAACAGTTCTCTGTTCTTAGGCCTACAATCTAATTAAGGCATGACACAAAAAGAAAAGGAGATGGCAGTGTGGAAGGGGATTGAGTCCAGCAGATACTGCCACTTCTTCTCATCTTCCACAGCCAGGGCAGTGACAGTTGTGATGGAGGGAGGGCCTTTCCTCTGCTTCTGAGCCTAAGTATGATAAAACTATGCCTCCCCACTTCTTCTCCTCCTCCAAGGCCAGGGCAAGTGGCAGCTGGGATGAAGGGAAGGCCTTTCATCTGCTTCTGGGCCTGGCATGATGGTGCCATCATCCTATCTGAAGGTTTTTTTCCCCAAAATCTATTTAGTGGTGGTAGTCCAGTAGCACCAGTAGCAACAGGATCTCTCTGGAGCAATCTGTTTGTTAGCCTTTAGAACAGTGGTTCTCAACCTGTGGGTCCCCAGATGTTTGTGGACTTCAGCTCCCAGAAGCCTCAGCCACTATGGTCAATGCTTAGGGCTTCTGGGAGCTGAAGTCCACAAACATCTGGGGACCCACAGGTTGAGAACCACTGCTCTAGAACCTGGCACGTGGCAAATGCAGAATTCTATGTGCTACATTGACAAATATTGCTATCCAGATCACTTGAGCTTACACTGTTTGGCTATTGCCAGGCATATTGGTGATAAGGGCAGCAAGAGTTTTCAAACTTATGGTGGGGAAGTGAAATGGTGAGCTGGATTCACACAAACCAAGTGAAGCAGGTGATTCAGAGATATAATGGAAATCCCTAGAGACATGGCCATGGCTTCTAGCTGAGGTGCTGAATATGTCTTTTCCATCCTGTACTTCAGCCAGAACCAGTAGAGCCCTGGATGACGGTGCCAGGTTAGACCCCTGGACCCTTTCACACTATGTTCTTTAAGTGTCATGCCTTGAGTCTATGGAATCCTGGGGTTTGTAATTTGGTGAGGCACTATAGCTCTCTGGCTATAGCATGAAAGGGCCTCAGGTTCCACTTCAACCTCCTCCTAGGCAGAGAGGGGCAGAGGAATGAGTCCTTCTAGGACACACACATACCCAAAAAAATAAAATGGCCCAAGAGCATTTTGCTCTGTTTTCTGCCACCAGGACATAGGAAAGAGTATGGGGGAGTGACCTTCTTCTAGTCAGAGCTTCCTGAAAGTGATGGCTGAGGGACCATCAGATCATTCATCCTCCTTTTTCCTCAAGTGGGAATGGAGGACAGGACAAGATCCACTATCAGCCAGTGCCTCCATTTCAGAGACTTTCTGAGACAATGACACCAGAGGCCCTAGAGGGATTGGTGGAGAGTCCCCAGCAGGCCAGTTTCTGTCCATTAAGAGGGGAGATTAGAGCTGTGGGTGGAAAGTACCCCTCTCCTGTGATGAGCAGGAGAGAAGTTAGGATCTGAACAATGATGTGAATCTTATTGTTAGTCCAAATTAGATTAGACCCACTGAATCAACTGGTGGATGTTGAGCCAACACATAGGTAGAGCTCATTGGTTAACTGAGTCTAATTGAGTTGGGACTAACAATAGGATCCAAGTCATATTTTCTGAAGTATGAGAGAAGAGATGTCCACACATATACTGGCTCGTGTGCCCACTGCATACCACAAGTAACAGACTTCTGTGCTCAGTGTTCCCACTGTATCCTGCCATGTGTCCTGGAGCCAAATATAGTCTATGGATTTATGGTCATTCAGACACAAGCCATATATTCCCCAAGGGGATCAGATATATTTTAATTTACATAGATCAGAATTCAAAATTTAGATCTTAGCCAACACCAAAAAGATTGATGCTCTCTTGGCATTAATACCTTCCTTAGGAAAACAGAAATCAACTAGGTAGTTTTCATCCTCTTCTTGTTGTTTGGTCAGAAATTTAATGCTAATCATTCATATTTTCTTTTTCTTAACAAGGATGCTTCATGGGGAAAAAAATGTCCTTGACATCTGGGCTTCGTGCACACTCAAGCCACAAGACAATATTAAAAATTTCTTTTCTCCAGTGTCTGTAATGTGGTTGACGGGGTACAGTTGTTAGCTGGGTCTATTGATGGCTTAGTATTCTGGGCCCATAAAAGAAGTGGCTCCATATGACATATTAATTGTGAGAGCACAGTATTGCTGCAGCAAGTCACTTCCTGATCTGCCATATTATTTACTGACATGGTGGGAATTTCCCTTCATTTTGACATTGGGATGATACAAATATCCACAGAGGAACTTTCTCCAATCACTCCTGTTCAGTCACTACAGATTACAAATAAAGGCAGTTTAGATATCTGTAAACTATGCATGTGTTCCAATGCATTATACCAAAGGGGGCAACTCTTTGGGTTCAGGAGAATGGCATCTGGTGACTTTCATGTTATTGGGGCAGTGGTTCTGATATAGGTATGAATTAGAAATAATAAAGTAGAAATAAAGTAGAAGCTGGGGGCTTAGGTCAGAGGAATGGAGAAAGATTTAAGAAGGGTAAAAAGGTCACGAGAGCCAATGTATCACGTAGCTAGGATGTTGATCACGTAGCCAGGGTGTCGTTTATTGACTGACTGCGGTAATTGCAGATTGTAGATAAGCACTTTCCGGGGTCTGAGCGCGGGGGTAATTAGCTAGTAACAGCATGTGGTATTTGTGACCCCGGAGGGGCGGACCGAGACATGCCTGTGATCTTTGTCTGTGATCTTTGTGTATGCTGTGAACTTTGTCTATAAAAGAGCTGTGAAACTTGAATTCAGGGCTTTTGGTCTTTTGGAGACATCCAGCCAAAAGCCCGCGCGTAATAAATTACTCTTTTTCTTGCTCTGTGGTCTCTGTGTTCTCTGGGCTCCTGCAACAGTTCCTCTCTGTTTTTGTTTTTTTTCCAGACTCAAAAGCTGCTATCACAGGTGTTGAATTCTGTCTTTCAAATATATTTAGCACTTTGGGTAGTTCCTTTAAAAGTTCAGATTAAAACTCAGTATTCATAGCCATACTATCATGAGACCACCAGCAGGCATTGGTCCAGGGGTCACAGTGCATTACACTGATTGGAATCCATCAGGGATTACATCACTACCAAATATGCCACCACCACAGCAGTAACTATGGTGATTCTCTGTGGTGTAAAAAGGTATACGGTGTCCTCCCACACTGTAGAGCCCTTTGAGAGCAGAGGGAAGAGCAACTGCTACAGTCAGTCATAGGGAAAACCAGTTCTTTTTGTTTTCAGTAGAAAAGGCAGGCAAACATAGTCCTAATTGCATGGGCATTGTATCAGTCACAGACCCAGTTGTCCTACCTTCTCTGATCAATTTTTAAAATATAAAATGTATTTAAAAAAAAACTTTTTTTAAACTTTTTTAAAATAAGATGTCAAAGGCTTGGGCAGTAACATATCAGTCACAAGCTACTTCTACCTTCTCAAAGCTGATTTTAAATATGGGTGAGGGATTTCAAGGAACACCCTGGGAAGAAAACTCAAACTAATGTTTGAGCAAATAAATCAATATATTCCTTCAAAGCAAAGAAAAAGTGAAACTAAAGCCAGATGAAAGGGGCAGAGAAGTCAGCATTCAGTCCAGAATTTATTCATGGATCTGTCTGAGGAGCAAATGCAAGTTGGAAACAGTTCACATCATGCCAGAAAAACTGTGATTCCACTTATTCCCACATGCATCTGCATGCTACCTATTGTATGTTTCTCTTAGCAAAAGCTCATAGAGAGTCTTGTAATGTATGGATTAGCAAGGTTCCTGGTACTGCAGAAATTTGTGCTCACTGTCATGAAATAATTAGCTAAACTAACATTTCTGACCAAGCTTGTAAAAGCTTGAAAAGCCATAATTACATGCAAATATCATCCTCATTTCAGAGACCAGAAGAATGCCTTTGAGCTAATATTTATAACAAGAAGTGTTCAACTGAGATCTCTTGTAATTTTCATCATACCTGAGGCTGTTTTCCTCATTCGATTAGCTGAATTTGTCCTGAGGCAAGCCAGACATCTAGTACCAACTAAATTCAACAACTGGAGTTTATAATTTGGCTTAATATATCCCCACTTGGATCTGCCTGTTTAATTCTTTCTCATATGATAACCCTGGTTTATTCATAGTCTGGACTTGCCATCTGAACAAACTAAAGCACATATCTTGTTCTAATAATGATTAATAATGTAACAAAACTTTAGGCAAAAAATATCCACAGAAGTTCTTGAATGAAAGCAAAAATGAAAACTTGAGACTGAGGTATAAATATTGTTAAAGTGAGTGCAGAATCCTCCCACCACAGGAAAAAAAAAGCTTCTGTTAATATTTGTGGATTTTACCCGTTTTGTAGATACTGGTTGGTATAAGTATATACAGCTTGAATTCTGGGTTTTAAATAAGAATTGCAGACCTGTGTTTAACCATAGCACATGTAGATCCAACTCTTTAGCAAGGGGGAAAAAAAGGAATTCTATTTCTTCTTATGCCACCAGTTAACATTTGCCACTTTGGAGAAGCTGCTCTGGCTTTTTTCTTTGGCTGTTCCTCAAAAATATCCAGAAGTTACTTTTCCATGTGAAATAAGCTTTTCTAAGTGGAGAAAATAGGAGAAACCCTTATACCTTTACTTTAGTGCAAGATGGGAAAATTTCAAGCCTTGGGGCTAAATCTGGCTTCCTAATAAGGGCCAAAACAGCTTCTAGGTTTCCGCACGACACCAGCCTTGGTACAGTCTCAATGTTTATATGGATTTCTCCAATTTTAAGGCATGGTTATTGGCAGTAAAAGCTTTGTGTTCAAATGTGCTGGCATTTTTGACCTCACCCCTTTGCCCTACCCATTATTAAAATGCAGCCCCTGAAAACTGCTGTGGAATTACACTTGGACCTCAAGCTGAAAGAATGTCAACACTTGATCTTTGGTGGTTCCATGTAGAGGCCAAGACCTCCACTGCACTGCATGTCAACCTATCTGATGGTGGGGGAGAAGACAGCATTTTTTCCCAAAAGTGCCAGTGACCAGTATTATGTCTATGCGCATTGGCTACAATTGTTTCTTTCTTTTCCCGAAACTTTCCAGGGACTGGCAGCTAATGGTTGGTGGACCAGCAACAATCTGTAGGCCATCTCTTAGAGTAGCACTGCTCTAATCAACCTGTGTACATCCCTCAGTGACAATGGCTTACTTCCCCCTTTGCTTTAGAAGAGGAGCTGCCTCTTTGTAAGGCATAGTTCCATTTATTGTCTTTGACTGAATGAAGCTTTCTTTCTTAGTGGTAAAAGAAAGGAACCATGCACTTGGGCTGGCCCAAGAGAGGCAGACTAGCCAACACCTTCTCCCCAAAAGTCACAGTTTATAATACCCCAGGTCAGGCAAGTTAATTTTGGCAACTGCGGCAATCTCACCGGCACCAGATCCCCACACTGTAATTCCTGGAAGTAAAAATACAATCATGATACACCCAATCATGAGATACCAAGGCAGCTGCCTCTCTGCATCCTGTGGTAAGGTTGTGCCTGCTTTGCTTAGGTAGTCTCATCTTTAAAATTTCTTCCCACGTTCAAAATGCTGAGCCTTGGAATGGAAAACAGGTCCTCACACTGAATCTCAGCACGTATTCACTGAGGTCTGGAGTGATTTGTTACAGAACGCAGCCCAAACACTCATCTCTGTATGTCAAAAGACATTGTTCCTGGTTCAAAGGGTTTCTAATCTAGCAAAGGAAAGAAGGCATAGCTGATCTGTTGTGTAGGAAGCTACCATTTTACATGCCTGAAAAAGAGAAAAGAGAGAGACAGAGGAGACAGAGAGGGGGAAGAGAAACATAATTCTAAATAATACACCTGGCAGCCTGATGCCATAAAATGTTGTAAAACTGCTTTTATTTGAGTTGTGAACTGGTCTGTAACAAATTGTCGTTCTAGCTGTCCTTAATAGTTAGAAGCTGAAATGGGATTCACACCGATAATTCCAGCATTCCCCTACTATGTAAGCATCTTATCTTGCATTTAAAAGAAAATATCATTGAGCCTAACCTATTATTTCTGCATGAATGAAACACACTGCTTGTTGTAATGCACTTTAAAAAGGCCAGACTTCCACAACAATGTATCCATTATTTGACACTCCAGTGAACTTTAAAATATTTTATGTCTACACAGTAAGGAGAGTGACAGAAAATTACTCTGCTATATTTCATTGTAGACCAATCACAAAAGTTTGAAGAACTAGTACTGTTCTTAGGCCCAGTTTGTTCACTTATGGACTTGATTTTTTTAAACACACATGGATGCCAAAACTTTTTTTTCTTGCTGTATGACTCTCAAGAAATTTAAAGCTGTTGCACGCTTTTTAAAAACCCAGAAAAGGATAGTTGCTAATGAGCTCTTTGTTAATTGGCATTCTGTGTATCTGATTTATTATTATAAGTTTAAAATGTGCTGTTCATTCTGTCAGAATTTCAGAGCTATGTACACTTAATAGACTATATCTAACTCCTTTGCTGTTCTCCAGGCTCCTTTTGCAGGAGAATAGCACTCTCTTCCTCTCATAGACCCAAAAGTGCACCTGAGGGTTATGGGGCAGGCTGGAAGCTGCAATAGGGATGAGCAGAGGAGGAATTCCCACTGGAGGGATAGTATTATATTAGGGAAGTGGTTGCCCAGTGTTACCATGTTCTTCTTTGTGGCCATTTCCGCACTAGACTGTTATAGCACTCTGATTCCACTTTCAACATCCTATGGAATCCAGGAGTTTGCAGTTTCGGCTGGCCCCTCCTGAAACTGCAAACTGTTTCCTGCCTTGGACCTTTCCTCTGAAAACCATCTAGCAGTAGCTAGAAGCATTCTTGATCTCTAGTTATAACTCATCTTCCTCCAGATGGCTTTCCTTCCTCACATCATCTGTGAAATAATTTTTCCAACTTCCTTATTTTATTTTTAAGGATTCTTAGAACTCATTGGGAGTGGACAAAATGGGAATTTGTAGAAGATGACAAACCATCATCCAATGAAGGTAGAAACTGGCATGTGGTAGACCTAATAGGAAAGTAACACACAAATGATCTAATTTAGAGACACAAGAGTCTATCTACACTACACAGTATAGCAGTTTAATACCGTTTTCATTACAGTGGTTCCATCCCATGGAATGTGTAGTTTGATGAGGTACAGAGAATTCTCTGCTGTAGTTTGTGAGAGTGGCAAAGAGAATTCTAAGGCCCCTTTCATAGTATACAATAGTAGCTCTACGATTCCTCCTGCACTGCCACAGTTTCATCCCATGGAATTCTGGGACTTGTAGTTTATGGAGGGTTAATTAGAATTCTCATTCAGAGAGCTCTAGCACCTTCATAGACTACAAAACCCAGGATTCCATAGGCTTCAGCCATGGCAGTTCAAGAGCAATCATAGTGCTATAATTGTGTGTCTGACCAACTGGTTTTGTTTTGTTTTATTTTGTTTTGTTCAGCAGTTTTGGCAGTCCATGAGAATTCTCTGCTATACTTCAAGGAAATGGTCTACAGCTGTCTAGAAGATAATTCTAAGGCTCCTTTCACACTACACAATTACAGCACTATGATTCTACTTTAACCAACGTGGCAACATCCTATGGAATCCTGGCATTTCCAGTTTAGGGATGGATATATAGAATTCTCAGGCAAAGAGCTCTGGTGCCTCTGACCAAACTACAAACCCCAGGTTTACATAGGATGTTGCCATAGCAGTTGAAGTGGAATCATAGTTCTATAACTGTGTGGTGTGATTAAAATTCTCTTCTTGGGATGTCTCTCACCAAACTACAGATCCCAGGTTTCCATGGGATGGAGCCACAAAAGTTAAAGTGGGATCAGATTGTGATACGTGTGTACTGTGAATATACTCACAAGCACAAGAGGAAGGTGTCCATTTTCAAGGAAAGGAAATGAGGCATCCTACAGAGACACACGTTGTGTATTTCATACAACAGGGACAGCCAATCTTTTTTTATGCTGAGGTCATATTCCCTCAGGGCTAATCTACTGGAGACAACATGCTGACAGTGGGTGGATGATGATATTGTCTGGGCCCCTCTCTCTCTTTCTGTCCACCCCTCCAGCTCTCGCTCTTCTTCTCTAGCAAGCCGGCTTTTGGGAAAGGGACAGGTCACTCTTGTGATCGGAACTGATCACTTGAAGATACATTTGAAATTCTGTCAAGGGCTTCAAGTTATTTACCCCACAGATCAGAGATTCTGTTCTCTGATGGGAAGTTATACTGTACCAAACAAGAAGAGACAACTACTGCTAGAATCCTAACAGACTAAGAACAATGGATATATTTTATCAAAGGTCTTAGAGTCCCTGAAAGGCGAGTTTACACATTATATGATTGCCTGATAATATGATTCTGTGGCACAATTGGATATCACATGATCAGTTATCAAGGGACATTGCCTTTTCTTATCTTGGGTAACTATTGAATAACCCTGTTCCCAAACAGGGAAGGGATAACACCAGTCATGTGAGTGTATGACATGAGAAGTCCATGTGAGATCTACTTCTGAAATAGTCCTTTTGCTTCCATATAATATTTCCCATTGCCTCCCTGGAGATTTCATCCAGCTAGATCCTTTGTACAGAAAATTCTTGCAGTTTATCCTATTAAGGCTAGATTTGGAGGCCTGTCTTGGAAGTTTGCAAGGAAATTGTATGGATGATGACCCATATGGAAGAAAAATGTCCACTTTTACTCATGTCTGGGCATTGTTTCAGCAGACGTCCCTTCAGTGCAAAACACTTACTGTGGCCCTTCATGTCCTTTATGACCCAACATGATTTATAAGCTGTAATAAACTCCAGTGTTCAACAGCTATTGTTGTTGATTTCAGTAGCTGTGAATCTTCAAAATCCTCACCAACTGTAAGTTACGCTTTTCACAGAATGCAAAACTATTGCCTAGAACAATGGTTTGCCCCCCCTGCAAATAATATTTTTTTCTGGTAACCCCAAGACTTAACTCAAGATTTAAAAATTTAAATTTATATTAAAATATTAAAATATCTATTTAAAATTTCAATTTTTTATTTATTTATTAAAGGCATCTAGACACTAGGATTAAAATCCTTGCTCAGACACTGGGCAGGTCACATTCTCCCAGCCTCAGAGGAAGGAAAGATAAACCCCCTCTGAACAAGTCTTACCAAAAAAACCTCCTGTGATAGGTTCACCTTATGGTTGCTATAAGTCATAAGTGACTTGATAGCATACAACAACAAAGTGTCGCTGACAGGGAGAGGTTCTTTCTAGCCATTGTGTCTCTCCCCTTTGAAAACTGACTTATGGCACTCCAAAACGAACCTATCATGGGGGTTTTCTTAGTAAAATTTGTTTCCTTTGCCTTTCTCTGAGGCTGAGAGGATGTGACTTGCCTGAGGTCGCGCGGTGGGTTTCTATGACCAGTTAGGGATTCAAATGCTGGTCTCCACAGCCACAGTTTGGGCACACACCCATGCCTGCCACAGTGTTGCTTTCATCAGGAATGTGGCGGCGGGGTATGTGTGTGCACACCCAAACTGCTCCCTTGTTTGCAAACAAAGGAGCAGTTTCAGCACCCACAAATGCCCCCAACTGCCATGTCCCTATTGCTGCTGCTGTTGGGGTCCAGCTACAGGGTTTTGAGGTCTTCCTGTAGGGACTCTGCAGACATCCAGGGGTCCCTGGACCACAGGTTAAGAACCACTGCCCTAGAAAATATCTAATTGCAGGAATTTCATGTTGGTGTTGGAAGAGCACAGTCTGAGTGGTAGCTGGATTACTCTGATGATGAAACACAGCTTAGACAACTGACTTTTTTACTATAGGCTGAGATTCTGAGGTTGTAAACCGAAAAGTTACTTTTCCAGGCTCACTGCGGAGGCTCATACATGGAGATGGTTATTAAATATTGGGTGTACTTAGTGCATCTGATTTTTGTAACCATCAGGAGCAGTTCCCATCTCTCCACACAATGTAAGTGGGAAATCATGAGCTGTAGGAAAGCAGTGTAGACAACGTGGTCAACAGAACAGATTATATGCATTAGAATTTACCCAGGCAGACAGGGGCTCCTGAAAGTTAGTATCTGATACTTCATACCACTGATTGGAAAAGTATAGCCTTCCACTGGTTGTTGGGCTTCAACAATCAGATTTAACCAGCATAGCCAAGGATAAAGGATTATCAAAGTTATAATCCAAAATATCTGAAGGGCAGAATTCCACCCCTTCCCCTCATTTTCTGCTTTGTCCCTACTTTACTGCTCTATGTCAGTATGAGCAGATGTCATCGAATATTCACTGATACTTAATTTTAGTTCAAAACTAGCATGTGTGGGCAAGATTAAGATACTCATCTTTTAAAGTATTTTTTCAGCATCATTGTTGCCCTGACTGTTGTGGGTTCAGCATATTTTCCCCTGGCTACTGATACCTTAAATTAGCCAGTTGCATGAGCAGGGATCGTGTGCTGAACATGAAGATGCCACATTTACTACATTGCCAATGAATTTGGTTACATTAATGGGCAGGGGGCAGCTGAAAGTAAGAGAAATTGGAATGAATGAGTGAATACTGGTGATGAAAAATCATCTCAGAGGAGAAGCATCTTCCCATCACTTCCAAACTGATTGCAGAAAAATGGGGAGCTTAGCATGATATGCTACAGCTGAATATGTGAATTGATGCCACTGAAAAACACAATACTGCAACTTCTGTCTGGAGCCTTTAATGGTCCAACTACAGCACATGACGTTACTCATTGCTACAGTATGAATCAATTCTTTCCATTCAGATAATCTCACATTAGGAACAGTAATATTGAGGGTGGCCTACTCAGTGTTTGGAAATATTAACTTTCTAGACTACGAGCCTCTACATTTCCTTATCAGTGTCAGTGTGGCTGGTGGCTTCCATGTCAGTGGGGTGGTACATCCACTGTGGTTTTACTCTGAATTTTAAAGGAATTGGGCAAGATGCTGAACATATTTTGGGGGGATATGGTTCAGCACCTTGAACAGCTCCTTTAGAGTTTTTGCTAAAACCACAAGTGGACTCCCACTGCACTGACGTGAAAGCCACCAGCAAGCACTGGCTAACAGATCTGGGAGCTGAACTCTCAAAAGCTAGCATCTCCAAAATCTAGTTCTGCTTTGCTGAGAAAAGTCTTGTCTTTATTTAGACATCCCCAGCTTGAACGGCTGTTGAGTCCATGTTTAAGCTAAATTTACAGATAAAGACTCATAAGAAGGGATTGCAGAGGCTTTGAAGTTGTCCCCTGAGCTCAGGCACATGGGACACTTGGTCAAAGTCTTCCCCACTTAACTGACTTAACTTATAGTACCACTTTCTAATGTTGCATCTTTCTGTGTATAAATTAGCATGTACCTTTGCCCTAAATCCTGTTGGTCTAAACTAGAGTAGGTCCATTGAATAAATGGGATTTACCTTTGAGCTGGCTCACAATTCAACAATTGATTTGGTGGGCATACTCTAGCTGGGACTAACCTATAGGATTCTCAAATGGGGCAATGTGTAAATTCTCAACTTGACAAGACAGGAAAGCTCCCTTGGCATTGCTTCTTTGTTGATCACAGTTTACCTCCTGTGCTTCTGGTTCCTGTGTGGTCCTACTCTAAATTGGTCGTGCGAGAGGTCTCTTTGTGACTAGTCACAGCAGTTTTACCACCATAATATGGAAAAAGGCAAGGGAGCTTGGATGCCTGGTTAAAGTACCCAAGAAAACATCCAAGCTATGCAATGAAAATAAATTAACTTTCTTTGAAAAGTACTTACACAGCTCCTGCCTAGTAACCCCTTTTCAAAGTTAAATCTCTCATTCCCTTTCATTTCTCTTTTTCAAAATCCCCAAACCAGGATGGGCTCTCTATAGATTAATCGTGTACCAAATTTCAGTTTTTTTATGTCTCAAATATGAGAGGATGAAGTCTCTAGGAAACCTAAATATTTTTATATTTCTCCCCCCCAATGGCCAGACCTATTTTTTTTTTAAAAAAAAATAATAATATGCAAACATACTCTCTTCAAGCTGAATTTTGTATGTGAAGTTTGGACTAAATCTCTGTTTTTTAGCAAAGGAATCAACTACTGAAAACTGAAATTTTAAAGGAATGCTGACAGACCTTTAGAGTGACTACATAGCCCACAATGGCACCTCTAGAAAAAAAAATTAGTCTTTATCTTCAAAAGTAAGCTCTAGAGGAGGCAAATTTTGTGTTTGACAGAAATGCTACTGCAAGTGCTTGTAAAAAAAAAAAAAAAATTATAATATATTCCAAAAGACCTCAGGGTTTACTCTCCAATAAGGATGGGGAAAAGATGCGCCCCACTGTGAGCACACAGTAAGACTGTTTCATATAAAAAGTTGGTAATTAGTCCCTGAGTGAATAAAGTGGAAGAGATAAGAGATTGGTACTTACTGTAGCAACACAAAATGTTTCTTCCCCCCACCCCCACTTCCCTTGTAGTTAGAATAAGAAGGGTGCACAAGGAGGAGAAGAAGGCAATTTTCACCCATTCTAACATATAAGTCTTTCAGAACTTGAAAATGCTGATTTTGTGGATTATGTTTAGGCACTGGGACTCTTCACTGTGTCCTCAGATGTATCAGGCACCTGGATGCAAGGGGGCAGAAAAAGCAAAAGTGTTTTCAAGTCCAAAGATTGTCTTCTTAAAAGTTACAGATGTGATTTTGTGACACCACTGACATCGACAGAGTTCTGCTGGCAATGCACTTGTATCTCTCCAATATTTCTCGCTAGTTTTTCAGAGAGACTTTTTTCCCCCAGAAGGTAAATAATTTTCTATAAATAAATCAAATGCCTCTACTGCTATAGGTACACCTAAAACATATTTTAAATCAGTAAAGCAGATTTTCTTTTTCTTTCTCTTTCCCCCTTAAAATGAAAAAGAAATCAAAATGATTGTTCAATATGCCTTTTAATGCATAACCTATTACAGATGTCATTATTTTTAAATGCAGCGTCTAGTAGGACATGCTGTATTATGATTTTTGCCTCAAAGTCTGTGTAAGAGACACCAGAAGTACTTTGAGAGGCATAATTTATTTAATACTTTCCCTTCAATGTTAGTCTTATCAGAAAATTGTCTCTCGCCACCTTACTTGTTGTTATAAACTAGACTTGGAAAAGTCATTTTATTAAAAAGCCATACATTTTCATGACAAAATTATGCATAAATTCCAGTGTGAAACTGGGCTGTTGGAGAAGGCAACTGGACTCTCCATTTCGACTTTCATAATCATCTCCTTAGGGGTGGCAAGGATTTCTTTTTTTCTTTTTCTAGATATAGTTTTGCTTCCTCATTTATTATCAATGGCTGCAGAACTAATGGGATTTGCCGCAAGTCTGGTAACATGATCTCAAAGACATCCAATACTTTATGAATGAAGAATACCTTCAGACCAAATACTTCCACAGCTGGCCCTAGTTTGTTCTAAGATCTATGGCATTGTTTCATACATACACTTAACAACTGCTACCCAAGAACTTGGCCTGTGTGTGTTAGTGTGTGTGTGTGTGGGTGTATGCACGCACATGCCTGTAAGTCACCTGTCAACTTATGGTGACCTCATGAATTTCATAGAGTTTTCTTGGGCAAGGAATACTCAAAGGTTGGTTTTGCCAGTTCCTTCCTCTGAAATATAGCCTGCAGTACCTGGTAGTTGTTGACAGTCTCCCATACAAGTGCTGACCATGCTTAGCTTCCAAGATCAGACAGGATCTGGTGCTTTTAGGGTATTTAGGCATGTGTAGAAAAAAGAGAGAGAGAAAGTCAGTGTGGTGTAGTAATTTGAGCACTGGACCAGGGTTGAATTCCCCACTCAGCCATGGAAATCCACTGGGTGATCTTGGGTGTGTCACATACTCTCAGCCCCAGAAAACCCCATGAAGGTTTGCCTTAAGGTCACTATAAATTGGAAATGACTTGAAGGCACACAACAATGATAAGAAAGGTGAAAAGTTAGGATAAGATGAATGAGAAATTTGTTCTGAGGTTTTTAAAAAACCCTTATGATGAAATAACATGTATGTGATAAAGTGTGTTTCCTAGGAAGTTGAGAAGGTAGTGTGAGAAAGCTTCACAGTGTCTCAAAGCATTAACAAAAGGCTAAATCTGAGCCAGTGTGGTGAAATGATTTGAGCATTGGAGTATGATTGGAGTATGATTCTGGAGACCAGGGTTTCAATCCTCACTCAGCCATGGAAACTGACTGGATGACCTTGTGCAAGTCACACTCTCTCAACCTCAGAGGAAGGCAAAGAAGAAGAAATCTGAAGAATTCTTGCCAGGAAAGCCCCATGAGAAGTTCATTCTAGAGTCACTATAATTCGGAAACAACTTGAAGGTACACAACAACAACAAAATCTGACAGTGGGCAGGTGGTTACAATAGAACTTTCTTCTCCCTTCTCATGCCTGTAGCCCTCCACTACATCTACAAGCTAAACCCTGACCTTTCCCATCCTTCCACAGGTTGATTTCAGGGGCACGCAGGAGAAAGGTTGCAGTAGGGAAGGTAAATTGCTTCCTCACAATTCTGCTGGATTCCACCCTTCCATTAGTGGATATCCACAAATTGAATCCTGCCCTTCCTGTTGCAAGAAGTTGCCACAGAGACCATTTTTGAGTCTGCAAAGCTGTGTTGTTGTGAATTACTTAAACCCTGTTGTATAAGAACTTGTCTAAAGTGACTGGTTCTTAGTGCCATTAGAAACATAGTCCCAAGTTGCAAGCTGGTTATTTTCAGCTACATCATACAGCACGGTAGTTCAGTGAAAATGGTTTCAAATAAATAGCTTGTATTCCCATTTCTATGGAGTCTATCACCTGATTAAACTCCCTTAAACCTTTGGTCATGATCCATCCATCCTCTCCACTTCTTCCCTCACCCCCACTTACAGGCATAGGTGCTTTTCCAGGGGAATGGATTGGTTTCCTAGCCAGAGACAGAAATGATACAGTGTTGAGTTGGAAAGAGGAAAATGTAGGGATAAGATCAGAAACCCACTTCTCTGCATTTAAAGCGGTATTGCAGTTATTTATATTCTGCATTTAAAGATCTTCTGGAAGGGGAATTCTTATTTAAACATGCAGTGATCCAGTCCTGGTGCTTTTAGGGCAGCCTCCTGCTCATTCTGCTGACCCTCAATATCTTGTCTAAGGGCATTATTTTGATGGTATCAGTGACTGAAACTATAAAAGAGAATCCACCAATACATAAAACCACTGATTCTGCTCCATATGGGAATAACCATTATTAGACAAGTATTCTCTTGATCTGAGGCAGTTAGATGCACCAGCATATCATATTCTCCATAGTTACTTCTCCAGCAATACTTTTTCACTTCAGTTGAGTGGAAACATACTCTACTATGTTACCTCCAGATGCAGACAAACCATCAAATAACAAGAAAATGTATCATCAAATATATCACCATTCAAAAAAAAGATAAAAAAATTCCTGTCATTCTGCCTAAAGGACAATGGCTTCCATTTGAGGTGAAGGAGAGAGAAATCGTAATTTTGAAAAATATATTTTTGAGGATTTCAGGTCAGGCAGGTTATTTTGGCAGCCACTGGAGTGTACCAGATGGTTCATTAACATAAGGGTAGACAAGTCAAAGGCTTTCAGAATAATTTAGAAAATGTCAAAAAGAAACAAGAACCCTGTCATTTTTTATTAGAATTAACTACACCGTACCCTGGACAGAGATTTCACCTTGGGTCAGAAAAATTAATACAGAATTATATGAATTGTGTAATATGTCGGGTTAAAGCTACGCCTTCCTCTCGGGACTCATTTGCTGGCAATATATTACAGTCCTGTATATTAGGAATCCTCAGCCCTTCCCTCCATAAGATATGTGGAGAAAAAAGAGTTGACCTTGCTCAAAATCCATTGGTGTCTAATTGATCTGAGGTATATGCAGAATTTCAACAAGACACTTCGCTAAAGCTATGCTGTGATCATTCTCCCAAGAAACATGGCAGAGGGATTTAGCTGAATATTCAGCAGCACGTAAAGCATTCTTTCGTCAAGAGGAAAATGTAGTCATTAAGTGAAACACCATTTTAGTAAACAGGAATTAAAATGTATCTTTTTAAAGAAAAATGTTCTAATTCTCTGTGTCCCTCTTCTTTTCTTTCTTTTTGTTTTAAAAAAAACTTTTATCCAGATGTCAAAAACCTAGAGAACTTCCAGCTGGTGGAAGGTGTGCAAGAACAAGTGAACGCTGCTTTGCTGGACTACACAATGTGCAACTACCCACAGCAGACAGACAAATTTGGGCAGCTTCTCCTGCGACTCCCAGAAATCCGAGGGATCAGTATGCAAGCAGAAGAATACCTCTACTACAAACACCTGAATGGGGATGTGCCATGTAATAACCTCCTCATTGAAATGCTGCATGCAAAGAGAGCATAAATTATATCCTTTTACACAGCTTCTGTTTTTTGAGAAAAGAAAGGGGGGAATTACTCTGAACTGCTTCAAGCAATACTAATTAAGAGAACTTGGTTTAAAGGGACTTTGCAAAAACAAAGATTAAAAATTTAAATGGTATAATAATCAAATACTTAATAGTAAATAAGTGATGTATCAGGGTATTTGTATTGCAAAACTGTGAATCAAACACTACAGAGTCTCCCCGAAGGAACTTTAATGGGACTTTTATCATTGGAGTGAAAGGAGATTGTGAACAGATATGGATACCGTTGATGATGTCAGATGAAATAAAACGGAACTGAACTTGTGATTCTTGTAAGTTAAAACATTGCCCATTACCACTATGGAAAAATGTAGAATCAAGTCTTATCTGTATTATTCAGCTAACAGATCAAGGGGATCTGTATGAGCTACATCCCTTCATTGGTTAGCAGGACTGAAAATTCCTCCAAAGCATGCAAATTGGCAGCTGTCCTTTGCCTGCCTTCCAAGGACTGAATTCTTATTTCTGCTCCAAAAAGAAAGAGTGATACCAACCTGTATTAAAGATCTGGCATAGGTCACTTTCATAATATGTATACCTAGTAGCACCACCAAAACAAACAAATAAAGCCTGGGTTGTTGGGTTTTGTTTTCTTTCTTTTTTTTTGTTCCATTTTCTGGACTGTCTGTGACTCAGGCCTGCAAAATCATTAATGGGGGGAAATCTGATCATAAGATTAGTGTGACATTTTTAATGTGTCCAAAGTTTGTTTTTTGCCATTGTGTTCATGTCATTCAGCCAGGCAGTATCCCTCTTCCAGCAAGGGAAGGAGGAATGGCTAAAAGTATTGGAATTAAGCTGATCCAAAGCAAACAGCAGTGGATCGTTTTTCCAATGCACTGGCTCAGGCGTTGCTGGAATGGCTCCTCAAAGCTTTTAGTGCCAAATAAGCTTGTGGATACTACTCAGTCTCTTGAGCATCATCTTGAAATAAATCAGTATTTCTTCTTAGAGATTTCAAGCGGTAGCATTTCTTGATCTGCCACATTTGACCTGCAACCTAACTAAAGTGAATTACTTGGATTTCAGAAGGTAACTTTATTCATATGACCTCAAATTATAATCTATGAATCTTATGCTCTGTGGTTTCCTCTATGTCCTATAAGTATTTGCGTGGGCATAAAGGACATAAAATGTCTGTCAACTGAACCTAATTTGTGCAATGTGTCACCCACCCAGTCAAATAGAGGCCAAAAGGCATTGCTATGAGCTGCCATTTTAAATCTCTCACTATACCATGCAGAGACACTACATCAAGATGGTAGTGTGGGAAATTTAAAATAGCATCTTAAAAGACTGGAATGAGTGAGCTGTTCTTGGACAGCAATTCTCATCATCCTGGTCAGCATAGCTAGAATTGAGGAACAGTCCAATGGTAGCTAAAAGTCCAACATTACTGTTTCAGGGCAGGCTCCCATGATAACCTGCACTGACATAGCTTTTTGTTGTCATCAGCTGGCCAAGAGTAACAGGTACTGATGAGAGATATAGTTTCAGAAATGACCTGGCACAAACTGGTTATTGCCAGCCTCCAGTTATGACTTGCCAAATTCTACTCTGACTCTATCCATGTTTAACCAAATTGAACTCTGGATGTCCCAAGGCAGGCACCCAAGACTGGACTGCTTCATACAGCCATTGGTCCTTAAGACTAAGTGGCCTTTCTGATCATTTTAAGTGTTGTCTTAAAGCATTGTTTTAATCTGTTTTAAAAGAGTGTAACCAGAATCCTGTTGGGGAGTTACGAATGTGTAAGCACTATAGTTATGAGTCTGTATCCCAACCCTCCATCACCACTTAGTGGGCAGCAGGTGCTGCAGTCAATGGGGGTATGTTGTCTTGTGACTCAGGAAGCAGCTGACTGATGTTCCCACCTGTTCCATAAGCAATCTCTAAAGCAACAGCCAGAAGCAGGATCCCTGTCATAATTCTCCTTTGTGCCAGAGATTGCTTGTGCAAAGAGAGATAGGACCGTGAGGCAGCTGCTTCCTGATCAAGAGAGAAACAGACCTCCATTGATCACACCAGCTACTGCCCAGTAAGTAGGGATATGGGGATTTTCACAATAAGTAGGAATTGGGGACTAAACTGGCAGCTTCATAGGGATTAAGAATATGAATCAGTCGTAAGTATGGAACTCTGTGTTACAAACTGGTAACTCTCCAACAGGACTTTGGCCTCTTTTTTTATTCTCTCTTTTTATTTACCAGACATCAGCCTCAGAGCCCTGGCAGACTGAGAGGTGACAAATACTAAAATATTTTTTTAAAAAAAATACAATGCCATCTTTTTTTATGCCTTCACTCTGTCAGAGTCTGCAGGATTGGTGAATCCATTCCAGGAATTAATCTGACATTTAAAGGATCTGTTATTTCTCCTCCATGCATATCCCTACTCTGTCCCAAGGGGAAAGTCCTCCCATATTTTTGAAAAGTTGACAACCTTTAGAGTTACATCATGTGGACTACAGCTGTGCAAGAGGAGAATGCAATGCGTTCTACAGTCACACATTCCCTTGCACCAATGTAGCAGCCATCTCACCTCAAAAGATAATTTTTCCTTCCCCAGCACCTCAGATCCAAGTAGTTTGACTTTAACTAATTTCTGGCTCAAATTGCAGGCAGTAAAAAGATGTTAGACAAAATGCTTTTACCTATGCAAGGAAAAAAAAAGACATCAAAATGTATAAGCTGATGAAATCAAGCTAGCTGCTTAGTATTACTGCTAGTTTGAAGAACAATCCATGTTTTAGGCGGCCTTTGGAATCAAAAAATGCAATTTAAAGCAAACAATTCCAAAGCAAAAATGTTTTATTTGAGGACAGAAGTGTAATCCTGACATGTCTGTAGACCAAAGTCTGCTGCAGAACAAATATTGAAGAAGGACAAATAACAATTTCTTTATCCAAAATGAAGTTATCAGTATTATAAAATGTAGTGCCACAGTGATGAAAGCTTTGCCTTATTTCAGAATTCTGAATGATAACTGTACAGATGTGGATCAACATGTTTGGGGTGGGGGAAATATTAATACTTTACATTTTTTTTAAATAAAAAAGATTGTCATGTTTACATTTGTTAGTTCCTAGGGAGGGCACGGGGAACTGTTGAAAAGCCGTGATTTCCTTAACGTTGCTTTCTGATTGGTAATTTGTTTTACCAGTACTTAATTACTGTATGTCGTGAGACACTAAAATCAAAAAAGGGAATCTCATTTACACTTTAATTGTTTTGTTTCTATTTTTAGATTATTGGCTGCACAATCATTTGTAGAAACTGTATAGAACCTCTGCTCCCTTAACTTTGTTTGTCTGGACTTTGTTTTGTTTTCATGAAAATTGCTGGCTTTTAAATAGTTTATTTATATTGTATATCACAGTTTTCATTGTAGACAATTATGATGCTAATTTATTGTTCCTTGGTTTCATCTTTATATTAAAAATATATAGCCAGAATAAAAAAAAAGCCAAATATATGTGTTTATTACAGCATGTCTTCAAGTTATAGTTCATAGTTCAGGGACATAACAAAGGTCTTTACAGTTTGAGATCATTTGCTTGATTAAATGTCTGTAAATCTTCACAATCCTAAATGTAGTTTATTTAAAATCTATTGTAAATTTTGTGATTTGCACCTTCCATTGTTTCATGTGAACCTGGAGGGGTGCACTGTTATGTGAACATTCTTTTCTAAGCAGCGGACATTGTATACCAAAGACAACATGTATTTGTTTTGTACAGAACTATGTATTTTATCACCATGTTAATTTGGTCCAGTGTTATTTTTACATGTGGATCAAGGCAAGCTGTGAGGTTAGAAGATGGATGGAGAAAGAGAGAGCTGTACACGTACAAAGAAGCATTTCCCTGACCACTGCTACCAATAGATCTTCTCAAGGGTATAGCTGAGGGGGGAGGGCATTGACCTTTCCAAATAAGAATTCTGCCCTGCCCAGTGAATTCTCCTGCAGTCCAGAAATTTCTAACATTCCAGTAACTTAAAAGTTCAGTGGAGCCTTTAGAAATACAGTTTAGGCATGCAAAGAAAGCGGGCAGGCAAAGTAATTAAGGGAATGAAAACACTGTAAATACAAGAGTTCTGCATATGAACAATTTTCAGTGTTTAGCTTTCTGCAAAGCTAGAAATTCGACTGAAGGAAAATTTCATTGGGGGCAGAATTCTTATTTGTGAGAAAATTTCCTCATTTTGCCCCCCCATAATTATACCTCTGCATCTTCCATGACTAGAGAAGAGAAAGAAATTCAGTAAATTTCAAATGAATACATGAACTGAAACTCAGTTGCCCATCAAGAATTGCATTTTTCCAAATTGTGGAATCAAGTTCTCCAATCAAAAATGCACAAAATATGCATCTGTTAAGAAAAGTTGCACACAAAGTGCATCATTGCATTACAAATAGCTTGCAAAAATTCATGTACTGAAAGAAATGCATACAAAATTGCATATGGATTTTCCTGAGAGCTAGACTTTCATTTACATTTCTTTTAAAAATGTCATAGATCAGGATGTATCCAACTGAAGACAAAAATTTCTCAAAGTTCAGGACAATGTGAAATTAAGACTTGAAAAAGGAGCATCCAAGAGAAAACCAAACTGAATTTTTTTCCCATCTCTCTTCTAGAGTTCTTTCAGACTATACAGTTATAAGCGTTGCATTACACTTTAATTGCCATGGCAATATCCTGTGGAATCCTGGGCTTTGCAGGAAAGCATTTGGAGTTCTGAGCCAGAGACTCTAGCACACTACAGACCCTAGGACTCCACAGACTGTAGCCATGGCAACTAAAATAGAACCATAATACTTTAGCTGTGCAGTGTAAATGGGCCACAGGACATGGATAGCACTGGGTTCTTTGACTCCTGATAAGAAACTACACAGTTCACAATTTGCTGGTCTTTAATGGGACCCCCAAAACCATTCTGTCTCAGCCTAACAAGTAATAAGATGAGAGCTTGGAGAAGTTTTTTTTTTTTTTTTTTTTTAAGACTTAGAGCTCCCAGAATGCTAGTGGCAAAAGTGCCAAAGTGGCTGGGGGATTCTGGAAATTGTAGTCTATTAAAGTACATTTTCCAAACTTTAGGCAGTGCTGTCATTGTCACCAATGCCCTGAGAGTACTAAGTATGGCAGCAGCTTAAGCAGCATTGGTAGCAGTCTTGAGAGCTATGGCTTGTAAGGCCATTCTTTATAAGTACTCAAAAAAGCAGACATCTGAAAAACAGACCCTGGGTTTTAACATTTGCATAATGAACAAGTGGAGTTACCAAACTTAGAACAGCTACCCATGAGCAACTCTTAGATATTCCCCGCCACCACACACCATCAGTTCTGTCTTTGAAAAGACTTCACTTTAAACATTCAATACAAGTGGGAACATAACTTTTTAAAAATAGTGTAGAAATCAAGTTAGTGTCAGTGGCAACTAAAGGTAACTATGACATTTATTTGTCTGCATTTTGTAAACCCCTTAGCTTTTTGTTCTTTTGAAACATCATGGCAACCATTCACTGAAAACAGAGCAACTAGCAAAGCACTGTTCTCTTTAGGTAAAACCAATTCATTAGTGTAAGGATGTTAAACGCAAAGGATGATTAGTAGAAATGGTAGGACACATAGTGGCCAATATCTGTGGATTCCAGGAATCCCTCCAGTTTTCCCAGTTTGCAAAATGAATGTTAATTGCTAACCACTTTGTAATAAGACATTTACTTACAATTGCTTTATCAATTACATATTAGTAAAAGCAGACTAAAATAACAAAGGTTTTGGCTTTGGCTGGTTTCCTATAGTTGTTCAGTGTTTGTAACCAGACAATCTGTAGTGTCTGAATATTTGTAATGACAAATATGTTTTGCAGCTGCCTGGCTTTTGAATCCATGCAACCCTTTTAGAATGTGCAGTTACTTGTTAAAAGGTCTCTTACTGTATCTGTGAAGTTCATGTTGTTTCATGTCAGTTCTTGCCAGGAATTTTCTCAACGCTAATGGATTTTTATTTCCAGTATTTCAATAAATATTGATATGGCCATTCCGATCATTTTAAAATTGTTTTTCTGATAATCTCACTGTTTAAAAAAATGTAAAGAATCTTAATAATAATTAAATCAATTCTTCAACTAGAAGCAGGAAGCAACATTGGTGCAGGGAAAGATCTGTCCATATAAATGCTTAAAGCTGTTTGTTCCAAACCTTTCCAATAAGATTTAACATGGAAAAATTCTTAGAGCTGGTTTCAACAGGAATGCTGTACTGCCACAGAACTCAGTTACAGCACTTTGATGCCACTTCCATGTCTGCATCACATGGAATCCTGGGATTTACAATTTTAAGGAGATGTTAGAATTTGCTGCTAGAGAGGGCCATGACAGTGAAAGTGATATTAAACTGTTAAATTGTTACATGTGGTTATCCCACATACAAAGAGAAGATCCAGCAGAACCAGATGGGTGGTATCTATCCAACATACACAGGCACCAGACATTGGATTTAGACCCTCATGAATGACACCCATAGCATTGTCTATGGATGTTGCCAACTTGAATCCCCGACTTCTCCAGGGAAAAGGACAATGGGACTCAAACAGACTCTGGGAGACTTGGAAAACTCTGCTGTCCAGAATGGACAGTACTTGGCTAAATGAACCTATTATCTGATTTATTATAAAACGGTTTAAGAAAGAGAAGCAAAATTATAAGAGCAATGTTAATGATTCAAACCAGAGATGACATCCGAAGTAAAATCCATGCAATGACGTTGTCCCATCTCACTGCATTTTGGCCAGGAACAGCCCAAGGCATATGCTGCCTGAGGCACAGCATCAATGGCAAACCCCCCCCCACTCCCAAAGTCAATGAGCATAGCACCCCAAACTTCAGTGGCATTTGGTGGCTTTAATGTCAAACTCCACTGTAGGGCTTATTTTAAAGGAGTTAGTTCACAGTACTGAATTGTTGCCCCCAAAATAGTTTCTGCACCTTGGATAGCACCTTTAAAGTACCATAAACCCCAGCACAGATTCGCCACAGCATTGACGTGGAAGTATCCAGCCATTCCTGCCAAGTCACTTTTACATCTAAAGCTGAAAATCTCACAAGCAACTCTCTTTTACCCCCACTTCCCAGAAGGAAAATTGCCACCATAAAACATTAAAGGATTAAGAATTTGTTGCCCCTTCATGACACTCCCCAATTTGCTGCCTGAAATGGCAGTATCACTCTAGCTAATGGTAGCACTGGCTCTGGTTTTGCCCCATCAAGCTGAGCGTCACTCACCAGCCTTAGACTGCAAGATGGAAGGCATTTTATAAAGACCTGTAAGCAGCAAAGAAGGGAAGTGGCAGTATTACCAAAGCCTGAACTGGTGTTAATTTATTTGTTTCAGAGAGCTGTTACATTATATGGCACTGCTGTTAATTTGTATACAAATGCTTTGCTTGACCCAGTGTGTACAGATTATAAAAATAAAACACCACAGTGTTGAAGAAATGGTTAAATATGTTTCATTATTCCATTTAGACTTTGCTGCAGGATACTTAAGGCTATAGGCTGCTAAAACGTTCAAACTGATCTTTTTCACACATTAGTGAGAATATTGCACTATAGCAAATTTTTTTTAAAAATTACATTATCCAAGTTTTTGTAGCACAATCTTTTCCTAGTATACCCACTCAGTGAAATAATTTAACTATAAGCTGATGTTGGCTGTGAACGGTTGTAGCTGTAAAAATTCATCTGTTTCAAAATATGGAAACAATTTGGAAGTCTTCGCCTTGTTCACTATAAACAGAGTGTCACTGTATCCAAGTCTGCTGAGGTCTTGATCTAACAAAACATAACTCTGATGAATGATTATATTGATATTGAAGCATCTGTTGACACAGGACAGACCCAGGGCTGCAGGATATCCTAGGTCAGCTTTCCTCCGCCTGACATGGCAGGTAGGATGGGAACTTCAGTCCAGTACAAATGGCAAGTTGAGGAGGGTTATCTACGTGAACATCTCTAGGAGACCTATTGCAATTCAAGTCTTGATTTCCTTACTCAGTCTTGCATATTGATAGAGCGTATGCATCACTGTACCATTTGATAGTGTTTTATAGCTCATAATGTTCTTACACTATTTGGCATTTGTAGGTATTTAGTGTCTGATAATATTTGCTGTTTAGAATTGGATAGATGACAACCAACCTTATTTCATTTGTGACAGATTGTCAGAATGTCTAACAGCTTATCAGATTTCACATCTGAAAGAAAGAGGCTTCCTCTTTTGTGTTCATCATCAGAATTTCTACACTGACATACAATTAAGGAAGACAAAACTGAATCTTTTGCCTAATTTTAAATATTTATAATTATTGATTCACCTGTTAAAATAAAGGGATCATAAATGAGAAATAATGGAGTGGTAAATATAAGTAAAGTCTAGCATATCGCTGGAACCTCACAGAATGCCTGACATGGACATTGAAATTTTACCATGCACATGTTTGTATAGTGCAATATATTTCACTAAAGCTTGGGATACTGGAGACAATGGTCCCCACCTCACTTTTCCTTTCTACTGCCAACCCAAGACTGCTGGCAAACCAATTACCCCCATAAAAAATTTTTACCACTTCCACCTTTGTTCTTTTTTGCATCAAATCTTGCATGAAAAGTGTTGACATGGCCATTACTATCATGCATTCCTATGTCTCACAAACATATCCAAGAATGCAAAGGAGGAACCATCAAATTAAATATCAAAGCAGGAAAAACAACCATTAGACCAGGCTGAACACTAATCTGGCCAACACTAAAGAGAAGGCTATTAGTCAGACTTATAGAATTTCCTCTGGACACATGGAGCCCTTTCACACTATAAAGTCATATAGCATTTGCTTCTACTCAATGTCATGGCAACTCCTGGGACCTGCAGTTTGAGGAAGGACCTTTAGAACTCTCAGCCAGAGAGCTCCTCTAGTGCCTCACGAAACTACCAGTTCCAGGATTCCACAAGATGTAACGATGGCACTTAAACTGACATCATTGCTGAAGATTGACTGGTTTGGTGATAGCTCATCCACAAAACAAGTCTCAGAAAACTTTCTCACATGCCAGTCTTTGGGTTTACTTATGATCAGGGTGAGTTAGTTAAGAACTAAGTGGAAGGAGCATATATTTGGGGGAGATTACAGACAATGGTGGAAAGTCTGTGTGGAAAAGAGACAGCCAATGAGCTCCCTAGGGAACAGGGCACCTCAACAAAAGGTACCTCCCAAAGCCCTGTCCTAGAAAACTTATGTGAGCAAGCCTAGCTATTTATCAAATTCTATTGGTTTTCTGTTTGTAGTGTATTTTAGTGTATTTTAATCATAATGTGTTTTAATTGTATTTAACGTCTTGTACTCCACCTTGAGCCTTGAGGAGAAGTGGGTAACAAATAAAAATTTATTATTTTATTATTATTAAATGAAGCACTCCTCTGCTCCCCATCCTAAAAAGAATTCCAAACCATACTTCTGTGTAGAATTACCCATTTTTCTCTCATATAAATTCTACAAATTGGAATACTGCTAGGGATGAGGTGATACTGAAAGCAGTATGATTGTTTGTTTACTTAACATCAGGAGGTCCTTCACATGTTCCCCAAAAGGTTGTCTTGTTATCTCCATGTTTTTACACCCTAAAACAAACCCCCAAGAAACTGGATCATGAGAGAGAAGGGATTTTTTAATTATTATTATTATGTCTAGCACATGCCCTAGGAGAGGTCTGAGTTTCCACATAAGGCGAACTGCCCATTTCAGTTCCAGCAGCAGTCACTCGATATCAGAAGTCCTCTGCCTCTGTAATGAAAATGACACACAGGAGCTGCACCTCTTAAACAGCCATGTAGTGATCAAAGAGAATCAGGGAGTAGCATCTGTTAGGCTGGAGAACTGCTTCTCGTCACTAAATGTGGCAAGCTGTCAGAACTGTCTGTGACCTATCACAGCTACTTGTAATGCTGCCACCCTCCTTGAATTGCTGTCAAAATCAAACAAGGCTCTCAGGAACCTTCTGAGATTGAGAGAGAGAGAGAGAGGGAGAGAGAGGTGGCAGAAATCTTTTCTGTTATCTGCAAAGGTGTGCAAAGGAGGAAGGGTAGGGAAGAATCTAAGAAACACTGAAAATCTAAGAAAACTAAAAAGCTAAGGCATCTTTTTTTTCTTCATCTTCTGAATAGCAGGTGTTCCCCCCTCGCATTTGCTTCCCTGTGATTAAAAAAAAAGGGGGTCTGTTGAGAACTGTCCCTCTCCCTCCGGCTAAGTACAAATGAAACTATAGCAGCCAAACAGTTGAAACTGAGAAAATCATATACATTCAGTGTAGAGGTACCTACGAGGGACTAGAAAGCTTTTTAAAGAAATGAAAATCTCATTTCTAAGCATTCCAGAGGGAAGTATCTCAGGTATGACTAACAGGGTCTTATAGACATTGATTTATAAAGCTGGTTTAGAAGTTTAATTTTGCACACAGCAGGCAAAAAGTGCATCTTTGAAGAATCAGAGGAAGAGTGCCATGTATGCACTTTTGGGTTCCCATAAGTCTGACATAAGTAGAGATGTCACAGGAATGACAGGAACAACCTGCACTGTTCTTGCTTCAGAAGAAGTGGAGACGTGATCAATGCCAACACCAAGAGCAATGCTGTTCATCTCCCATATACAGCATCTGCACCCAATGTACAACCAGCCCACAGGTTCAGGAAGATAGTTGTCAAGATAGTTGACAGACAACTATATGGTGCACAACAGCCTTTCAGAGTGTTATGGGCAGATCAATCCCACAGTGATCTGAGAAAAAGAATCCAAGGCAGATGAAGAATAATTTCAAAACTCTGCCAGGCTCACACTGGCAGGGCAGAAGAAGAGGCATCTTTTTTAGGATCCCCTCTTCCTACTGCCTACATTCCATTGTTCTCCATAGGAGGGCATATAGATATCATAGCTCCAGGGCTGGAGAATTGCCTCAACCTGCCCTGCAATAGAGTGCAAATGAACAGGAGAGGGTTTGCACCACCAGTTCCCTGGCATTTGCTAGGTTCAATGTCAATGATGCACTGAATCCACTCCAAGCTTTAGCATGAAATCTAAGGTTGCTATCCACAGTGCTGAACTTTCAGATAGAATTCAGCACTTTGAATAGCTGCTTTAAAGTTCAGGCTAAAATCCAGTGTGGCTTTCACTGGCACAGAAGCCATCCATTGTCACTGAACAAATAGATCCAAAACCCTTCTGTTCCCTGGATCCAAAGCCATCCAAGCCCAATCTACCCCCAAAAGTACCCCCTTTTTACCTCCAGATCAATGAGCAACAATGGCCACAGTCACATTATACCAATGATAGCACTATAGCCAATACCATGGCTCCTGGGGTTTGTAGTTAGGTAACACACTCTGGATAAGAATTCTAAGTGCACCTTCTTAAACTACAGAATTCAGGATTCCATACGAATGAGCCTTGATAGTTAGAGTGGAACTATAGTGCCATAATTGTGCTATGTGAAAGGGCCCAAGGGCAGCAGAAGTGCCAGAACTCACAAGGCAGGCAGCAAGTCCTTCTTTGCCTGCAAATGTACAGTATGTGTTTATGTGCGAGTGTGTGTGTATGTGTGTGTGTACCTTCAAGCTGTCTGTTGACTTATGGTGACTCCATAGGGGGTTTTTTTAGGTAAGGAATACTCAGAGGTGTTTTTGCCAGTTCCTTCCTCTGGAATATAGCCTACAGCACCTGATATTCATTGGTGGTCTCCTATCCAAGTGCTAACTAGGGCTGACCCTGCTTAGCTTCCAAGAACAGACATGAAGAGAGGTCCACTGAATAATGTGGCTCCAGGAACACTCTACCAAGGATGTTGGCAGCCTTAGTGTGACCTTGTTTAACTGATCATTTGATTGACTTCCAGTTTCCAAAGTAATACTCCACAAGTTATTGAGATTCAAAATCCAAGAAAGCAATAAGTAAAACCACTAAAAGCAAATTCTAAAAAAAACAGAAGCTGTATAGCAGACAATTGTAGCAGAGTCAGACCAAATACCACATTTTGGGAGTTAGAGTTTCCCAGGGTGTTAGCCCTGTGGAGGAACTTCTATGAGAGCTAAAACTGTTAGGAATTAGCCTTCCTTTAGCAGAGTTGCAGAAAAAGCATGTCCCAATATTTGTGTGGCTACCCTGAAATGAGACTGAGTTGGAAAGAAAAACAAGGCAGGCAGTTTCAGGTTCCAAACTTAGAAGATTTACTAATAAACTTTACAATTACGTATGCATTGGAGAAACTAGGTCCTAACTAACTGTCATACTGGAGTTTATTTCCAGTCCCCCCAAGCCTGACTTTCACCCTTGAAAAGGAACTGGAAATTCCCCCATCATTTACTAATTGTTGCTGCCACCACCCACTGAATTCTGAATTAACTGAACAGTACAGTGAGAGCCTGCTCAGTGGATTACCAATCTCTATGCTAAGGACCTTTCCTTCCTTCTCACCTCCCCCCTTCTGAGTGAGAGAAGTCCTATCTAGCATGTGCCGAAGGATGGCGTGGGAATGGAGAGGAAACAGAGGTTTTACAGAAAGCATTTATTCAAGGCATGCAAATGAACAAGGCAATAATACACATGAGAGGCTCCCCCCTCTTAGGTACGCTTAAGTTACAAGTAGTTACAAAAACAGATATAAAAGCACAGATACATTCTTTAGATCAGCCAACTCCAAAACAATAAACAGCCCTAACGTGACTAACTATCTTATTCCTAGTTACTCACAATTAGGTTCACAGGCTCAGATGGTCTAAGAGAGAAGAGAGGGCCAGGAGGCGAGGCATGGGGCCTGCAGCCTACTACTGGCACAGATACCATCTCTCAGAGGTTCCTTTGATGTCTCTCTGGTTTCCCTTTGTTCTCTCTCGGCCACATGGCCTCCCAAGAAGTTTTATAACTTCTCCCTGGAAGCATCTCGAAGCATCCCGAAGATGCTCACCTCTTTCCTTTTTGATTGGTCAATTCTCACCCTGTGACCTGTGATGTTGACCCACACTAAAATCCCAACACCTCATTAACCCTTGGTTTACCTGAAGAGGGAGGTATCCCCCTTTAGCTAAGTCTAGATAATGGGAAGCCCCATTATCACACGCCCCCCAAATCTCAGTCTGGAAACAGCTGAAGGCTGGAGCCACACCAGCTGGGATTTCATCCTGTGACCTAAGAAAGGAAAAGTCAGAGAACACATGCAAACACGCAACAGTACAGGTTAACCATATTATCAACAACAGACATGTAAAGCTCATCCCTCTTAACCTCCCTCCAGTTCTCTGCATGACAAGGAGTCTGCAACCACATTGGAACTTCCAGCCATGTGCTGAAAGTCAAAGTCAAAGTCTTGTAGGGGCAGGCTCCATCGTAGTAACTTCTTGTTAGTTCCCCGTACTGTATGGAGCCATCAGAGGGCAGCATGATCAGTCTGGAGAGTGAAGCGACGTCCCCAGATATATGGTCTCAGCTTCTCTAGCGCATACACAATGGCATAGCATTCCTTCTCTGGTATGGACCAATTGGACTCCCTTGCAGAAAGCTTCTTGCTGAGGAACAGAATGGGATGCAAGGTGCCATCTGGACCCTCTTGTAGTAAGACTGCTTCAATGCCTCTGTCAGAAGCATCTGTAGCCACTATGAATGGCTTATCAAAGTCTGGTGCCATGAGCACAGGATCTGCCATCAAGGCCTGTTTCAAGGCTGCAAAGGCTTCTTGACACTCTGCTGTCCATTTCACTACCTTAGGCTTCTTGGAACCTGTCAGGTCTGTTAGTGGTGCCGCCATTTGGCTATAGTTGGGCACAAATCTCCGGTAGTACCCAGCCAGGCCGAGGAAGGACTGCACCTGCTTCCTGGAACGAGGAATTGGCCAGTTATTAATAGCTTTCACTTTGACTTGCAGTGCAGTGATAGTCCCCTGTCCCACTTCATGGCCAAGATAGGTCACTCTGTCCAGTGCAAACTGGCACTTTTTTGCTTTGACTGTCAGCCCAGCATCACTAATGCGTTGGAAGACAATCTCCAAGTGTTTCAGGTGGTCGTCCCAGGAGTCTGAGAAGATTGCAATGTCATCTAAATAGGCAACAGCAAAGTCCCCGCACCCTCTTAGCAAACAGTCCACCAGCCTCTGGAAAGTTGCAGGTGCATTGCGTAGCCCAAAGGGAAGTACATTGAACTCGAACAGGCCCATGTGAGTGATGAATGCTGTTCAATGCTTAGACTCTTCTGCTAGGGCGATTTCACACTAACTAACAAAAGGATTAAGGAAGACAGAAGCTTCATTCTTAACTCACCAACTTCTTGGCAGAGAGCAGTAAAGAAAGTGCTAGAAGCAAGATTGCAAAGAAGTGCAAAGACAGAGAAAGAGGTGTGGTCCTCTATGGAGGCCAATGACAGACTCCAGGGTGTATTCTGAGTCACATGGTCTGGATATCATAACCAATCATTTTAAATAGTGCAGAGCAACAGTTAACCCTATGCTACCTAAGCTCCATTTGTCCAGCTGTGTAGCTTGGAGTGTGGGGAGGAGGGACGGTGGTGTGGGAAGGGTGGAGGGACAGGGATGTAGCCACACCATGTGGGGACGTGGTCACATCACTTGGGGGCATGGCCATATCACACTGAGCACCCTACAAAAAATTGCCATCCAGGGCAGACCGTCCTCATCGCACGCGCCCCCCCGTCCGTATACCAGTGCATTTGTCCTAGAACAAGGGGGAGAGAGAGAGTGACAGAATTTTCAAACACCATAATTATTGGAATGCTTTCCTGGCCATTATTTGGCACTGGAAGCTGCATGGAAGGGGTGCAAATACACATTTCGGTGTGGGGACTCTACCAGTCTGGGAGGTGATCAAGGCAGAGACAGGAAAACCCGTCTTAAGTCCTGAACAACCTGGCATCTACTCACATTGAGAAGTAGTAAACAAGTTCACATCAAGATGCAGTAACAGCAACAGCTCCATAACCCTTTGCCTGAAGGAAAGTCAAATGTAGATCTGGACTTTATGACAGGAGCTGCATTCTTACATATTTTGAGAAGTGAGGGCAAAACCCCAGAAGTCCCAGGAGTTCTACAGTGAAGATCTCTTACTGTTTATTTATTTAAAAAAAAAAACAGCATCCCACAGCTGACAATCAAGTGATGAAGTCAATACTTTCACATATATAATTTCCTCATTTACAAGCCTCCCAGACATTTTTTACCTGCAAGGGAAAATTCAGAGCAAACTATGACACTTCACATGTTGTTGGACTCCAACACCCGTCATCCCCAGCCAACATGGCCAATGGTACAGAAGGATAGGAATCCAGTGATATCCAGGGGGATAACAAGTTCCCCACTCACTTTAAGTTCTCACTTATCCCCTCTAGATGAGACATGTCAGTTTCCTTTCTATCAGGTCACAGAAAAAGTTTGTGCTTCTGTGCAACTTCAAAGGCTGCCTTAGGGAAGGGTGGTGAGGAGCATAGTTTAAATATTTAGTTCAGATAGTTGCATACCAGCATTTTGAAACTTAGATCAAGTGCTTCTTATTTTTATTTCATGAAAGTTATACATGCCATTGATTTCTTTCAGCTAAATCCAGTTTAACTGTACTTTTCTGTCCTCCCACTTTGCAAAAAAGAAAAAAAAGAGCACCTTAGCTCTAAGAAACAATCTCTGCCTTCCCAGATCTAGCAAATCTAGGTGCCCTAGGAAGTGCTCCAACACAGTATGGGAATATTTGGAGCTATATGTCATAAGAGCAATGGCGCCTTAACGATGTATTACATTAATACATCATCAAGGCTGTGGCATTCTTATGAAATATTAGTTTAATACATCTTAGGAATGCTGCAGGTTTGACAACATATTACTCAAATACATAGCAACACCTAGAAAGATCAAGATAAGTTTTGTTAGGCTTTTTTTTTTCAGTTTACTTAAAATTTCAATGCTTCTTCTTTTAACATTTAAAAATAAAATAGTTGTTCACATGAGAGAAAAAGACTTAATTTTTAACATGACCATATATTCATCTTTGGCAACAACAACAACAAAATGGCAAAATTTTAGTTGGCCTTTAGCAAGTGGGTTAGTGAAGACATCAGCAGCAGCTTATAATATTGTTCCAGGAAACCCTTTGAATGTCAGATTCTATACCACATTTCACAGCCAGCTTTATTCCTGTGTAGTTTTGAACTGAATTTCATTTCTATCATAGAATCCAGCAAAAAAATCCATCAAAAATAAAAGAAAACACTGTCACAATGTTCATTCAGTTTTCAAAATGATGCCCTTCTGTTTCACATATCAACCTTCACAAATATTGCATCTGAGATCTGATGTTTTTGTAGGAGAAGTTGTGAAAAGTACCATCACACTAGTCATGAGCAAAATGAAACTCTGGGGTTATATGTTGCCTGCCCTCCCATAGGAGTGTTTTTGTAAACCTCAGCTTCTGCAGACTTGCAGGACCACCCTTTTCTGGCCCAAAATAAGGCAAATTGCCTCTCCTATAAGCCTCCAGGAGCTGTGATTCACCTCTGAAATGGATTCCAAGAACCTCCTGCATTGTTTCAGATTAAAACATACATTTTTCAAAAGTAGAGGCCCTTTTACAACTACACTAGTACAGTGCTAAGATTCCATGTAAAATGCAATGGCAACATCTTATTAGTAATTTAAGGAGGGGTATGGGCTATATTTCACAGGAAGAAACTGGCAAAATCACCTCCAATATTCCTTGCCTAAGAAAACCCTATGAAATTTATGGGGTCACCATAAGCTGACAGATGATTTGAGGGCACATACATACACATACATTTGGAAATCTCTCCCAGAGAATATTAGAGCAGCGCCAAACTACAAATCCTGGGATTCCATAGCATGCAGTCATGGCAGTTCAAGTGCAATCATAGTGCTATAATTCCACAGAGTGAGAGCCTCAGAAATGGGTATCTGACCACCCAGTTTACTGTTTTGTTTGGCAACTTTGGCAGTCCATGGGGGAGATCCAACATCAGAATATTGCTCCATCGACGCAGTTTAATGTCATTTCCCCTTGTGGCAGCGGTAAAGCCCCAGGAGGGACTGTTGCTGCTTACTGCTGAGGAGGGGAGAAGGGGGGAGATAACTGAGATCATGGAGTAGCAGGTGTACTCAGCTGGAGAGGGGAAGTGAGGGTGCAGTCACAGACAGAGTGCACTTAAATTTTCCTTCCCCCAGGATCCCAGAGCAGCCATTATCTTTGTGGTCTGAATTGCCACCCACCTCCCTTCTGCTTCCACCAAGAAAAGCAGCAGCAGCAGCTCTTCCTGAGGCTTGACAGCTGCCAGATGGGGCGAGGGGCTGGATGCAAGGGCAACAGAATAACCCTTACCCTGCAACATATGTGCATGCATGTCATTTATGGAAAACTGTAAGTTTCAACAGACAGAAAATTAGGCCCCAGACCTACCACAGTTGCCTATCTGTTCCTTATGTCAACAACATGGTATAATTTTTTCAGGGTTTGAAATGTGTTACCATACAGGTTGTTATTTGTCTGTATATTTAGCACTATCAAATGTACATGGTGCAGTACAAAATGAACATCTCTATCGATGGCACATAATCTAACTAGAGAAAGAGAGAAGAGAAAGGGGAGAAGAAATCTGGTTTTTTTAAAAAAAAAAATACAATTAAAATTGTCCAAATATGTATACAGTCTTCCCTCCACATTTGCAGGTTTGACCTTCACAAATTTGATTATTTGTGAGGCACGTGCTTGCCTCACCTCCCCCCACATTCTCCTCCTCCCATTCCCTTAAGTTCCTCACCCTAGGCTTGCAAGATTTGTGCTATAAAATGAACAATGTTTCCTTTTGGTGAGTAATCTCTGTCTGTCTCCCCTCACCCCCCGCTGGAGGCATGTCCTCTCTGTCATGTGGCTGCACATTCTGCTGTGTAATGGCCACTGATTGATCAGGTGTTCTCTTTTCTTCTACCTCTCCCTTCTGGGAGGAATCTCCTTTCTCAAGATGATCACTGGAAGCAGCTAGAATGCTGGAACTCAGCACTCCACTCTTCTCCATTTGAGGGGAATGTACCGGTAAGTCCTTTACTTTGCCTTTTTTCTCCATCTCTCCTGGCCAGGAGCTCTGGAGGGGAATGGGAAGGGGATCACAGGGCAAGTTACTCACATTTTTTCCTCTTTCATGAGGGTTCTGTGCTCCAAACTCTTGTGAATGTGGAGGGGCCACTGCAATCTGAACATAGAAAAGTATAGAAAATTGTAAAAGTAATATTAATAATATTAATAATTAATATTAATAAGAAATTTGAAAGATTTTAGAAAACAAAGAAGTTTTTAATTGAAATCTAAAAACACAAATCAGAGGAGGGGATCCTCAAATATTTGTGAAGATAATTCCAACAATATGGTGCAGCTAGAGGGAAAGAAAAAGAGGAGATGAAGAGGAAGAAACCTTTGATGTCCTCAAATGTGAGCCAGAGTCCTCTATCACAGTGTAGTTACATAACTTTACATATTATGTAGCTACATAGCAGAGGCACCAAGAAAACCTGTTAGTGAATTGTGAAGATGCATAAGAGATGCCGCCATGAGTGTCCTGATGCATATCGACACTTCCTAACCAGTGTTCCAATGCATAACAGGACCAAGGCACATCAGTCCTGATGCACATCAGTCCCATTGTCCATCAGTCACTTTGTTGGCTCCTCTGCATAGCAAACCAACAGTGGCCCTTTATTGGATGCAGATGCTACAAAACTATCCAGTTCTAATTCTGACTGATGTAACTCCACATCAGTACCTGATGTAACTCCACTTATTAAGACACAAGTCCCCTACAGGATTGCAGTCATTTTTTTAAAAAATACAATGTACAAAACTTATTTTTCACTTAACCTTAAATGAGCCAGACATGTTTGGCAATGGTGAGAGATTATAAAAGGATAATAAAGAGATACTCTTTTATATGGTAGCTTTTCTGGAGTCATGAGGACATTTCTTGAGTCCAGGTCAAAAACCATGTACTCAAGAAGCATATTTTAAAAATCATTTATTACAAACAATTCATATTAACCTACATAAGGTTCTGAGAGGATTAGGCCTGGTTAGCTTCTTGACACCAGCACCTGTCCTTTGGCTCATTCTTGCAATGGGCTTCCCACTCCCCATATGGTTTTTGCTGTTTCCTCAGGCTGCTGTAGAGGAAATGGCTTAAGCGACACGATAAGCTATTTCAACACGAAAAGAAGTATGTTTTGACATAAGGCATATGCTACTTCAGCATGAAAATGAGCATGTTATGACATTGCAGTCAGATACTGTGATGTCCTTCACCTCAGATGCTTGACTCAGAGGTTTTAGCCAAGCCAACCAATTGGGTGTGGCCAGGCCAATAATCACATAAAAATGGCACTCTGTACCATTGTCAGCTATTCCCACTTAGCTTTACTTTCAATGGTTTAAATTCAGTCTGACTTGCTTTGCCTCATTCCTGGAATTTCCTTGGAGGGAGATGCTTCAAAGTACAGCTGCCAGCTCTCAGGATCTGGCCCTGAGTCTCCAATCTTGATGGGTCAGCTATAGGTGGGTAACGAGGATGGGATGTTTTTTGGTTTTCATGGGCTCAGCTTTGGACAACAGGAAAGAGCTGTATGCAAATCCCCAGCTCAGCTACTAGAACAGCAGCTTGACACAGTTTCCAAGGCTTCATTGATCTTTTGCTGGAACTTGCAAAAGATCTCCGGAGGATTCTATGCATTTATGTAGATATCTTCCTCCTTTCCTCCTAGACATTGTGGTTCCAGAACTCACCCTCCACTCCACTCTGCATCCACTTCTGGATACAAGCAAGTAGGCTAGATTAAGTGCTGTCTATCCCATCTCCCTAATTCTGTAATAATCCCCTCTTTTCTTCTTGATCTGGGAACACACCCTTTAACTATTTGGTTGGTACTGTTACAGCACTGCACACCTCCCACAGTTTGCCTGGTTTAATTGGCAAAATATTATTTCATTGCCATCATATTGGTTGGCGTTTTTATAAATGATACCAGAGGTGATGGAAAAATCATGCTGGAAGAGGCAAATTACTGACTGTAGACATGACAGGGCAAGGCAGGTCAGCCACACCCATCTCTTAGGCAACAGCCCAGTCATTTTCAGGATAATAGTGCAGTCATTCTGACTTAAAACATCAAGCCAGACTCTCAGAGCTGAAATGAGGAAGTTCCCACCAGACGGTGATTGTTTCCACCCCAGTCACTGTACACCTGGACATTTCTCTATTGTTTCCCCACCTCTCCACAATACTCAGCTATTACAACAACCATGATCCTTTTGTCACCTAAACACTAAGACCATTAGCTCTGTTTGGACTTCATTGTTTGTGTTGCATCTTCCATTGTCCACTTAGCTGGGAATGTGAGTCACAATCATACCTGGAGGATATTTTTCAGGTATAAGTACTCCTGATTTTAGGCTGTCCGGTGCAATCTCTCGCCATTCCAAACACTACTCTGTCTGTCTGATTCTTGAATGAGAACTGTCCTTAAGTTTTTGTCTATGCCACATGGCTGCTTTCTCAGTTTCTCTCCAGACTGGTAAATATCATACAAATTCTTCAACGTCCTCTATCCCCCTTTCCTTCACTTAGTCTTTGTGCAAGTGTGTGAGTGTTTGAGCTTTTGTGTGCCTGTGTGAATCTTGTTCATAAAACACATTGTAAATTTACATTGTACTCTCCAGCTGGTTCTTTCCTGTGTGACCATGTAAATATCAGTAGGAAAATTTTTGTTAAGTTTTTGTTCCGCACGCCTCCCAACTTTGAGCTAATTATTCCCCATTTTGAAAAGAAGGACTGACATCGTAGGTTGGCCCTTGTGGCACCCATATTGTGGTATAATAGTACTTACTGCATACTCCTTAGTGACATTGCCAGGAGCTGTCCCTAAAGCTCAGGTTTTGGTCCAGAAACCTCAGTCCTAGGATGATCCTGAATTAACTTGCAGCACTAGGGGTCTTTCATGTGGAATCATCTGGGGAGAAGAGCAGTAGACACGATTATCATGGCTCACCCTTTAACATGGAAAAAGTGATTCTAGAAATAAATCACTGAAGAGTTTCACTTATTGTACAGTTGCATTTGACAATCCACGCAGTCTCAGTAGGCCTCCACAAGATGTTTCCTTGCACTGTTTTCCACGGCAGACCAAGCCATAGCCTGATGGATGGTTACAAGGATCAGAAGTTAGCTGATATGCAAGTCGATGTGCAGCATAGGACTTGCTTTTTGTATGTATTTTTAAAAAAACAAATCTCCAAGGAAGAAAGGAATTAATTCTACAAAGATAAATGTCAAGAACACAGAATCTTTTTTTCTAAAAAGGCAGAATAAACATTATGAAGGAGTAGAGAAACAGAACAGGGTAATCTGAAGTAAGGTTTTCCTCGAAGTATTAATTTGTTTCTCTAATCCAGGCCTATTTGATCCAGTGTATTAAATGCATGCTACTTTCCAAATATTTTTACTTATTATATTCAATTATATTTACTTATTATATCTACTTATTTTTAGGTATTATATCTATGTGTCCCACTCTATTTTTCTTACAGCCAGGTTCAAATGCAGAGACCCTGGAACAAACTCAAGAGTTTGGTGGAGACAGGGATCAGAGAGTCAGACTGCCATGATATTTTTTGATTATGGACATTGTCTGCCATCCAACTCAGGCTTCCCCATTTCCCTCTGAACGTAGCTGCAATTTTCACAGCAGTTGGGAGGTGAAAGTATGTTCTTAGCAATAATACATTGAGTTATCCTACTGCAACACAAAGTATTTTGGACCTAGCTTTTTCATAGACCATTAAGACCCATTAACTTTATAAAAGACCTGCTCCTGGCAGAGAGGAAAACTGCTAGAACTGGATCAACATAACTGACATTAGCAATTCTTCTCAGGAGCATGGCTATAGGGAGAATGAGGACTTGCATTTTAAAGGATACCACTACATGACTGTTCAGCTCAAGGGTACTCTCAACTGATTTCTTCTTTTGTTTCTATAAAACTATCCATAAGAGGCCAATTTAGGTTGGGACTGTGATGTGAGGAGAAGGAAGATATAACCCTTCACCTATGCTGCAGCTGCTCCTGTTCAACTCCTCCATTTGTTTTCTGCTGCAGACAGGAAGACCTACAAGCTTAAAGGAATCTGGTTTGACCCTTGCTCCGCACACCAAAAATAGATAGATAGATAGATAGATAGATAGATAGATAGATAGATAGATAGATAGATAGATAGATAGATAGAAGTAAAACGTAGTCATGCACATTCTCACTCTTCCCTTGAGCAGGATACATGATGTGCCACACACCAGCTGGGTGTGAAGGATCAGATAAAGAACAAGTGGAAGCCAGTGATGTTTGGAGGAATTTCAAAGATACTGTACAAACATACCTTCAGGATGCAAACAAGCAGCCTGAGATTTGAAAGCACTCAACTTCGCTCTTCTTTGTGCAGTACCAGACAAATTAAAAAAGAGAAGCTTCTCAAACTATCAAAGATGACTGGTAAGGCCACAAGACCAAACCAACCAACCAGATTCCTCTTGATTGTGTTTGCAAGGTCAGTCTTTTCAAACAGCCCTTTATTCTCTTACCCACTGTTAAAAACAAACAAACAAACAAAGGATTGAAACACTTTATTCAAGCTTGTAATTCTACAACCAAAGGCATTTACCTCTATACATGTGAAGAGTGAAGGCTCATTTCTTTGGATGATCCAGCACTGGAAATGTAAGGTTATATATTTACAGGTCTATAGGCCAATAGATTAGAGTTTGAAAACAGTAGTCTGTTGACACAATACCATAAAATCACTAATGTAAGTCAATTTGGTAACACTGATCCATGATGAAAATTTATTAAAACCTCACATATTTTTGATTCATTAAATTATTAGATTTGCAAGTAGCATTAACATGGACTAAAAAGTCCCATGACATAAGTGAGCCCCATTAAAGTGAGGAGAAATATTAAAGTAACATTATTGGAATTCTAACCATTTAAATATTGAATTTTGAAATCAGCTGTCGAAAATGTTCACAAATTAGGGATGTTGAGTTAATTTTGAAAATATGTATATTTCCAGGCTCTGAAAAAGAGCAGAGGATGACCACAAAGACATTCCTTAAAGGGAAAGTTTTCCCTGTCCACCCCCTAACCAGATTGCCAGAAAGAGATCCCTCACCATGAGCATACACATTCATACTCAGAAAGCTCTTATCTTTCATACTTTCAGCCATGCATCCATTGCAGACCCCACCATGTAGGCAAATTGCTGATTCAGGAAACCATCCCCAAATACTAATAAATACATCTATACTTTTGTCAATCTCTGGACTCTAATCCAGTACCACTTTAAGGCAAAACTATCCTAATAGGTAATCAGAAAGCAACTTTCCATTAATACTTTCAGCACACCATAAAAACTACCTCTGTAAATGTGAAATAGCGTGATGTTTCCAAGGTCATCCCTTCCCCACTTTTTGCAAAACATGCTCAGACTTTTGCAAACATAATCAACATCTACCAGCAAAAAAAAAGGGGTTTCCTTTTTGTCTGTTCTTGGCCTTCCTTCCTGCTGGTGCTGCATCCTCTGCTTGTTTATGGGTTGTTTTCTGCAACACGTCAGTTTCTGCAAAAATTGACATGCTTTCTGAGCAGACATCGGAAAGGGACATCACTCCCGCATCATTGTTATCAGTAAGCAAAAAGTTCTTGCTATCTGCATCTGTGCTTGTTTGGCAGGCCATTCAGGAAACTGCAAGCTAGCACTGGTCACAAGGGCTAAGGACCAGTTCAGATGCTATGCACCTTAACATGAAAGATTGGCCAACAGTAATCTCTTTGAGAAAGTCCTGAATCTGAACCCTACCAGCCATGTCATCCAATATTCCATGGATATTATTAGAAGTGATAATAATTTTTATGTACAAGCTGTCCTGAAGGAAATACTGCACTAATGAGACATTGAGAGCTATTAAATCTGAAATGGGACTTGGAAGGAGGATATTTTAGACACGTTGAGACCATTATTTTGATCATGCTAGGTCAGGAGTGGAGAACCTTTGGCTTTCCAAATGTTTTGGACTTCCACTCCTAGAAACACCGGCTAGCATGGCCAATAGTAAGAGAGTATCTGTGGTTTAAAAAAATAATAACTGGAAGGTAAAAGGCTTGCTTTGTAGGTCCATTCTTGTTTTTTGTGCCTTCAAGTTGTTTCTGATTTATGGGTACTCTAATCTCTATTATAGATTAAAATTACGGAGTTTCAGAATAGAATCGTGTTTGCTGGCCCTGCCCCCCTATGTCACTTCACTCTTCATCTTTGTTAGTTAAGAAGGTCTCAGTGGTATGTCTCTGTAGTTAATGGCTTTACCTGTGGCAACTGATGGTCCCATGTCAGTTGGGCATTTAATCCACTCCAGGTGTTGGATAACTTTTAAAGGAGATTTTGAAGGTGCTGAACCATCTTTCCAAATGGATTCAGGTACACTAGCATGGTGTAGGGATTTGAGCATTGAACTACAATCCTGTAGACCAGAGTTCAATTCCCTGCTCAGCCACTGAAACCCACATACTTTCAGCCCCAGAAGAACCCATGATAGGTTCTCCTTAGGGTCGCCACAAGTCAGAAATGACTTGAAAGCACATGACAACAACACATTGGATAGCTCCTTTAAATGTGGGGGGGATTCACTACTCGACTGACATTGGACCGACCAGTCACCACTGTGTTTTACAAGTATGAGTGCTGCACATGATCTGAAAGGCTGCATGATCACTGTCACAAGCAGAATGGAGCACCCGTCTACATGGATTAATAACTTTCTCTGTCTCATCAAACCAATCTGAAGGGCATGAGATTGGGACAAGCTCCCCAGATGCTTCATGTGGAATAAAACATAGGCAAAGTTCAACATTTCAAATTATGCAAGATGAACCAACCCAGCTCTGGCACTAGGTTTTGGAGACTATTTATTTCAATTGTTTACAGTGGCCCCTCAACAATCATGAGGGTTCTCATTCCCTCCTGGGGCTCTCCCTCCCATTCCTTTGCTTTTTGCCCAGGTGGGAATGCCTTCTTTCTGCACACTCAGGCAAAAGTCAAGCAAATGGAAAGGGAATGTCATGGGCCAGAATTCAGTTTCTCCAGGTGAAGAGCAGCCTCAAAGGAGGACAAGCAGATACAAGCACACAAGGAGCTAATCAAGCTGGAATGAGAGACAGCTCTCTCCAGCCTTTGTAAGGAAGGCAGAGGGTAGTGGCCTGATGCCAAAAACAACTTGTGTGTTTGCTGGCCCTTGCCTTTGTGTGTGCTGCGGATTCCCTGCTCGCTGTCTGCTTTTTTCTTTGATCTTTGGACTGTCTGACCTTGTTTCCCACTGGATTCCTGACCTTTAGACTAACACTTGACTTTACATTTGTTTCACCTTGACCAGGCAAGTTTTATTGGACTGCTAAGTTGTATCTATTTGCCTGCTGAATATCTACAGCAGGGAAAAACCTCCCCCATTCTCCTGTCTGTCATCCAGGCACCCTGCCTTTTTCTGCACACCTGGGCAAAAGGCAAGTAATGGAGAGGGAAAGGTTTGCACCTGCATGAACCTGTCCCCCCACCATTCACTTTCCTTTTGCCAGGGAACAGAGAAGAAAGGCAGCACGCCTGGGCAAAAGTCCAGGGAACGGGAAGAGGAGAATGGGGGGTGGCAAGTGGGCACCTCACAAATAATCAAATTCGTGAAGGTCAAATCTGTGAATGTGGAGAGAGAACTGTAGTCCCTTATGATAATTTGACTTTTGGACCTTTCTTTCTTAAACACCGAACATCACTGTTACAAAGGTTCTCTTTTTAAATACTTGTCGTTGGAAAGCAACATATCATAGCCAGAATGCCCAACTAGAGTAGACCCATTGAATCAATGGGATTTGCCTATATGTTGACTCACTTTTCAACAACTGATACAGTGTGTTTTCTATAGTTGGAAATGAATAATATGACTCAGGCCTACATCTCATGAATGAAAACTCTAAAGTTAAGATTGTAATTTGATGAGGAGCAACAGTCAATACAAAGGACCTATATGTCTTAAAAGAATGGATCAAAAAGTTTTGCAGTGCTCATTACTGTCACAGTTTTAGCCACTACTTTCACTCGTCTCTTGTCAGCTTCCTCTGCAAAGTCTAGTTCTGATAGCCACCAAAATTTATTGCAAATTTTGCAAAGCTTTTGACCTGTATCATCTTATTAAACTTTTATGAAAAATCAATGGAGTTCAATCATGTTATGGGCTGTTCCTCATACACGTGTCAGTGGTAAACGGAGAAGTCTATTTATCCCAAAGTCTGAAGGGAAGATGTTACTACAACAGACGGAGGCTTTGCTTCTAGCTGCAGGCTTTGCAACGCTTATGAACTTAATATTAAGGCCTTAGCAAAATGACGCAAAAGAATCAACAAGAGAGGGTTAAGTGGAAAGCAAAGTACAATGGTTGGAACAGATTTCTTTTTTAACAGCATAATCCTATCCGTGTCTATTTAGAAGTCAGTTCCCTCGAATTCAAATAGGTTTGCACTGAGGTAAGTGGGTATCAAATTGAGGTTGAAGTCTATTAGAATAATTTGAATTGTTTTTCAGCAGTTTGGAATAACTGCTGAACCCCAAGAAATTTATTACAAACAGAAACTCCATAATGAACTGTTTATAAAATTTAAGATTACAATTTAAGATTGCATGCACACAACTGCATAAACACAAGTCTATATAAGTGTACTGGAAATGTTCAGTGTCTCTCAAGAAATCAGGTTTATCAAGGCAGTTTTAAAAAGATGGAAGATGACTGAGAGAGATAGATGATGGAAATATATTTATGCTAGCCATTAATTATTGCAGCTGAAATGCTAAATACACAAAATGCCCAAGAACATTTGAGGTCTAAACAATCTTATACAGATAAAATTGCCAGTTATAAAATTAAAACAAAACATCTGACACCATGTTTTAAAAACTTCAAAACAATTTGTAGACTTGTAATCTACTATGAAGAAAATAGATACCCCCATCCCAAAATTCAGTTTAGATACAACTCTAACAACAACAACAACGAGTAATAATAATAAATCCAAGACCAGAAATAACCACTTCAGATCTTGCAAATGAATAACTATGATTTCTTCCTATAAAAGAACCCAAAATTAGAAAGGAAACCAGTATTATTGCTATTGTCCATCAACTTTCCCACATTGTACCAAGCTGAGAATATAACTCATAGTTTCCATACCATGGGGGAGAGTGCCACTCTGCCATGGATGAAAGAGCTTTTTTTTTTTTAAGGATCTCTTTGAAGTGCACTACAAAATTAATCTGTCTCTCTACACTTGCTTGGCAGACTCAGAAGATATGTTTGTTTTCTTTCTAACTGCTTTTAAAGAGGCATCTCACCTCCTCATTAGAGCAGAACTATAAGTGTTATGACAAATGGGCCAGGGGGAAGAAGGAGGGGTAAGGATCAGGGTTAATTTGTTAATGGCTAGACTCAAACCTTCTTTTAAAAACAGAAACCATATTTTAAAACCATATTTTGCAAGCACTGTATTAAAAAATGACACTCACAAATATTTAGGGGTAGAAAGTCGTGAAAGGAACAAATAGGTGGAATGGAGGAAACAGGGAGACAAGTTATCTGAAGTTCTCAGTTCTTTTTTGTTCTCATTTCACCTGTATATTCTGAGGCTTTCATCCAAACTCTTTCTTGGTTTCCCTCACTCTCCTCCCTTGTATTCTTCTTCCCCCCACACCTGATCACATATCACATCTAGATTCAAGCAATGTGTCAGAAACTGATTTTCACCAATTCTCACTAAGCCTTCTTTATTATTATTTAAGAGTTATAGCCAAAGCAATAAAGTGCTTTAGGAATATTATACTAGTGAAGCACTAGAATCTGTTTTGATGCAAAAGTTCCTCTTTTCCTCGCTTGAGCTCCCTGGAATTTGTGCTCTGGAAATAATATTGTGTTTACTAGTGGCAGCATCTTACTTAGGTCCAGGATAATACAAACAGATAACTATATAGAAATACATTTCATTTCAGAAAATATTGGGTTAGTTTAAACTGATAACGTGAAATAGGAATTTTAAAAAGTCTTTGATATTGCTGGGTGTTCCGACGAAATACTTTTGGATGGCAAAAATGCTACGTGGACCTCCAAAATAAAATTAGTATGTACAGGAACAAAGCCTAGGACCTTCAGAGACTTTTTTTCTTGTCAGGAGGGGCTCTCAGGGAACTTTTCAAAGTGGAGGCAAAGGTAATGAAGTCATAACCAGGTGATTTTTATTTTCTAAGTAGGAACTTGTTTCGAATGAATAGTTCAATGCACCAAAGCATGTCCTTAGCAGTGACAATGGAATGGATCAGACCTAAGTAATCCTTAGAGTAGAATGACTAATGAGCTAGATCTAACATTTAGACTTATTTAAATTCCATTGAAATGAATAAGACATGGTACTAATAACCATCTTAATTACCATTGACTCCAGTAGGTCAATACTAGAGAGAGGTAATACTAGATTTAGCCAATGAAATCCACACGTATACAGATAAGCCATAGTATTGGTGTATACAGTATTCCGAAGTGCACAGAGTAGCTAATCTGAAATCTTGTCCCACGATAGTCCATGTGAGGTCCAGCTCAACTACTAGGCAAAGTAATATGGCCCCTGTAGACAGCAAATTTTCTGGTGTCATGAAAGGCCAGAAAATTGTGAATCATGTACACATTTATTTGTGTTGCCAGGATGGCAAGAGGTGTTTGTGGGATTTTATGTTCCATTTGCCAAAATAACTTTGTCTGGCTTCACTATATATATATACCTTAACTTAGGTGTGGATGAGGACACTATTTGGTCCTCTGCCTCAGGCAGCAGACTATCCCAGGCTCTCAAAATATGTGAACCACTGGACAGCAGAGCCATTGGAACAACTACTTTGTTGGACTACAACATCTCAAAAACCACAGGTGGTGGCCAAGCTGCTTGACAGATGCTTACAAGATTAACTTTTCCAGGCTCTGAAGGGTGTCAGAGGTGAGAAGGTCAACCATTCTAACCTTGCTAAAGGAGTGATAAGAAATTTGTGTTTCTGTGACGTACCTCCTTAGTGCTGAAGAGAAATAAAGAGAACCCCATTGCAGACATTTGCAGTGGGTTCTGCTGGAGCATTGGAGCTCTAGCAACTGCCTGGAGATGCAACCACATTTTTTGTTCTCATGTGCCATAAAGTTAACTCCAACTTATGGCATCCCTACTACATTATAGCAGTACCTCACTATGTCCAAGGATAGGCCCATCTGGATTTGGGTACCATTCTTTTCTTCCTACTAGCTTTTTCCCTCTGCCTTCACCAAGTCATACTTTATTTCAGTGGCTATAGAGGCATGTAGATGCTAACTGTATGTAGATTGTACTCACATGATGAGGAAAATTTTATGATACGTCCACGACCAACCAAATAATGAAAGGAGGAGGTCAAATTCTCCTTTCCTTTAAAAACTACACAGAAGCACGCCTGGAGCCAATTCTATTTTAACTAGCAACACAGCTGCTTCCCTGCTGAAGAGCTGCCTTTTCACCGTGATAGAAGCCACTGGTGCGCGGTAGGATAATTTGGGTGGAGCACCTTAGAGGTCTCTGTACTGAAAATACAGAACTAGGTTGTGATGGCCTGAGGATACTTTTAGTGAATCTGAAATTTAGTTGTGTAGTTGTTATGTACTTTCAAGTCAATTTCAGCTTATGGCAACCTTATTATAGCATTTCTTTGGTATGATTTCTTCAAAGGCAGTTGGCCATTGCCTTTCTCTAGGATTGAGAGAGAATAATTTGCCCAAAGCCACCAAATGGATTTTCATTGCTGAGCAGAATCTCTCACAGTACTAGTCCAATACTCAGACCAGTACAGCATGTTGGCCCTTTACTATTTCTGTAATTTTCTAAATGCTAGGGGGACGCTTTTTTTAAAAAAAATTAAAAATTCCAAGGCCTTTTAATTGCTACTCTAAGTTCTTGGCTGTTTTTAATTCTGCCTATTGTTCTATACTAGTTTATTATCTATTTTATTGGTCCTGTTGTTGTAAACCACCAGGGAAAAACTTGTTTGATTGATTGGGAAGGCATTTGTGTGCATACATGCCTTCAACTAGGACAGTGGTTCTCAACCTGTGAGTCCCCAGATGTTTGTGGACTTCAGCTGCCAGAAGCCCTGAGCATTGACCATAGTGGCTGGGGCTTCTGGGAGCTGAAGTCCACAAACATCTGGGGACCCACAGGTTGAGAACCACTGAACTAGGAGGAAACCCCATTAATTTCACAGGGTTTTCTTAAGCAAGGAGTACTCAGAGATGGTTTTGCCAGTTCCATTCTCTGAAATACAGCTTATAGCACCTTTTATTCATTGGTTATTTCCCTTCCACTTACTAACCAGGGCTGATCCTGCTTAGCTTCCAAAATCAGATGCAATCTGATGCCTTTAGGATATGTAGGCAATTTGGGAATTAATGCATGTATCTTTTAAATAAAATAAACAAGAATTAAGCTTGTGGCCACAACTGATAATAGGGTGAAGTTGTACGGGTTTTTTAAAAAGAAAAAAAATTCAATCTCCTACATGTCCACATCACCTTCCCCTTTTTATTACATCGTTTCTGGGCAGATACCATGTGTCAATTATGTTACGTGGAATACTGCTCTTGGACTAATAAAATCCTTCAAACTTTAATCTTCTCTTTTTTTATAAATCAAAGTGGAGAGATATGAAGAGTTTTCATCCTATATTATAGAAGCCTCTCCCACCCCCAAAAAAGTTATAGTAATATCACTGAAAAATGCCAAAGGGAAAAAAAATCATGTATTAGTGCATCCAGATATAATCTGTTTAATGAGAATATTAATTGGCTAAAGCTATAATAAGAACAAATACTGAAATATTTTTTAATTTGATATTTAGGTTGTTTTGGCTCTGCTTGTTATTAGAACAGTTAGTGAAAAGGAAAATACTAAACATAACTTTCTGTTCAGCAAGTGGTTCCTTTTTATTAAGCTTCATCATATTGTCTCCAACATCTCAAAAGTCATCTGTATTAATAGGTTAGTAACATGCAAAGTTATTTAAATATAATTATTAATGCTTCAATCTCTTAAATCTCAGGAGATCAATCAAAGATTATTTAAACAAAGGATCGCCCTTACATTTATATTTGGACACTACTCTATATTCATTAGAAGCATCTTTTAGGATAAGATTGTAGCTGTTAGGTTTGAATAATTATTCTTTTTCTGAGCAATCCAAAACACAAGGGTCACGATCAGAACAGCCTCTGGAGTCCTATGCACGCTTGGATGCCTCATTCTCTTTAATATGATGGACTTTTCATTGTGCTGTCATGAATTTCCCCATGTGCACACCAAATTTTCTGCTTTTCAGGAAGCAATGCAAATAGAAGAGAGACTGTAGATTGAAATGAATACCTATTGACCACAGTAGAATTCAGTCAGCCCTCCATATCTGTGGATACTGTAGCCACAGATTCAACCAACCACAGCTTGAAAATATTTTTTAAAAATCCAAAAAGCAATGTTTGATTTTGTCATTTTATAGAAGAGACACCATTTTACTACACCACTGTACATAACAGGACTTAAGCATCCATGAATTTTGGTATCCAGGTGAGGTCCTGGAACCAAACCCTAGTGGATACCGAGGGCCTCCTGTATAACTTATATAAGTTATGTAATCATTCAGTATACCAAACAACATGTTTTTAACAAAAAGTGTCCTGTGCTGATTTGTTTGCCACAATCTGAATGACCATCTTTTGGGAAGGCTTTAGTTGTGCATTCCTGCAGGCCAGGAACAGATTAGATGAACTAGATGTCCTTTACAAATCTATCATTATCTAATTGATCTCATGATCACAAATTATACCACAAATTATGCAGTCGAGTTTCCCGCATTAAGTGTATGCAGGCAAAAAACAGAATCATTGAAAAAAAATCATAATTAAAATTACATGTTGATATGCTCAGTTATTTCAGTATCACACTGAGATACATTGCCTTATCGGAATTGGAATTCTCCTATAAGGCAACCTAATAGTCCTTTAATTAAATGAACCACTTCAGTGGACTGAGTGGTGATCCATTAAATTGGGGCTGAGGAGAGATGCATAGAAATAGAGCAGCTTTGCCTCCAGAAGCCTCACACCACTGTTGTCACTACTCCACTCCAACAGGTAGTGGCATGGTTGCTCCTTTCACTTCACTGCTTCCCCAGTGAGGACCTATGCAATGAGATCTACTTTCCTCCCTTCTTATCACAGAGATGGGCTGGGGCAGAGCAACAAATGAATAGACAAATGAGTTGCAAGAAACACATCACAAGACTCTTGTCAATGGACACCAACCACCCAATCAAGCCTTGATGCCACCAATGAAACTGAATTCACTTCTCTCACACAGACTTAGCAACACGGAAGGTTAAATATGCCTCTTTCAAGCTGTACATTTAAGGCAAAAATACTATAGACACATGCCTGGGAAAGCCATTGAACTCACTGGGAACTTTTTTCTGAGTAGACATGCAGAGTATTCTGAGTAGACGTGCAAAGACCAAGGAAAAACAAGTTTTTATGAATGTGTTATGGAAAATATGTACCAGTAACATGGAAGTTCAGGCATCTATGTGCAGAGAATACCATGGAGTACCATGAAAATAGAAGCCCAATTTTTCTCATGTAATTCCACCTTCTGAAAGAAGCCATTGTGCCAAGAAGTAGCACCACATTTGTTCCTACTGACTACAACTATTTCTTTCTCATCTGGAAGCTCTCTAGACACCAGCAACCAATAGGTCATAGCTCAGCACTGATCCACAGACCACCATTTTGAGTAACACTGCTCCGAGGAATTACTTGTTAAAATGAACAAGTATTGTTCAAGAAGACAGTTGACGTAAATTTTCTTAGGTAAACTAAAAGCATGTCTCTTCCTCATATTTTTGCACCCTATCTCCCCCTGAAGCTTACAGCAACATGGATGGCTAAGGAAAAGTAACATTTGGACTACTACTCACAGAATTCCAGTCAGTGTACATGATCAAATCATAGCCCATCATCTGGAAGATTTTGTCCAAAAAAGTTTAGTTTTTGAAACTCTTTATTCAGAATCCCTCAAACTTCTCTAGCCACAGAGATGCACCTACATTTGTGTCTCTAGACGAATCTTTAGGGGGTTTCTCTTCAGTCATAAAATACCAAGATATTGTTCTGTTCAGATGGCTGAAAAGCCAAAAACACAAAACAGAACACCAAAATTTACCTACAGCTGATATATTTACTTCTGACAATTTGCTTTTATATATACAGTGCTTCTTTTGGCATTTGCACTGAAGACAGCTGAATTATTTATTCAAAAATCACTCCTTGTGGTACCTTTGCCAGAGGCTATTTACTCTGTGCAAAGGGTCAGGGCTTCAGATGTCACACCTTTGCTCACTGGTGGATTCCCTTCATATTTAATATACACAGTGGAACTATTTGGCCATATGTACAATTCTTGATGACAGTATAATTTTAAACATCTGACTTTTTGTTGCTGTTCCAATAACACTTAAAACATAGAACTTCTTTGGCATAGCACATGCAACTTCATTTGCTCATTAAGCCTTTGTTAACTTTTGTGCTTTACATTTCAGACTACTCTTTCTTTAGTTGTTTGCATCCAGAGTTTTCTTCTAGATTTTAAAATTAGCATCTAAAATTGAGAAGCTGAAATGAAACCCTGAGGCTATTCAGACAGTTGTTCGTTAAGCTTTGCTTTCCCCATTTTTCAGATATACATTAGCTTTTCATTCCATTTCGTACAATTCGATTCTTCATTTCCTCTCCAGACTGCTGTGGACCTTCTAAAGAAAACATACAGTTTCTGTAGAGTATGATAACATGCAATCAATGATAGCATTGGTTGCTCCTTAGGTTGTAATGTGGGCTGGAGCTATCCCAACTCACCCCCCCATTTGCTGATTCCCCCTTCCCCTAGGCTGACAGTCTTTAAAATAACATTCCTCCTACCCTCCGCATCTCCAGTCACCAGGCAATGAATGCTATTTGTTCATGAAAAGTAAAAGTGGCTGCCTCTTAGTTGAAAAAATTTGGTGTCAGCAAAGCTGTTGGTGTGGATTTTACCACCCAAGACAAGATGCTGTGACTTTCTATCTACACCAGTACTAGAAATAAGCCATTCTACAAGAAGAAAAAATCAGTCCATATCAGTACCTTTTCAAAGAGGTAGCCATGTTAGTCTCTTTGCAACATAAAAAGAAGGAAGAGAAGGAAAGAGGAAAAGAAATGTGGCAGCAACGTAAAGCTTAACTGATCTATATTTTCACATGAACATCCACAGAAGCTCATGGAAAAATAGAACCCACTTAGTCTTATGGCTGCTGCCACATTTATTTTTATCTTTTTTCCCATCTTTTTCCCTCCTCTTTTTATGCTAGTGGTACCTGTTTATAGAGAGCCAGCATGATGTAATGGTTTGAGGGTTGGGCCATGACCCTGCAGACCAAGTTTCAGTTCCTCACTCGGCCATGGAAACCCACTGGGTGACCTTGGGCATGTCACGCACTCTCAGCCCACAGAAAACTCCATGCCCATTTCCGCACTACACTCTTATAGCACGATTATTCCACTTCCAACATCCTATGGAATCCTGGGATTTGCAGTTTCGGGAGGGGCCAGCTGACCCCTCCCGAAACTGCAAACCCCACGATTCCATAGGATGTTGAAAGTGGAATAATCACGCTATAAGAGTGTAGTGCGGAAATGGCCCATGATAAGTTTACCTTAGAGTCACCGTAACTAAGAAACTACTTGAAGGCACACAACAACAACAACAACAACAAGAAGCTGCTGTTTATGGATATATGAAATTCAAGGCTGTCACGTGGCCATGTAGGAAATAGGGGAAGAAAAATTCTGCATCCTGCCTTTAAACACAAGTCCCACACTTTCCACAAAGTACTACGGAAGATTTTTATTTGTAGAAAAGGTAAAAGTAATTAATTTGTAGCAATTATACAGATAGTATATCGAGGAAACTTGAAAACTACTCAGTTTCTCTCTGCCTTCCTCCTCTTTTTTCATACACACATACACAGTGGTAATATATACAAACATATGCACAACTGATACAGACTGATAGAAGTCAGATTTGTTCTATTGCTCAAATAGTGACAAAGACCCACAATTGTTGAAACATGACAATTCACCAGTTCGACTTCCTCTTCTAGGTGTAAACAACAGAGGAAGAAAGGAAAGTAAATTAACCAGAAAATAAATGAATGGATTTAATTCCACATATTAAGCTAAAATATGTTAATTTGCACCCAAATTTAGATGTTAAACTGTGGTAGAGACTTGATCTAAATCCAGCTGCTGGTATCTAATAGTGTAAGCCCCCTGAATCAATGGAATTTATCTATGTGTTGACTAACCACATTCTGTACACTCCACCTGCCTCAATTTGGCAGGTACACTCCTGATTAATCCTCTGTTGTCCCTGCTGTTTTTAAATTTTCTCACTTGCCATCTCCTCTTCCCACCTTCATCCCTTATCTTTAGGTTCTTCAGTTGCTACAAAGTAAATTCAAAGTGCAAAAGTAGTTTGCACTCCGTTGACCCAACAGCAAGGGGAGAGGAGGCAAGGGGCAGAATCTTTCCTTTCCCAGTAGGTTAAGGCAAAAGAAACTGCTGTAGCCTCTCCAAGCGTGGGCAATCTACTTCTGGCATCTTGACTACACTCTGATACTGCTTGAAAATGTGTGTCCCAGTGTTCATCTATAAAATATTGGAGGGTGTGAAATCCCCACTGATTAATAGCTGATACAAGCAATTGCGTGTAGGTGTATGTCCATGGTGGGAACCTTTTTCAGCTAGAGGGTTGGACTCCGTTCAGAGCAATTCTTCACAGGCCACATTCCAACAGTGGACAGGACCACAGGTAAATATGATGAGCTAAAACTCATGCATATATTAGCTTAAAGCTCCTTCTGCCAGCAACAAAGGCTTAGGAGTAGCATTTCAGGCTTCAAGAACCATTAGCAAAACTGGTAAGCCTTCAAACAGGAGTGGCATAGGAAAACTGAATGGGAATCCAACAATACAGGACTCACTTCCACCATCAGAGATTCTCTGCCCCTGCACTGTGTACATTACACTGTCAGCAATAGTGATGGAGGCAATCATCACTATATGGTGGAGAGAATGATTGGCCAAGGTGGCCTGTTTACTGTAACTTCTCATGGTAACAGCAAAAATCAAACTCAAAAGGAAAAGGAAAAAAGTGGTTTTCTGTACCCAACCCTTGAAATGGATTTGTGGGGGGGGGAGTATTACCAACAAATACTACGGTTTGTAACTTCAGGTCTGTTTACAAGAAGGGAGTAAATCAGGAATCAAAATGCTAGATCGAATGTCCTCTTTGCTCACATGTAATACATATTTTAATAGCATTATCTGCCTGGAGCTACCATAGGATTTGCATACATTAAGTAAAACAGGAATGTTCAAAATTCCAGTAGTTTGCGTTAATGATAAGAACTCGTTTTAAGGAAGGGATCTCCTAGGGAGTATTGAAATACCTGCAGTTGAAGACAAGCAAGTCCGGATATGTAACTCAGTACGAGCATAAACAGGAAGAGTAGTCACTTGCCTTTGGGCTGCCAATCTGATTCCAAGGGCTCATCAAAAACCTCAAGGGCTGACCTCTGTCAAGCATGAATACTGGCCTGTGCAACAGCCTGAATCATCGACACCTTGAAGGCACCAACCTTACACAAAACAAGTGGCAGGAAACAGAGCCTGCTTACTCCAGAATGGATTTATTCTATTTGATGAAGAAGAATAACCAGAGGCCATCTCCACACTATGTTATAGTGCTATTATTCCACTTTTAGCATCCTATGGAATCCTGGGGTTTGCAGTTTAGGGAGGGGCATTCAGAATTCTCAGCTTGAGAGCTCTTTGGCCTCAGTAAACTACAAAACCCAGGATTCCACAGGATGTCAAAAGTGGAATAATAGCACTATAACAATGTACAACTAGCATGGAAGATTCAGGGAGCTGTAGTCCAGACAAATACCCTTTTTGATGCCCACAAACACTCTTGTTTCTAACCTAAATCATTTTAATTTTATTGCTGTTTCTACGCTTCTTCTAATCTTTGCATTCTCCTTACACATTCCTGCTCTGATTTTTTTGTTTGTTTGTTCTTTGTTTTGTTTTGTTTTAAACTGCCGGAAAGTTTGAGGCACCAGTGCTCATCTTCTTAGTGTTAGATCTTGGGTAGCTGCAGAGCCTGAGTCAAGGTTGTTGTAATTCAGGACCACTCAGCTGAGCTTCACAATCTTTGTGGTGTTTCTGGATCAGAGGAGAGCAAATGATCAGTCTTGGTAAGTATATTAAACCCATTCCTAACAACATATCCTAGGGAAACTTCAGACCGTCTCAGAGGGGTTACCACGGAATTCAGGAATACACAAGGATAGGCACTCCCAATTCTGAATCCAGTGTTTCCCAAGACCTTGGAAAAGTCATTCTTTTCAGTGACCAGTAGCCATGCTTTCTGGGGACTTTGGGAGTTATAGTCCAAAAACGTTTTCCTAATCTCTCACAGAGGAAAAAACCTACGAACTAGGAAATCTGTTGGAAGACGAGTTATTCTCTTACACACATTGAGGCTTTCATTTGCTTTCCTTTTCCTTTACTCTCCTTCTAGTTCCTTCTTCTTCCCCTGCAGGCCCTACCTAACCTTCCACCTCAATAGACCAGCCCAGTTCGGCTTGTGAGAACCTCTGCCATGTGATAAAAAGCCTGGACTGTATATATGCTGTAGTACCAAGTTAGGGGAATGGTGGGGCCAAAAGAGACATAGACACAGAGGATCTACTCGGCGGACACTGAAGGGAAGGAATCATTGGAAAACATTTGAGAGAAGCCAGTGTGGGCACAGTGAGCTATTTCCTGCTGTTTTTAATGCTCTGTAGCACGTACTGCGAAAGGATTTTCATACCGCTATTTTAGCACAGAAGCAACAATAGTTTACAAAAGCATACTGTGGGCAGAGGATGGAGCTAAGCAGCTCTGAGGTGACACAATATAAACTTCGCCACATGAAATACTGGAAGTTGATGTAAACAGCTTTTAATAGCATTGAACATTTGTTCACTTTGTTTAGCCCATCTGGATGTTCCATTGTGCTCAGTTCAACGCTGACTGCCGTCGGGTGACAGTTGATATATGTTAAGTACAAGAAAAGTGCTGCAGCCCATTTGAGGGACCCTCAGGAGAACGTTTACTGTTTTGTGAAGTATTCTGTCAGCCAGCTACAGTATCGCCTGCATCCTTAATGGCTCCATGCCAAAGTCCTCTGGCTTGCATCTTTTTTCTTCTTCTTTTTTCTTTTCTTTTTCAATAATCAAAGGAGAAGTTAAGTTTGACTGTTTTTAAGGGGTTAGGCAAATTCTAACAAAGTTCTCCTCCACAATTCAGAGGGTATCAGCCGATGGAGGTGATTTTAAGTTGGGGCAGGTCAAAAAAAATAAAGAAATGGAGTCACTTATACTGAGACCTGTTTGGCTCATTTGGCACGGAACTGGACCAACAAATCAAGCTGTCAGAAAGCAACAAAAAAAAATAGTAACAAGTAAAGCAATGTTACTGTACTCAAATTAATATTTTGAAACCTGTGGACTTTTTTATCTGCATAAAACAATGCACTGCACTGGGTTTTTAGAGCATTGTTATTGTACATTATAAAGTCCCAATACCCCAGCCACCAATTAAGTTTTCAGAAGGCCTGCTTTAAGAAAGGAAACAGGTGGGCCAAGGCTTTCATTCCAGTCACGACAAAGGTACTGCCAGCAATCTTGCTAGTGTGCCTTTCACTCCCTTATTATTAGTCCCTTCCTATCACTCCCGTCTTAGAGGCTGAAAACTGTGTGGCCTGATTTGTCAGAGGGGCCTACAGTTGATGTGTATTCCACTTTGTGTGTACTCTGGAAATCTGTGTTCTGTGATCCTTGTACAACAGTCCCCACAGAAATAAATTACTGTGATGTGTAAGTAGTCACTAAAGCATTTAGGTTATTTTATTCATGGTATCAGTTCACTGCTTCTCATTGGACCGAGCAGTGGAATGACTAAGAAACATTTTAATTACACTCTGAACTAAACATGTTTGCAAAAATATGTTCCCTCTTAATAAACTTCAGTTGTAGGAATTAATGAAGCCTCCTTTCAGAGTTTGCTAGCAATTTTATGTATTATTTTTTAAAAAACATTATTTTCCTTCTGTCTTTTCTCCAAAAGTCCTCAGCTCAGGTTGTATATATGGAGCTATCTTGTTTTTCCCCACACAACAACCTTGTGAGGTTGTTTAGGCTGAGAGTGTGCCTTGCCCATGGTGACTTTGGTGGAAGAGGGGCTTGAGCCCAACTTGTCTCAGCCCAAGCCCCATACCACATTTACTCCTGGCAGAATAACAGGGGGGCAACTGGTAGCTGAGGAACCACAAAAGTTCGATTTCAGGCTTACAAAACCTCAGCTATGTTAGGATTTTTTAAAAGCCACCTTTAATATTCACTCCCTCTTCTTTGCTTTCCTCAATGTATTAGTTTAGCAAAGGGGAAGCTGTGCTTTGTTTATGTGTCATCTACAATCCTGGGAAAATGCACATGGTTCAATAAATCATTTATAAAAGTGCAAGACGTCACCGTAGTTTTTAAACTCCAGCCAACTCTGACAAGCATATTCATCTCTTAACAAAGATCAAAAGGTAATGGCAATTTTAAATAACCAGTCTAAAGGAAAACTATTGTCCATTTTTATGTAGACGATTCATGTAAAGAAATGTGAGTGCATCTCTACTTCATTTTCAAGGTGGAATTACCCACAACTGTTAACACTGAGACAAATGTTCCACTGCAGAACCTCATGCTTTTTCAGTTTGTGTGAGGGTTGCTTACAGTATAAATTCATGCACAGCAGTTCCGAATTGTCTGTTCTAATTGCCTTCACAGCAAGCACATCACACAGGATTGTTGTTACTTCTGACTAGTGTATCCCAATCAAATTAATGGAAGCTGAAGCTTCCCATTTACTTACAAGGCAGGTATTTTGTGAGTGGATTCTCTACGCACATCCCTACACCACTCCAAAATTCAACTCTGAGCTTGATACTCTTCTTCTCTAATTCTGTTTCATTCTCTCTTCCTCTTTACTTTCCCTCTACATTCTTTTCACAGTTCCTCTTGTGGGTACAGTTGTGAGTGGAAAGCTCAGTTTCAACAAATGTCTGCTATCACCAGTGCCTTAATTCCAGTCATGACATCATATTAGATTTTTAATATCAGATCCTATCTGGAAAAATTCCATAATTCCATGCATAAGATCAGGAGGGAGAGAGAGAATATCCATATATCTACAGTGTGCATATGCCTACAGTCATAATGCTTTTGAAAAGTCTCTCTCTCTCTCTCTCTCACACACACACAAGAGAGAGAGAGAGAGAGAGAGAAGGAGAGAGAGAGTAGGTATAAAACTGTAATCATAATCTGCAGTCAGATGTTTTTCAAAATCCATCAAGACAAATATACAGGACAAAACATCTGATAAGAATTAAAATACCTCTCACTTCATACACTGTAACTGGAAGAATCCAAAGGCTAGCCAGCTCTGCTTGTCTTTCATGATACAGGTTGCAGAAACAGGTAGTTAAGCAACTGAAGAATAGAACAAATCTATGAGATACATGTTTTAAAAATGTCTCTGGTGGCAAAATGCAAAGCATTTTAACAGAAATAAGATTACTAAATTTATGGTTTCATCTGCCCTAAGTTTATGTGCATGCCAGTCTCTTCCCTTTCCAGTATACCACTGGATTTTATGCTTCAAAAATAGATGGATAGATAAAAGAGATTAAACTTGTGCTTTTTTAAAAAAATTAATATTATCAAAGCAAAATGTATTCAGTGACACTGAAGTTCCCTAACAGCTGATAGATGTCAGTACTGTAAAACTGAATGCCACCTAGTTGGTTATGAGGTGGTTGTTGGTTTTTGTTTTGTTTTTTTAAGTGAAGATGCTAATTCTGCTGATTAAGATATTGTTTTTCCCCTCTTGTGCCCTATTCATTATGCAAGGCTGCAGAATATGAAGTGTGGTGTGTGATCCGGGCAATCTAATGATCTCCCACACCTGCTCATCTGGTACAATTTTAATTAACACTCCAAGGAGGTTTGTCAAGAGTAATCAAAAACATTGTCGCTTATAAAGCTGTGGCAAGAAATCAATAGTTTTCATCAGAAAAGGTAAGGTCTGGCATAACTGAACCATTTAATTGCTTCATTCCAATAAACAACAACACCAAAAAAAAAAAACCCAGCCTGCACATTTTAACGACTTGATTCTGGAGATCAATATGGAGCCGCATATTGCATTAAACAGCAACATGTGGTGGAGACGTTTGCAGTCATTTCCATTCAGAAGGCTGCATTCCTCTTTTTTATTTTCATCCCGGATGGCAATGGGCTGCTGAGCCCATGCAGTGCTATGATTTATATCAAATGAGTGACCTCTAGGGCTGTAAGACTCGAACGGGTGACTAGTTCTCAATGGTAAGCTACTGGCACTTGACAAAGTGCCTGAAGCAGAATGAATTTACTTCTCTTTTCCTCAATCATCAACAGGCTCTGCCCTGACCCCCATACTGACTCCTATAACAAGATCCCCTGTCTGGGACTGAGAAATTTACTGTCATGTCTACTTCTCATTGAGCTCAAGTGAGTACTTCTGTCACCTTCAGTGAACTGAGTCTGTAAAAGATTTAACTAAACACCAGTCACACTTTTAAAAACTAAGTAAGTACATCTCATATAACAAAGATAACCTTTGAGCACATCACTTCTTAAAAGCCACTTTGCAGCTACCTGTGCTCTTGACGTTGCTGGACTGATTATTACAGCTTTGTTCTACCTTCTGTATTTTCTGTTGGAAACATCTGCTGTGGCCATTGTTTACTTTTGAGTAAATGTTCTAAAAGAAATGAGACAGCTTCAGAATCAGTGAGCACAATCCAAATTTTTAACATGCCTGTACATGTAATTTAACATCTACTCATTACAGCACAGGTATTACAATAATAAAATGCAAATTTTAAGAGGTTCTTACTCACCCCAGGTAGGGTAAAGCCAATATTTCAAACTTCATTTAAAGTATTTTATTTGTTGAAGAAATTGCTGTATAGTTGTTTTTAAAAGACACTTAGCTCTAAAGATGAGATAAAAATTTAACACTGAACATCTTATCTATTCTTTTAAAAATACAATGTATTCAGCTCAAACTTGCAGAAAATTAAACTGAAAATCTCAAACTTCTCATTTAAGCCAAAAAGATTATAACAGACATCAGTAATGTAAAGGCTGTTTCTTACTAGATAAACAACATAAATTGTTATAGAATATTTTGAATGCTGTAGCTTAAATCCTTAAATTTGCTTATATTAACATGTGATTTAAACATCTAAAAGCTAATCGAGGTTAATGTTTAAATGGTCTGTGTAGCTTCCTTGAAATTAGAGTAAAATTTACACTTAACACTAGTATATATAAAATATAAAAGTATATTTTTAAATATATTTGGCACACTGCATGTTGTATACACACAGTATGCAATGCAACATTGCTCAGACATAGACACAACTACAGCAATTTTCCATTCAGGAACTTTGAATTAACATGTGCAATAGCTCTGAAAATGTTAGTTATCTATTTCCTCTCAATTTCAACAAGTAAGAAAAGACAGTACATAAAAGCCAGCCATAGATGTAAAACTCTCTTTTTCTCTGTCTTTCTCTATCTCTCTCTTTATATATATGTATGACCTACCACAAATACAGTGTGTGTTAGTTAATCATTTTAACTAGGCTGTTTAAAGTCACAAAAATTAAAATTTCAAGACCCCCCTACATCAACAATAAGGCAATTAAACGAGTGACATTTGATGTTTTATTCCAACCTCTCAGTAAAGCCTTACACCAAATTTTCACTCCCTCTTTAATTTTCAATTCTTCTGCCCTCCCTGCTTCATAGCTCCTAGCTATTGGCTTTTACAATCTGTCCCCAGAGAGCCAGGAGTTATTACCCCTGTCGATGGAAGAGAAAGGGATGTTATTCCCTTGTCACCCACTCCGGCTCCAGCAGATTCCTAGCTCTGATCTATAGCCTTCATTGGAGAAAAGCGGCTGACACGCTGTTAGTTCTCAGCCCTGTCAGATCCATCTACCTGTGCTACCCGCATTACTTACTGGAGCTGGAATGACACTCAAGACTCACAAGAGTCAGACCAAAGGATTTCAGAAACAAAACTCCACAGAGAACTGCCCAGCTTTTTTGGTAGTAAGTGGAACATTAGTTGCACAGTGCACATGAAATCAGCAGTGGAAGACATGTACATGATATGGCAAGCAGCAGAACACTGTCTGAAACAAACCCCACAGGCAAGTGAAAAACTATTTTATCTGATCAGTGATTTTTTTATGATTTATTTCCAATTTCTGTTCTGATTCTTCCCAAAACTCAAACCATTGGCAACATTTTAAGACCAAAAGGAAAAAAATCCTTAAAAATTCTAGCCATTCTATGAATGTTTCAGTTATTTTTGAAAATTTTGTCAGCATTGGCATTCACAAACAAGTATAAATCCCTGATGAGTTTCTTGAGACAATGCCCCCCCCAAAAAAACCCAAAATATATTTTTCCTCACTTTTTGAACATGTGCAGGCTGATCCTGATGTTCATATTTGAGTGACAGTCAACATTCACCTGCTTATCTCTGAATTTTCCAAACCTGCAGAAAATTTGAATGAGATTTTCAACATTCACATGGGAATACGGCCCCCAAATTAACTGTAACGTATCTTACGGTGGCTATAAGTTGGAACGGGCTTGAAGGCACACAGCAGCAACAATAACAATCTAATTCAAACATTAAAATACTTTGCAGTGCCTCCTTAACTCTTCCTGCTAAAAGTCCAGCACAAGCTGCAGTACTTTTTCAAAGGCTGGGTAGATCCTAATGGACCTCTAGTGGAAGAGAGTTCCACTCACAAACAGCGGTTATCAGAGTTTGGAAATGTTATGTTTTGGACAGTTCTCAGAATCTCCCAGCCAGTGAGGTCACTAGAATTCCTCAGAGCTTGGAAAGTTAATTTTGAAAAGTAATTTGTACCTATTATACTTTAGAAATAAGTGGATATCTTTGGAAGATCTGAGGGCTTCACAGACTATAAAAATTAAACTTTGGGGGGAAAACAGATAAAGCTGGTAAAAGCCCACTTCTGCTTTTGAATAACAGCCTTCTGAGATGTTAAACAGTGCAGGAGTCCCTGTGACCTACATAAAAGGTGAGTTTCTGCTCTTGCTAGAGAGGCAATTCACCCTTTTTTTTTTTTTTGCCAGAAAAAGGCAATTCAAGTGGTCCCAGAAGCAAAAACAGCAATGCTCATCTTTGATTTACCTATATTGATTTACCATCCCTGTTAAGTAATTCATTGCTGATACTCATTGCAGTGTTAAATCAGTAATTCATTATATTACTGATTACACTTCCATTACTTTTTCACTACTTCAAACAAAAAAAAACATAACTCAGGAATTATAAGGAACTGCCACCAAATGTGAAAAATTCCTATCAACTTCTAAAAATGTTATTGAAAAGTAACATTAAAAGTAACTAGAAGGTATTGCACATGCCAGCTATACAGTAACATCTTTTCAACTTGTTGTGTTTCTTTTGAAACACAACTTCATTCTACCCTTATCACCAAGAAAAATCACCATCAAAAAAACCACATTATTTGTAACAAGTTAGCTCCTAGCTTGAAGTGTTATTGTCCAAAAAAGTCACTTTGCCACGTTCCAGCAGTTACAAGTAATGTCTCTCCAGTGGGATGTTTCCGGATGGAGGGATCCTAGCAATATCAATCAAAAACCATTGTGCAACTATTTCTTCATCAACGGAAAGGAAAAGGTAGAAAAAGTGGTGGGGAAACACAAGTAGGTTACATCTGAAAGATGATGGTCATCTGGAATACCCCCCTCAAAAAAAAAAAAAAAAACAACAACTGTGAATGAGGCAGGTTGACTGTACCACAAAAGCCTCAGCTAGGAGTACCCCTGTTGCCATAAAAGAACTGTCTCTGCTTCAAAGCAAAAACACAGCTTTTTAAGCTTCATGTTCAGAACTGCTTAAAGTACATTATACCTGACAACCATGCCACTCAAATGAAAGCTGTGATAGCTTTCTGTTGTACCATGCTGAAATCAATATTTGTACTCTCTACAACAGTTACAGGCATGAATTGTGAATCTTGATTGCTGAGCCAAATAATCATCTCTTCAACGAATTAGAAAGGTAGGAAGGACTTGCTAGTATGCTTCAGAGGAAATATTTATGTACTGGGCAATGTTGCCAAGACTTCCTTAAATGCCTTTTATATTTGAAGTGCATATTCCAGGACTGTACTGACTAAGCACAGAAATTAATATTGGGCACAGAATTTAACATTGCGAGGATCCCAGCTTTCATGTTTTTGTTTTAAAAATGCACATTACTTGCCCTTATAGCTACCTTTTCTTTCTTATGGATGCATTTGAACATATGGGACTAAGCCCTAAACTTACATCTGAGTAGGCTGTATAGGGTTGCATTGTAAGAGTTTTTACTCTGGGTATTCTTGCTGAGGAGAATCATTAACCACTGAACAATCATTAAACATAGTTAATGATTCTTCAGTTTCAACTGCACTGGAGAATGAGTGTCTGTCTCTTTGAGCGCTCAAAGATTCCTCATGTTGCACATCCGTCTCAGTTGCTCTTGCAAGGATGTGCCTATCCCACTCATCCATCAAACACATTACTCTGTAAGAATGGAAAGATAATTGGAATGCCCCCTTCAGTCTTCCCAAAGTGAATTTCAGGCATACCACATAACCAATATATTAGATCACACCATCCCAAACATCCCCTGTTGAAAACCCATCCAGCCATTCAGGTATGATGTAGTCACAAATAGACAGTTAATGTTATTTATATAGTTATGATAAGACTTAAAAAAAAAGTAGTCTTTTGAAGCCAACTTTTTCAAGGGTGGTATGGCCATAAGTTTGAAGCGCAACTAAGAACAAAGAAGGGGCAGAGTGAGGGACAAGTTGAGTTATACCGGACCTAAACTTTCCCCAGCCTAAGGAAACAGTCATAGTTCAGAGCCAGGGTAGTCATCAGTAATTTCCAACAGCTGTAGCCCAAGAAGGGTTTGGATTCAACAGAGTTTCAGCTGACCTAGTGTCAGTGCAGCAGTCTTCATGAATTAGGATTGTGCTCTAAGAAGTTTCAGAAGACTTTATCACAACATCACCCTGCCTCTTTCACTCTGTTTTACAAAACTTCAGACAATGTCATTGTCAGTTCTTCAGCCCCAATCTTTTTCATACTGTTTCTTCCATTTTTTTTTCTTTACTATAGAAAATCCATTAAGCAGTGCCTTCCAACTGCTAGCGTGAGGAGCCCACCATCCAGAATCACTCTTAAGTGTTAAAGTAATTTGCAAGTGCATCACTTTTGGTGATACTGCCTGTAACAAGACCAATCTAGGCTCTATTAATTTACTACTTGCTGAGAAATTGCTGATAGGCATGATAGCAGTTAGACAGGAATGGCATGGCCACTCTGATGATGGGACCTGTAAGATCTTGGATGCAGGGGATCATTCTGTGAATGCTACCAAGGTTCATCCTCTATTTAAAAACTGTGTATTTTCTAATATTGCATTTCAAAGTGTTTTCAAAGATCCTAACAAGTATACCACCTTGCAGTGATGCAAACAGGTTACCAGAGTATGAACAGCTATTGCAAGGTTACCTCCACCAAGGTAGAAACATAGCTGGTATGTCAATTATTATCAAAGGATAAAAGGATCTCTAAGCCATTGAGGAGTCAGAGTGGTGTCATGATTCGAGTGTGGGACTACAACTCTGGAGACCAGGGTTCTAATCTCTGCTGTGCCATGGAAACCCACTGGCTGACCTGGGCAGCTCACATTCTTTCAGCCTCAGAGGAAGACAAAGGCAAACTCTCTCTGAACCTATCTTGGCAAGGTTCACCTTACGTTCACCATAGGTTGGAAATAACTTGAAGGCTCACAACAACAACAAAGCCATTGAAGCTACCTGTGCCTCTAGTGACAGTGATGGGTCTAAGAGTAGCCCCAATGCTTGAGCCAGACCCTTCACAAGGACTGCAACTTCCTTCCATCAAGGCTGAATGCTGCTTACTCAGACAGAGAAGCCTCTGATTTGTCATATATAAGCATAGCATACTAACAACTGTTTTAAAAGAAAGTTCTTTTAATGTAAGAACAAATCATCTCATTTTGTATGCAGATAAATGAGGAGAACCTTCTGGTAACTCACAAAGGTCCTTACAGGCAAATGTTGCAAAATAATCTTCTTAAATACATGCACAGATAACATTATTATAGCTGGAAAGGGAGAGCAAGTATAGGGAGCATAAAAGAAACACTAATGCTATTAATTCCAAGAGAAGTGCAGGAGGCCCGTTAAACCTTGGAAATGAACCTAAAGTGCATTCTAAATCCTACGTCCCAACAGAAAACCCCTTCAGCAAGGTCATTACATATTCTAAGTAGTACCAATTGATCATTTTATATAATTCTAGAATGATAATAGTTAAACAGTCAGAGTTTACAATACTCTGAACTGTGGAATTATTATTCTTTTACATGCCTCCGTGCCATCCTTCACTTTTCGTCTGCAGCATCTGACTGCAGGTCTCAAATATAATGCATCTGAGTGCTGAATTATCTAGTCTATCCACAACCAGAACATCTCCTTTGTTGGTCCATTAAGACATCTATATTAGAACAAGATTGTTTAGAGCTATCCACCTAGCCTCCCACAAGGCAGGCAGAAAAGTTGGAATGGAAGAAGAGTCAAGGACAGCAAAAAGATTTTTTTTTCCTAAAAATCAAGAAAAAGGAAACAGGTGGGAACAAAAGAAAAGAATGCGAGAGAGACTTGCCAAAGAAATAGAAAGCAGCGCAATCAATTCTGTAAGGCCTTAGAAAGTAAAAGCTGGATGGATGAGAGAAGAGAAAAATCGGAAAAGAATATTGTGAGACCACCACACCAATATAGTCCAGTAGTTTGAACATTGGATGATGACTCTGGAGACCAGAATTTGAATCCTCACTCAGCCATGGAAACCCACTGGATGACCTTGACCAAATCATACTGCTTTCAGCCTCAGAGAAAGGCAAGGGCAAACCACCTCCAAACAGATCTTGTCAAGAAAACCTCATGGTAGGGTCACGTTAGGGTCACCGTAAGTCAGAAACAACTTGAAGGTACACAACAACAAATGTGCGGATAGGGTGGTCCAAAGAAAGACCTGTCGTGAGGTAATACAAGAAGCAAAGAGATCAAAGGCTAATGCAAATCATCTTAGATGAAGTGGTGTCAGTTTGTTCAGAAAGATGTAAATAAGCTAGGAGCAAAATTTGTTCAGAAAGATGCCAATAAAAGGAGCTAAGTAAAGGAACCTGCTCCCTCTCCTGGCCACAGAAACAGTCCCTCTGGAGGAAGAAACAATGCTCTCAAAAATATTTTGGTAAATAAGTGAAAAGGAATGGATCAGGAGGTGAAATGAAAATGCTCTAGAATGCTCTAGTTCTAGAAAAAGTGCTCTAAATAATGTTATCGGATTTACCATGTTTGGTTTCAATGTCATATTCAAACACAGTGAAAGCTTTATGTGCAAATCATTTTACTGGAATATTTGTGTAAAAAGAATAAGGAGCTGGTGTGGTATAGTGGTTTGATCACTGGACTGTGACCTTGGACAACAGGATTTGATTCCCCACTCAGCCATGGAAACCCACTGGATGACTTTGGGTGCATCACACACTCTCAGCCCCAGAAAACTCCATGATAGGTTTGCCCTAGGGTCATAAGTTAGAAATGGCTTGGCACACAACAACAACAAAAAAGAATAACCACTACTTCTTTTATATTTAAAAAAAAATGAGTGCACCTCAAAGAACAATATTTTTTAACTCATCTACTCAAAGAAACCTGTGACTACCAACAATCTAACTTTATTTTGCTGAGGTATAATCAAAGTACCTAGAGATCTAGAGTACCTATGTAGAGAGAGAGCTGGTGTAGGAAATTTTCCATGGAAAAATAAAGCACTGGACATTTTTCCTCTGAAATATTTTTACCCAACATCTCTGGGACATCTTTACGTTTCAACAAAAGAGCATGACAGCAGTGGTTTTGCCCCTCTTTGTGCCATGCCCCCCTATAGCCTACTTCTTCCCCTGTTCCCAACTTCAGTGGTCATGTGCCACCACTGGTTACTTGTCAGAAGCATAAAGTTATCATTCATTGATATATCATTGTGAGCTAATGTAGTTATACTTTTGTTACAGGGGAAATAATTGATTACAAATAACTAGTTACATTTTATCAGATGATCATTGCATGATTCCTGACATTTAGGATAAATTTCCTTCTACTTTTTCAAGTACCAGGGCTGGAAGTGACATTGCCACAGTTCACAAATACATATATAACACCCTTTCTGAAAGCCTAGTAAGAGACAATTCTCAAATCATGTTTTATTTCAGGGTTAAGGTCATCTCAGGATCTGAACCAGCAATATCCTTTTTAAGTTATTTATATTAACTAGTGTATATACCCAGTGTTGCCTGGGATTTTATCTTCTCATAGGTAATACTTGTTAGAAAGATTTCAGATCCTATGTCTCTAATTCCCCAAACTATCTTGTCCAGTACCTGTAATTTTTCCCCATATTCCCCAATCCAATCTGTATTCAGAGTTATTAACATGCAGAGGTTGGGTTCCTGAGGGAATACACTACCCTCCTCCTTGCTGCTAGGCCTCGTCTCCTTAGCAACTGGCCACTGAGAATTCTAAAGGCCCCTCTCCAAACTGCAAACCCTAGGATTCCATAGAATCTTCTTAGGCAGCTGATCATATGAGGTCTTCACCTGATACAGCCAATCATATGAGGCCTTTGCCTGACACAGACAAACAAACTTTGACTTTTATATATTAAACTAGTGTATTTACCCAGCATCGCTTTTATTTTCTTCTTAAGAACTCGCCAAACTGTCTTCTCCAGTACCTGTAACTTCCCCCCATATTTCCCAATGCAATAGTATTCAGAGTTTTTAACATACAGAGGTTGGGTTCCTGAGGGAATACACTGTCCTCGTCCTTGCTGCTAGGCCTCGTAGCAACCAGCCTATTCCAGTACCTGTAACTTTTCCCCATGTTCCCCAATCCAATCTGTATTCAGAGTTGTTAACATACAGAGGGTTTAGTTTCTCAAAGAATATATTGTCCTCCTCCTTGCTGGTAGGCTTTGTCTCCATAGCAACCGGCCTGAGGCCAAGAGCTCTCAGCTGAGAATTCTAAAGACTCCCCCTGAACTGCCAATCCCAGAATTCCATAGAATCTTCACAGTCAGCCAATCATATGAGGTCTTCTCACCTCACACAGCCAATCATATGAGGTCTTCGCCTGCCTGATGCAGACAAACAGACATACTCACAGACAAACTTTGACTTTTATATAGTAGATAAAGCATTAGTCTATGGCTTCTTGGCCCACCAGGTTTCCCAGAGTGATGTACACTAGATATCATTATAATAATCATAATGCTACTTAACAAAAATGTGGAACATTTCAAAATTTGTCTAGTCCATCACCCCAGTAACCCTTACAACAGACTTATAAGGTAGACCGATCGTATTATTGCTGTTGGAAACTAAATTGTCTAAGGCCACATGGTGAGTTAGGTACTGGCATGAGTTTTGAATCAGGGACTTCCTGGCTTGCAGCCCACATATTCACCCACTACATTATGTCATCTTTGCAACCCATAATTACCTATTTTGAGGCTTACTAATGCTGTGCTTCCTGAAAAACGAAGATCTGAGGAGCCATAGTGCAATCCTAAGCTTGTTTACCCAGAAGTAAAGCCTACTGAGTTCAACTGAGTTTATTCTCAAGAAAGTGAGCAGAGCAGTGTAGTGGGGGGGGGGCAAGTTTAAAATACTGATGGATTGTATGGCAGCAAAGACCAAGCAAAACAAAGACACTAGCAAAGGTACCTAGCCTCCACCACATTTTTGCAGACTTCAAGCACTGGTGGACACAATTTCTATACATGCAGAGCTGTTCTCCTAATGCCAGATGACATGCAGTCCCCTCTCTTATTAAGTGCCTGCGTCCCAGATTGACTATATTTTTTTGATGTCCGTTCATTTCAGGCATTTGGATGCCATATCTTCTGCCTTAAGAACACTCACAGCAGCACACAAAAATGCAGGAAAACTACAAAAATATTTTTTAAAAAAATTGAAAATCTATTAAAACTTACCCACACATGCTTTCATGATTGTCCTCCAAGTATAATGCACTGCCTTCCTTTCCTTTACAATAAACCAGATCAGTTTGTGGGAATCTGAAGGCCTTTCCACATTACACTGTTCTAGCGCTATTATTCCACTTTCAACATCCTGTGGAATTCTGGGGTTTGTAGTTTACTGAGACCAAAGAGCTCTCTGGCTGAGAATTCTAAAGGCCCCTCCCTAAACTGCAAACCCCAGGATTCCATAGGAGGTTGAAAGTGGGATAATAGCACTATAACAGTGTAGTGTAGAAAGGACCTGAGCTAGCTGTGGCTAGACTCAGAGTCCTATCACACTACAGCATTATAGCACTATTATTCCACTTTAGCTGCCATGGCAATATTCTATGGAATTCTGGGCTTTCTAGTTTAGTGAACTCTCTGGTTGAAAATTCCAAATGCTCCTCCCTAAACTGCAAATCCCAGGATTCTATACCATGGGTTAAAGTAGAATAATAGTGCTATAACAGTATAGTGTGATAGGGTCCTCAGTAAAAGAAATACTGGATGTTTAGAATCATAGGAAATACTCTATCACAGTTCCAAATTCTGTTCTCCAGTCCAGGTAGTTCGTCTTTTCGTTATTGTGCCTATATGCTATCCTTATTTCACATCTCATTTATGGGTGACACACTGCTATTCCCACATGTAAATACCAAAAGAGTTATACATTACTGCATGTACCCACTCTCGCTCCCCCTTGTTCCCTTCTGTCACTCCTGGCATTTCAGTACATCAAAACTATATAAGCAAGATGTGCATACAATGCCCATGCTGTAAAGGTACCTCACATACCAAAAAAGAAATCACACTTTCCAGTACTGCTTCCTGTGGTATTTCTCTTCCCACCTGGAAAAGCATGGCAATTCCCTGAAACTTCAGGTGGAAACTGACTTAGGATAGCTCTGGCAAACATAGTTGGAGAGGGCAGTCAAGTGAGTGAGTGAGTGAGAGCAGACTGGAAGATCTCTGCTACAGGAAGCAACCTCCAAACAGATGCAAACGGATGGCTGCAAGTGCTAAAGAAGGAAATCTGAGTCGGAATTCCGATCCTACTGGAAATCATCACCTCCTTCTATGTGTACACATGAGAACAGCATAGAAAAGGAAAATTTTTGGATTGCAATTACCAGAGTTCCCCCAAGCAATATGGCCACTGTTAAAGAATTCTGGGATTGTAAATGCAAAAAGAAAAAAGAAAAAAGCAACCTTTCCCAAACCCTGCTACTGTCATCCAGTGATCACAGATATGAAGCACAGCATCTACCTCAAAATGACTGCACATCATAGGTTCTAATGTAGCTCTACAAGAGTATAATGTCGTAACCAAAAATGGATGGTCCATGTTCAGAAGAAGCATATCTTGAATTGTCAACAGCTGGGGATAAATAACAGCGGGTGGCAATATCCATCAGACCTTCTGGTGAACTTCCAAGAACATCCTGCTAACCACAGGGTGCTGGACTAGATGCTCTAGCGAGTCAATTTTTACATCCTTAGCAGTGCACTTTGTTTTCAGAAGCTGATCAGTTACATACAGACAGTCCAGCACATCTGGTAAAAACTTGACAAAGAGAGGAAGTCAGATGCTGGGATTGGCTTGCATTTTATGGTTCCATAAGGAATCAGGCTCTAAAAGTCAATGTGTATTATTAAAAACAAACGGCTTTCAGTAACAACAACAAAAATCTATTTCTGGAGATTGTTTGCAGAAATAAAATGTTTATTCTCTAGGGCAGTATTAAAAAGAGTAAAGATAAGTGGTAACTGTTTCTGAAAAGATAAATCACATATTGCAACAGAGAAGAAAGGGAATGTCAGATTTGCATTAGCTAACTGACTAGAATGTTATGCTTTCTATAGTTGGTAACCCACATTAGACGGAAAAAATTTGGTATCCACATAATCCAAAGCATCCCAGTACAAGAAAAATGTGATGGAATATTTGTACATCCTTTCCTTTCAATATGCCTTAGGGCTGTGCTCTGTTATGAAATAAGCACTGTATTTTGGCAATTTGATTTAATTTTTCCCATTTTAAGACTTAGAAATGACTGCAACTAGAACTTGAGATATTATTTCTTTAAGTAATTTGTTCCTATTGTTTTTGTTTTATCTTGTGTTGTGTTGTTTCAGAAATTCACTCCTTTTGCATGCTAGAAAGCTCTTCATTTCACTGGTTGGTACTTTCGGATAAATTTTCTGATTTTTCCCCCTAGAAATTCCATTTTGGTTTATGTGCATTACAGAGTTATATTGCTTTCATACTACTACAACTATCATGGCCTTATCCTATGGAAATACAGGAATTCTAGTTTGGTGAAATATTTAAAATTATCTGCTACAGAGGTCTATTACTTCTCTGCATGGGATTCTAAGTACCTTACCGCCCTACATGCCCCAGTTCCATAGGATGGAACCATCATGGTTAAAGTGGGATTAAAGTGATACAAATGTATAGTTGTAACCTTAGGGCTGATACAAGAATGACATTAAACCTGAAAAATGCCTGTCAAATGTCTTTAAAATACTCTTTGTGATAAATCCAACTTCTAGTCCAAGGTAATTCAAATCAGTTCCTGAATGGTAAGTCAACATTTATGTAGATCCAGTTGATTCAATTGGTCTACTCTAGTTGGGACTAGCAGTTAGATTTAGGCCTTAAATGTAGGTTTCAAAAAGTAACTAGAAAACATTGTTGACCTAATAGAGTAACATCATTTCCACTCATTATGTTACTTTTGAAGTGTTACTTTGTTAGACTCTCATTACTACCAAAGCAAATCATTACTTCCTTAGTTGAACCCTGTTACTTCCAAGCTCTGACTATAATCCCATTTGTGTTTTCCTCAACGCACTAGGAAGCAGGGAGCAGCCCCAGGCCCATTGGCCTGTCCCCCAACATACACAGTCCAGTGTGCAGAAAGGGGGGCACAAGAAAGAACTCACACTAAGAACTCTCCATTGCTTCTCTCCAGAATTTCTTCTTTGTTCCAGGCAGCGCTTCATCACAGAAGAATAACGGAAAGGGCCCAACTGTGAACCCTGTGTCCAAATCCCAGTATGCACCATTCAGCTTTGCAGAAACTGATAGTCACTGAGGGACAGATGCATATCGGAACCAGGCCTGTGTTGGTTATGTGTCATTGCCAGTGATCAAGTCTCGTGAGTGTAGTACCAAGGTGACAGATTCTCAAAGAACAGAATGCTAAGTGGGATTTTCTTTTCACTCAGGCCTGGTTAAAGGCATACTAAAGTCCTAAACTACATCAAATATCAGAGGCCCATAACATTTGGGGGGCGAGTATTTTTGTTTTTTGTGTTTTGAAATATATTTGGAAGCCTCTCAGAATCTGAGAGGCTGTAAACTATCAGTTATTTAATTGACTTACTTATTTTGTAAATCAATGCAAACTTTCTGAGAACTTAAGCCCTTTCTGTACATGGGTGTTGAAAGGAAAGAACTTGGGGAATGCATTAAATCTTTCTTTTTTTAAATTGAAATAATACTTTAAATTTCTGGAGGCATGGAAGTGACTTGCAGCACACTATATGTTTGCCCTGTGTGACTCATCTTGCATATTCTTAAGCCATCTTCATACAGACCTCACAAACACATAGGAGTGTGGAAAGGAGTGTGCTGGCTAGTCATGCCCCTAAGCCCTGTGCTAGCTGCACATGACTTGAGCCAGGCTAATACCACAGTCTGAGGCTGAGGTGACCTTCAGCAGCTGCTCACATCTGCTTCAGTGGTGGTAAGAGGGTCTGTTGTAGTTTTCCAAAACGTTTCCAGTTTTGGGGGAAATGGGAGCGAGCACATATTGGGAATGGATACGGCCTGTAATTTTGGCCCTTGAGGCCTTGGAACACGTCCAGCCCTTAACGCAAGGGCTCAGACTTCTCTTTCCTTACTTTATGCACCATGAGGACAAAATCCCTTTCTAGTTCTTCTACACTGACTGCATTGTTCATCATCCTGCCTGTCTGCCTGCCTGCCAGCTTCCCAGTATCAGAACGAGTGGTTTAAAAACACACTCAGAGAACTATTTGCTGGTGCAAAAGGTTAATACAAAGGAGTTTCCCAGCCACTGTCTTTTTATTTTTATATATCAACTTTACTTCAAACTGCACTCCTGACTAATACTTCTGTGCAATGGGGGTTGAGGGAACTGCAGAGGATGTTTGTCAGCCTTACTGTCAAGGAAGTCAAAGGCAGATATGTAGGAGAAGAAAGATTATCACATTAGACATAGGAGAAGAAAGATTAACTTATGAGAGCTATGAGAGCAGAAAGATGAGTGCACAGTGAGAGACTGGGTGGCTCCAGGAGATTGGTGATGGGCTACAAAAGCTTTTTTTTTTTTTTTTTTTTTTGCCTCTGGATCACTGGTTCATAGCCAGCCTGCTTCAGCTGTGACTGAACGCCATTAGCATCTGACGGTCTTCGGATGCCCTCTGAGGAATGAAAATGGCAGTTTCAACAAGGGTTGCTACAAAATTCTGTTGGAAGTGGAAAATCCCGCTCAAAAGCTGCAGTTTCATTAAAGTGGAACAGTGTACCAAAACAGCTATACAATTTCTGAAATTCACATTTGAAGGGGAGAGGTCACTGTATATTTATTCTTATGTATTTAATAATCTACCATTTCTGTACCAGGACTTTTTGTGAGCAGCAAGTTTGAAGGTAACAAAACTCATGATGTAGCAAGAAGACAGTGAATTCCACCTGCTATCAGCCCCAGACATCTGGATTAATGGTCAGGGATGATGGTTGCTAGAATTCAACTATATATGGTAGGCCACCCTGATATTGCAGGACTGTAACAAGCACATGCCCAAAGGCAACAATTATCCAAAGCTGCATTTGAACACCGGAGACAGTAATCCTATGAACATTAATTGTGTGTTAACCCCACCAACAGATCTCAATGGAACTTACTTCTTAGGGAACTTTGTATGCGGGCAGTATAATATTTATTCAGCATGTACAGTCTTAAGACAACAAAAGCCATGGCACAAAATAGCCAAAACCCACTCAAGTGGCACCCAGAGGCTTCGGAAGAAGTAAAATGATTCTAATGACCTTTCAGTGGCAGTAGTAAATGAACCTCCTATGACTGTGAACACGCGGAAGGGTTTTCTTAAATGTCTGCTGCTCCAGGGAAGACTGGGAAGCTCAAAATTTTCATATATCTAATTGTGTGGTTCATACTTAAATCAATATACAAATTATAATGCCCAAAAGGTTCCTTAATATCTTAAGCGTGTCCCCCTTTCCTAGAATATTTGTTTTAAAGTATGCATCATTAGTGATTCTAGAAATTCACTCCACGGAATTTATCAGTTTGCTAACCTAACCTTTTTTGTGGGACAATGAACATGGGCCAGTTTCATTCAAGCTCTCTCTCCCTCTTTTCTTTATGTCTCTGTTTCTCTCTTTCCTTCTGTACAGACATCCTGCTCAGCAACACATAAATTGGCTTATCTGTATTGTTGTTGTTCTCTGCCTTCAAGTCAACTCTGACTTTATTATGACCCTCTCCTGGGGTTTTCTTGGCAGGATTTCTTCAGAGAGGGTTTGCCATTGCCTTCCACTAAGACAGAGAGGGTGACTTCCCCAAGGTCAGCCAGTGAGGTTCTCTGACTGAGTGGGAATTCAAACCCTGGTTTTTCAGAGTCCTAGTCAGTCGCGTAGGGACATGGGGAGGGATTTGTCCCAGGCGGCAATGTTTTTGTGGCGTCCAGGTGTGTAGCCATGCCCCTCGCAGCGTAGCCCCCCTTCCTACCCCCCCTCCACACACTCCAAGTTCCGCCACTGGGCCTAGTTCAACATTCAAACCACTTACAGCACACTGGTTCTAAGAAACATTACAGAAAAACACTATTGGAAAAAAAATAGATAATTTAATTGAAATCAAAGACTTAACACTTGTTGGACAGGCCTGAAGTTAAATAAAGAAACACTGAGTTCAGTGAAGCATATTTCCAAAGGGAACCACACTCCTTAGAAATGGAAGAGTTATGCCTCAGTACTAGCCCACGTGCTTTGTAGGAGAAAAGCACTGTATTCAAGCCCTGAAACCCCACAGAGCCTTTCCCAGTCACATAATCTGCCCTTATGGACCCACAGTCTGACTCACTGTAAAAGCAAGTAGACAGCTTCCCTTTAAAGGAGTTCATTTTTACTTATGCATTGCACACTATTCTATTCAGTGGAAGTGAGCAAGTCAGTGGAGAAAATCAGGCACTCCTGTTGGTCCTGCTTTGGTAAACAGAGCAATTTCAGTCACTGGCAATCAAGCACATTTCAAGAGCACTAAATTTATTTAAAACTTGACATGTGCCATCATCGGTCACAGGCATCATTACAAGTAGCATTATCTATCTCTCCAGTCTATTCATATGCTTGCCCATTTACCATAAAAATAGTTCATTCCAAGGAAAGTCCATTCACAAACACTCCATTTTATTAAACGAATAAAGCAGCCACGAAAATTATTTCTATTACATTCAATTTTGGTCCTTGATCAGATTCAATATTCAGTGAGCCAGGGGGAAATGCAGGGAACACTTTATTTAGAGAGAAGCCCTTCACTTCACCAGGGACCTGTAAAGATTCACATAACTGGCCTGAAATTTCCTTTTTGTTCTCTCAATAACAGAATTCTCCAGAGAAGAATCCCTGATCATTTGTGTCAATCCCCAGCATCTCCACTTCAGAGATACTTCATCCCTTTCCTTATTTCCATTTGCTTGTTCATTTTCTTTAACATCAAGTACTTAACATGTTTGTCTAGAAGGTTTATTCTTCCTTATGCAAGTAGTTAAAACTCTTTTTAAAAAAGGTTTAAATGGCTTCATATTTTATCCCTTCACAAAGTTACTCCAGTACTAATTTCACCCTGTATACTTCTGATTGGGGAGCCAGTACAGCCTAGTGATTTGAGTATTGGACTACAATTCTGCAGACAAGAGTTCAAAACCCTGCTCAGCCAGGGGTGACCTTGGGCAAGTCACACTCTTTCAGCCTCAGAGGAAGGCAAAGGCAAAGGCAAACCCTCCCTCTGAACAAATCTTGCCAAGAAACCCTGTGATAGGTTTGCCTTGGAGTCACTGTGAGTTGGAAATGATTTGAAAACACACAACAATACTTCTAATTAGAAATGCATAGTATTCCACTATTAATCTCAGCTCTCCATCACTACCAAAAATGCACCCAGGATTACTTAAAAAAAAAAAACTTTTAGTCTGTTTTTGAATGAAGCATCTTTCTGAGATATTTTTTATATTTCTTACAAAGGAAAAAGGTGCAAACACACAACCCCTGCCCTTTCCTTAGCAGAATGTTTAGTGCTATGTTTGCTCAGCAAACCAAGCAGCTATGGGAGCTATCTGTTCAAAGCACAATGCCCAATTGCGCAACATCTCGATCCCATCCCAGCAGTGTCATTGCCAGGACAGGATCAGGATCTAAACGTTTCCCTAAACACATTGGGGACACACACGGTCCTTCTGCAATACAGGTGGCCTCTTCCTGTACTTTATAACGCTTCCATCCTTCCCACACACCCACAGCCGATGAGATCATCGCAGGAAAAAGGGCAGTTACCAGATTTCTTTTTTTTTTCCTAGTAATGGTATATACCACGTGATCACGACAGCTGGGGACACGACAGCAGTGGAACCACAACGTCATGTGACAGCATGCGTCCCAGACCAGCAGCAATGCGTCAACATGCTGGGATGATGACATCCTGCAATATAGGCCTAAGGCTCTTCCAAACTGGTGTAAAGGGACATGAAATCCTGTGAAATCCTTTGGTTTTACCAGGTTTTGTTACATGGTGTCTCTTCCATGTCTTCTTATTCCATTCTTGGGAATTGTTTATAGACATTTCTTGGATCTGCACTAGTGCTTTTCCAAAAGTTTGTTTAAATCAGGGGCACAGCATACTGAGATGATTCTATGGTTTGAAGGGCAATTTTTCCCCTTTTCCCTCTCAAAAATATAGAGTTATGGTGTCTCAGTGCCTTTTCATAGATGCACCAAAACACTATAACTCTAAGAAAATTAATTTAGAAAGGAAAGAAGAGGAGATTTTGTTGTTGCTGTTCCAATGTATCTTGGAATTGAGCATCTCAAAATATGGATGCATCAGGCTCATTAAAAAGACAAGAAAGCCCCAGATTTTTTATCCTATTTTTTCCGGTTTTAATTTGGAGATCCATACGTTTTGTTTATCCCAGAATATTTTCTGCCAGCTGCAGATTGTTGGATGCAGTCAGAGACTTTTTATACCAGCTCCCCAGGTTGGTTTATATTAACTCAGCATAAAATAGGAAAGAACAGGAACAATATCTGGGACTTTTCGGTCAGTCTGGATGCACCTAAGGCTTATCGGGTGAAAAAAATGGTTTCTGCTTTAATTCTCTTCTCTCAGTCTCCAAATACATCCAAAAGAAAACAGCAGCTTTCAAGTTGGATGAACCAGCTGAAAAATTGTTCCTGTCAATATATCTCTGTCCTACTGCCCCTTCATGGAAATAGAGTAGTTGGAAAAACAGGATGTAGTCCAGAATGATCAAAAAAATTTTTTAAAAAAAATGCTTCTGATTTGTCTAATTTTCTGGAAATTCACACAAACTAAAATCTGTAAGAGAAAGGACAGTGTAGTAGATACAGGATTAGACACAGTGCAAGGCAATCTGAATTCAAATTTTGACTCAGCCTTGATTTTACTGGGTCACTGTGGACTGATTTGCACTCCTGCATCCCAAAAAGTAGTAGATAAAGTAAACATAATCTCACATACAGTATTTTAAAGGGATGGTGGAATGCAAAGATGACAGGCAAGCAACACCAAGCATATAGAACCAGAAAAAATGGTGGATATTAAATTTATATATTTCATCCCTTTTCAAAATATCTTCAGATGTGAATATATTCTGTAGCCAGGCTAGCTGGAGGATTTTGGGAGATGTAGTCCAAAACAGCACATTTTTCCATGTTCTGGATATATCATAAATTGTTGCAAAGAAGGTTTTGACAGGTGGTCCCATCAATTCTGAACCTTTCTAGCAGCACCAAGAGACAGGTCCCTCTGTGGTATTATTTGCTTATCTAGAGCAAAGATTAAAGGCTATTATTTTCCTCATGAGATTTATGTTTCAGCATCCCTGCACAATATCCCATTTTTATGTTACCTATCCTATGATTTTTTTAGTACACTTACACATATGTGCAATCATATACATACAGCAAGCACAGAAGTGTTCAGAAGCATGTAACCTATACGGTATTGTAAGCAACAACATTATTGGTAATGAGTTGCTTTGGAGTAACACAATCATAATGACATTGTTAGCAATGTAACATAATGATAGGCAAGGTTAAATGAGTAAAGTGTACACATGGTTATTCCCTATTGGGAAGGATTAGAAGGAGAGTTGGTGCTTACCTTATATAGGGTGATAGGCAGGATTTCTAATGTTTCCTTTAGAAAAGGTTTCCCACCCACCAAAGTGCTGGAAGACCCTTTCTGTTGTTGCTATGTTGATTCCCTCACTTCCTAAAATGGAGAGGAACAATGCCGCAAGATGTAGCATCACATCACCAAGTCACAACCTACACCTGAAGTGTGGCTGACTGGCAGCCACACTTTCCTTTGTGGCTTGACAGCTTGCAGTGAGGAATTAACTGGTCACTTTTATGCACCAATGAGTAATATAATAACCTCTTTTCTAAAAAGTCACATTCAAAGGTCTGTATGCATGCAACTTCAATCTCTCTCCCTCATCAGAAATGCATTAGAAAAGAAAAATATGTTGACAACTGATTTAGAAGTGGAAACATGTTTTCAGAAAAGTTGTTTGGGGGTTTCAAACCCCATCTTCTATTCTCCCCAGCTCCTTCTGTTCCAGCAAGCACATATTTTACCTCTAAGCTTTTTCATTAGAGTAGATTTCAGTTACTGCTTCACAGTAATTCCAACAAAGTGAACCAAATGGACTCTGCTCAGCCACCTGGAACCATTTTCTTCAGATTCTGCTGCCCTGGGGAATACTCTGTATTCTATAAAATCAGTCTACTTACTTGGTGTGACAAGATCCAGAAACCAACTACTATACAGACCCTCCAATTACAATTCCTTTCCCAGCATTGCTGGCCACAGTGAAGAGTTCATGAAATGCTCTTTTAAGCCAACGGGCATGCTGTGTTTAATTCTCACACATCACCCACTGAGCTTTAAGCATCCTTGTTTACTCACAGAATCTTTTTCCAATGTAAATTAGTGCCCGTGTCACCATTCAGAGGCTAAGTGACTCAGCTGTGACCCAGTGCCCTGGATGAACGTTCCACTCTGCCAGAAAATCAGGCTTAGAATCACAGACTCATGGACACCATAATGGCCATCTAGATCAACCCCTGCCATACAGGAATAGACAGCTAAAGCTCTTCTGAAAAAATGCTGATCAAACCTCTGTTTAAAGACCTCCGAAGTAAATAACAGTAAATAAGTTCTTCCCAATGTTTAAATAGAATCTGTTTTCTTGTAAGTTGAATCCATTGATTCTATGGTCCTAGTCTCTGGAGCATCAGAAAACATGTTCACTATTTAAAGGTAGCTATTTTGTCACCTCTCAGGCCATTTCTACACAAAGATTGTTATAGTGCTATTATTCCAGAGGCGATGGGCTAAGATGGCAGGAGGGGGTGTTGTTATTCCACTTTCAACATCCTCTGGAATTCTGTGGTTTGCAGTTTAGGGAAGGACATTTAGAATTCTCAGTCAAAGACTTCTTTGGTCTCAGTCAGAGACCTCTTTGCAGTAAACTGCAAACCCCAGATTTCCACAGGATGTTGAAAGTGGAATAATAGCACTATAACAGTGTGGTGGGGTGGGGTGGAAATGGCCTTGGTTTCCAGATCTTTAATCATCCTGGTTGCCCTTCTGTGGATATATTTCTTCCTTGTCAATGTCTTAGGCCCGAGGCATTTTGCTACCTGGGGCAAATAAGTAAGCAGCACCCCCATCCAGTCAAGGGCATCCAGCAAGGTGATTTGGGCCTAGGAAGTGCAAATTTGCACAGGCACCTCTCAGCCACCCTGACAGTAAAGACACACATAAAAATAACAAAGTAGAACAACTTACAATTTGCTGCCCTTCATGTCTCCTGGCTGAGATAACCACCTCACTCAGCTTAATGGTAGGCCAGCCCTTAACTTACACAGTGTGTCTTCCCTCCACCAAACGCGTATTACTTATCATCAGCATCATCACTCTTACACAAGATGAGTGAGAATGATCATATCCTTTGCAGTTACTGTTGCTTATTATATACAACAGCAAAGACTCCAACATTTCACAGATGAAAAACGTGACACATGTGGTCAAGCAGTATTGGAGCATGGTGAAGATAGTAAAAGTTATTAACGATGATGAACACACAAATCAGGAGAGGTGGGAATGATTTGCTTTTGTCCCAGCCTCCCAGGAAGGGCAAGATTCTTTCCTCTCTCTCATCTCCTCCCTGCTGAACTAACTGGGGGGAAACTAACAGTTTACTGCAGTTGAAGTAAGCTGAGGGCAAAGAAGGAAAGTGGGAGGAGAAGAGAGAAACTGGGGCATTTTAAAAGCAGCTGCAAAATTGGGACAACAGTGTATTATTGGGAGGATCCCTGCCAAATTGCGATAGTTGGTGGGTATGCAACAGAGAACCTATCACAGAACTGGAAGACTACAAGCAATCCTAAGAATTTGCCTTTTCCTAGATGTTCTGAGGAAGTGAGAAATGAAGACGCTTCTATGCCTGCCTCTCAGCTCTGACACTTCCTCTCCCTGTCATTACCCACTTACAATAGAACAGAAGGATATTAAAACACAAAGAAAATGTGTGAAAGACGTGTGCAGGGCCAGGGCTATGGCCAGAGCAAGGTAGGAGAGGTCATTAGGCAAAGGGCCCTCTGTCAAACATTGTTCCTCCCCCTACATAACTTTACAAGTATGGGCAGCAGCTGAGTTGAGTGATGGCACTTGGACCAGGGCAAGAAGAGCAGCACTGAGTGATAGAATTCCAGCAGCTGCTGCTGACCTCATTGCCAAAGACAATCTACGGAGACCCCAGGCCTAGATATGTGCTTGGAGAGAAAAAAATAAGCCAAATGAAAGTTTTCCCAGTGTTTCTGTTTAGCCCAGTGCAATGCTTAGAAATCATGTATTAAAGGCAGTGACATTACCAGAAGCACATGGGGAGAGAGGTTAAACAAGAGGTTTTTGTTGTTGCTGTTGTTACGTATCTTCAAGTGGAACCTGACTTATGGCAACTGTATCTTACATTTTCTTGACATTCTTTCAGAGGTTTGCCATGGTCTTCCTGTAAGACTGAAGAATGCGGCTTCCTATAAGACTGAAGAATGTTGGCCTGAATTCTGTTGCTTGTCCTAGTTAAATAGACCCATTAAAGCAGTGGGATTTACCTATGTCTTGACTTACCATCCAACAATTTACTGAATAGGTGTATTCTAATTGGAGCCATTTCCACATGGCACCACGGTCCTGCTATGGGGACAGGATGGCAGCAGTCCATGGGTCGTGCTTTCGCATGATGTTGTAGCGGTCCTGCTGCCATCCCGCCCCCACCTGTTGCAACTGCGGGATATTCACTTAACAGAATAAACCCATTAAGTACCCACGATCATGCAATGTTCTCATACTTCCTGGCCATGCAGAAAGGCAGGAAGCACAATGGAGGCGCTTTCTTCCCTAGCATGGCATGGGAAAGAGTCCGCCTGCACTGTGGAAGGCAGGTGCGTGTTGCTGGCATTCCCTTCCACAGGGAGCCAGTCAGATGTGGAGGGGAACATTCCCATCATGCTCCCTTCCTGGCCAAGGTGCTGACAGGATCGCGATGGGAGGATAGCAGGAGCATGTAAGTGCAGAAATGGACTGGGACTAACCAGCAGAATTCCAGTTGTTATTTTCACAAATTGCAATGACTGATAGTATTACTTTGGGTGGGTGAGGGAAGGTGATAAGCTGCTTTTCCAAAAGTCATAAACAGTAGTTTTTAAAAACAGTGCTTCAAGGGATCCGTGCTCAGGGCTGACACACTACCTGTGTCCACTTGTAAAGAAAGCAGATTCAGTTATGACAACACATACTGTGGTTACATTAGGATTAGACTACTGGAATATACTCTGTGTGGGCCTATCCATGAAAAGCATCTTTTTAAAAAATGTATGAGCTATTTTGCTGACTTGCAGAAAACACTGGAATCAAGATGTACTCTTTTGAAACAACTGCACTGGACCTCTCTGTCTCTCTCCTTCCCTCTCTTTGTTTTCATTCCCCTTGCAAGATGAAAGTTGTGGCCCTTCATGTCATTTACATTTTCAGGCCTGAACACTGGAAGGACCACGCCCTACCACATGAGCCTGCCTGAGTTTTGAGATCATCCACAGAAATTTAACTGCATGTTCCAAAACTACATTTGGTTGGAATGCAGGCCAGGCCTTTTTTTTTTCCAGTTGCCACACCCAGACCCTCAGTTAGGAGGCTCATTTTGCCTTCTGTGTAATGGACTTCCAGTGTAACACTATGATCTTCCTGTTTAGGAAACTCTTTGTGTGTGTGTGTGTGTGTGTGTGTGTGTGTGTGTGTGTGTGTGTCCTTCCTCCCATCTGTAATTTGCATTTTAAGGGGACTGTTCATAATGTAGAGGAACATTTTTAGAAAGACAGGAAATAGTTCTTGCTTCTTGAAAGTAAGAAAAAAAAATTAATCCAACAGATCGTCTGCACCCCCCCACCCGCCCTCTAGAGAATGCGATAATAAAATACATTATACTTGTTGAAAACCGGAGGACACTCTTGAGCAATGTGAAACACACTGTCCCACTGGGGCTAAATGAACTTGTTTCCTCTGTAGCTTCAACCCCACTTGACCTGGGAGCAAAGCCATGATGATGAATGAATACTGGTTTCCTAAATAGCAATGCAAAACCTCACACTACTGCTGAGCAACCGGGATGCTCAGCACTGAGGTTACATCATGGCCATGTTAACTGCAACAGATCGAACCTACATATGGCAACTCCAAAGGACATTTCCAGCAGTTACTCTCTAGTAGCTATTTCTTCTTTTCACAACTTCTTCTTCTACTTTTTTTTAAAGTCTAATTGAAAGATGGTGTCTGGAGGTGATGACAAAAAGGCATATATCTGACCAGCGCTAGATATGTTTCCACCACTCCAGATACGCTTCTGTAATGCACCAAGCAGCAATGGTGTGTCAGCTCTGAAACAAAGTTTACGATGTTTTTGAAGATTGTATTAGTTCTGTCAAAGTTAACACAGAAAATGGCCAAAGTATGGTATGGTGCCTTGAGATGTTAGTTTTATAGACCTGGTGGAGCTTGTCAAGATGGCTGTAATCCAGAATTGGTAACATATGAGACAGGTAAACTAAAAAAAAAGGGGTAAGGATGTGTGTTTGTGTGTGTGTTAAAAAAAATTAAAAGACTTTCAGTAGTTTGATATTGTTTCTTTACTACCCAATTGGGCAGATTAATGGCTTAAAAAGTGGCCACTGAACTACTGTATAATAGCAGCAGCTACAAGTAGAGGGTTTAAAATGCTTCACAAACGTTCTCCACAATCTTCATCCAAGGTTGTATAGGAGTTCAGTATAATTACTCCTATTCTACAAATGCATGTTTATTATTACCATTATTATTATAAAATATATTTATACATCTTCTCCCTCAAACTGGAACTCAAGGTGGCTTACAGTTCAAACATATCAACATTAAAATGACATTAAAATATCAACAACCTTTTAAAACAATATGAAACATACAGTTAAAAATGGTAAAAAGTGATTTCAAAAAAAGTACAGTTAAAACAATAAAAATAATATACCCTCTCCTTTTAAATATCCTTTCTTTGAAAAACCTCCAGTTGTCAAGAATATGGCCATTTCCACACCTTACCGGTTCCTGCCTACATCCTGTTCCAATCCCACCAGTGCCTTTGCCAGGATGGGAGCGCAACAAGAATGCCCCCTCCTCACATAGGGTGGCTCCCTGAGGAAGGGAGTATTAGTGACATATACCTGTCCTCCGCAGCATAGCCAGCACCTTTCCCATGCTGCACTAGGGAAGGAAGCACATGATTGCGCTCCTGTCTCTTCCAAACAGCCAGGGATGATGGGAGCATCACACAATCGTAAGAGCTTGACAGATTTTTTCCATTAGCAAATATCCTGCAAACTATGACACATGGGGATGCACTGGCTGCAAGACCATAATGATGTCATGCAAAAGCATGTCCCATGGACCACTGCCATCGTGTCGCCATTGCAGGAGTGCAATGACATGCATAAATGGCCTATGCTGGAATAAGTGTTTGCCTGCTGTTGGAAGCACTGTAAAGAGAAGCCATTCTAGCTTCACTGAGGAAGGGAGTTCCAGAGCTTAGAGGTAGCCATCAGAAGGCCCTGGAGGGTTATGGGACCAAGGCTGAGAGAAAGTGGTTTACTTGATGAATTTGTGACTCAGATGAGTTTTGAACGGAGAGACGTCCAGTCTTTCAGGTCTCACACCACAGTCACTTACTCTATTGCTCTGTATGTGGGCAACTTTGGCTCTCCAGATGTTCTTAACCCAGAACTAGATTCAGCTCTAGCCAGCATAATTCAGCAGTGAGGGGTCATGGGAGCTGCAATCCAAAAGTTTCCAGCTGCACATTTCTATTCTACATCCATCTGCTATGGGAATACACCCAAAGTTTCACAAATGAAAGGCGTGACACAAGTGGTGAGGCAATATGAGACACAAGTTAAGAGAGTTTGTAGCAGTTTGTTTTTGTCTGAGCCTACTAGAGTAGGACACTATTCTGCCTCACCGCTCCTCTTCTCCCCGCCACTGAGTTAATTGCGTGCAAACTATTTTTGAACTTTGAACTTGGTTTGAAGCAATTGAAGTAAGCTAAGGACAAAGGAGGAAAGAAGGAGGAGGAGCAGAAAAATTGGTATATTTTAAAAGCAGCTGAAAAAGTGGAATAAGCAAGGATTAAACAGGATTGTCCCTGGCAACTCAGGACAGTTGGAAAGTATGAAGTATCCATGAGGATTTGCTTAATCAGGTGAATGCTATTAGGTTAATTTTTAATTATCTTATATTTCTGAATAGGATTGCCAGGAAAGCATATATAACTTTTTCCACATGCCAATTACCAAAAAGGCCTATTTATATTTTTTTTATTTTAATTAAGACAATAGAAACACTTCAAGTATTTGCTGTGTGAACAAGTATATACAGAGCTAAAAGTCTGCCATGCAATTTACCAGTATCTGAATATTGATAAGCCTGTTCCATTACTCCTAGAATGACAAAAAGAATGTCAGTAACTTCAAGATAAATTGTCAAGAGAACTAAATAGGTCAACTAAGGATACATACCTTTGGTCTTCCAGATATCAATTCACTACTTCTTTCATCATATTTCACCATGGGCACAGCTGGAGGACCATAGATTGCCCAGTCCAAAGGTAGATAATTGCTGTTCAACACAGGATGTTCTGACTAAGGGGAAGAATATGCTAGAGAAAGAGAGACACCTCCTCCAGCTAAGTAGCATCACCTAGGTATCTGTATCAAAGAGGAAAAAAACAAACAAAGGTATAAACACTTTTGAGACACAGAGAACAAGCTGAATTTCAGACACTACATGCTAGCAGCATTTTTGTGATGCTGGCTGACTTCCTGAGGATGTGAAAGAGAAGCACTGAAGCTCTCTATTGGAGTGTTTAGGGCAACCCTCCACCTATGTGCAACAGGGCAAAAGAAGTCCAAAACCAGATAAGCCCAACACCATGGAAATTCCTATGGTGGGTTACAAGTTGAGTGTGTATAACCTTTAGATTAGACTGATAGAATGCAGAATAACATTCTTCTACTTTTCTCTCATATGTGGAGCAACAGATATGCATGGACTTATTTAAAAAGTCAGAGCTTTGAAGATGAGAGAGAGAGAAACAGACAGACAGAGCTATACAATGGGCCCTCAGTATCAGCTAGAGTTTGGTTCCAGAACACCCCCGTGGATATCAAAATCTGTGGATGCTCAAATCTCATAATGTACACTATGTACATTATGTATATATTTTCTAGCTGTAGTTGGTTGAATTTATGGATGCAGAATCTGCAGATATAGAAGGATAACTGTAATGAGAAACATACATTTGTGGTTGTTGTGGATCTTCAGATTGTTTCTGACTTACTAAGGTGAATCATTCATGGAGTTTTCTTGACAAGATGGATTCAGAGGAGGTTTTCCACTGCCTTCCTTTGCAGCTGAAATGGTATCACTTGGCCAAGGTCACGCCGTGGGTTTCCATGGCTGAGCAGGTTCTCATACTCTGGTCTTCAAGAGTTCTAGTCCAGTATTCAAACCAGTATTCCACACTGGCTCTTGCAATATCAGTGCAGAGTGAGAGGGGACCATCACACAGGATGGTAAAGCTCCCATCCTGTGTGAATTTGTACATTTTATTTGTCTAGAACAGTGGTTCTCAACCTGTGGGTCCCCAGATGTTTTTGGACTTCAGCTCCCAGAAGCCCCAGCCACTATAGTCAATGCTCAGGGCTTCTGGGAGCTGAAGTCTGAAAACATCTGGGGACCCACAGGTTCAGAACCACTGGTCTAGAAAAATATGTATGCATGACATTGAACTAGGATGACCAGATAGGATGAAGCATGCAGTACCTGTCTCTTCAACAGCTTGATGGTATCTTTGTTTAGTTTATTTGAAATACAAAAGCCCTATCTTTCTTGACATTATTAAAGATGCAGAGATCCTTATTTATTTATTTTTGGTCACTGGCTGTGTAGCATTGGTATCTGGAAAATATGCTACCAAGATCTTGGAGATTCAGTTTCTGTACTGAGAAATGTCCCACACACCAAACAACCAGAAGTTACAGCTTAGATTGCATCCCACCAATATGATAAAAGAGACACACATTGACCAACCACAAATTCAGTCTTAAGTAATCTGAATTTTCTTTCAAAATGTGTCTTTCATTATGTCTTTATAAAAGAAATGGCAAAAGAAATATATGAAATACTTATTACTTGCCAAATCAACAGTGCACCTAAGAATATCCGATGAATAACTAATTTTTTTAAAAAAAAAAGCTAGAGATTTTTTCCTCCTTTCTCTGCTTATTTTACAAGACTATAGCTTCCATTTACATTAATGTGTTTGCATACAATCACACATAAGCTAAACTGTGTATATCTCTGTATATGGACTGTAACACATCACTTTTTAAACAAAAGAAATCGCTAATAAATTAGAATGACAAATGTAAGTTAATATATTCCGTAAAAGCTAAAATACACAAGTGTTGCCTTTTTCCTCTTACTGGTCACTGATATACATAGCTTTGTTTTATCCAACTTCCTTTTTTCCCCATACGCGTACAGAAGAGCTAGTATAACCAGATGGGCAACCACAATGGAGATAGTGCTGCCATCTCTTGGCCATCTGCATTAATAGTGCTCCAGAGAACTGGAGTCGATATTCACTAGTAGTCAATATTCAAAAAAATAATTGCTTAATAATAATTGCTTTGCATTAGTTAAGATGGAGGATTCCAGCAATTTAAACACCAAAATTGTTCAGTTCCTGCTTTTGGTGCTCAGCTGGGTAGCACTGCTTCAGGAGACAAACAAGTCAGACCGACAGATATGCAGAAGGTAACTTAAAATCATTGATATTCAGAGTATGTGAATAAGGAAGAGCTTTTAGAGCTAGTTCTCAGAAGTTTCACCACTAGGTTATAACTCCCAGACAAAGAAGTGAAATACCCCATGGGAAAAGATTTGAATTCCAATTGAATGACACAAATATTCCAGCAATTATTTATCAGCAATAGGCCATTCACACATGCATGTTATTGTTTGACTTGGCAAATCAACATGGAATAAACTGTGGCCTGACTTCTCATTGAGCTAAAATCAAGGAAAATATGATGAGATGAGACAAAAATAAAACCATTACTTTACAAAGATCTTAGCATTTCAGCCAAATGGAATTTTAAAGAATTCCAGTTACCAACCTCTTTACAGCATTGGCAATGGAGATCTTCTCTATAGTCAAAGTCTTTGAGAACTGTATGGGAGAAGCCACACAGCCAATTCTACTTTAACTAGCAACACAGCTGCTTCCCTGATGAAAGTTTGTCTTTTCACCAAAATGAAGGCCCCCTGACATCCAGCAGAATAATGACGATGGAGAACATTAGAGGCCAAAGATAGTGCTTGGCCACGCTGGCTGGAGGACACTTGGAATTAAAGCAAAATTTTGTTGTGTGCCTTCAATTTGACTTCAGCCTATAGAAACCCTATCATAGGGTCTTTGAGGCAAGATTTCTTCAGAGGAGTTTACCAATGCCTCCCTTTAAAAGACGAGAGAGTGTGATTTCCCCAAGGTCATGAATGAGTGTCCAAAGCTGAATGGGGATTCAGAACCTGGTCCCCCCACCCAAGTTCTAGCCCAAACTTAAACATCTACACCATACTGGTTCAATGTGAAACTATATAATATTTTATTTTTCAGTATGAGACATCTAAGCATGTTCCTAGATGAAGTACCTGATAATTAGCAGCTTGCCCAGAAGACATGTGAAAGAAATAGATCTAGCATAGTGGACACCATTGCACTGTCTCAGTGACCCTGGGATCAAGATCCTACTTACTGACATAAATATGAGGAAGGGAGAACTGGTGGCAGAAGAAAAGGGGTAACAGGTGCTGCAATGACAGGAAGGGTAGACGAAAAGGCTGTCCTACTTGCTGAGGCACTTGTGCCGGCATAAGTGACTCCCATACCTCTGGAAATCACCAGGAGGATTTCAGCCTATATCTATTGCCAAATTTGCAGCCAAGTTGAAAGGGGTGAAAAGTAAGATGCAACCCCTTCCTTTTCCAGTTATAAAAGCAAACTGAACTATCAGATGAATCTCTCTTCCAATCAAGGACAACATTCTCTACCATACCTGAAGACTGCATGCTAACTTGATGTGTACAGGGTGAGCCAGTGAGTACCCAGCACCTCCAACATCTTCTTGCCTGTACACAGCTTGCCCATGACACACTTCTCACAACTACACAGTGCCTGCCTCACTTTGTCTAATGAACAGCCTGGCTCTTCTGCAGGTTGAAACAGTAAGACATACTTTACAAATGTATTTATTCTTTGTTTGTATATTCTCCCCCTCTTACCCACCAATACACACTGAAGCTAGTCACAGCAACTTGTAAAACCATAGGATTTTGTATCATGCAAAAAGAGAGCAACCATTAAAAACATCACTAACTACTACAAATTTGTCAAGGTACCAAAAAATATGCCAAACAGTGTTTAATATGGTAACATTATCACAGATGCTCAAGTTACTTTTCTCTTTTAATCGCTTCAGAAGAGTGCACATCATTTGTCCTTTCACAATGGAACATCTGATTTGCAGCACTTTAGAATGGTTTCACCCATGACTTGAGAAATACACACACACACACACACATACACACACACATGCACACACACCTAATTGTGGTGAAGTTAATATTTGGGCTACAGTTCCCAGAATCTCTCTGCTACCATGGTGACTTCTTTGCAGTTATCAAGACTTCTCTGCAGTTATTCAGAGTAATGTATAGAATGAAATGTCATCACATATTTGTGCTTGGTATTCAGACTGTCAATATATAAAATCAGAGCAGAGGGGGAATTCAAGACATATCAGATTTATTATTTACAAAAATAATTTTGTAGTCCTTTTGATTGCAGAAGGTTTTTTTTAAAAAAAAAGATAACTTATACATTGGAGGTTGGATAGAAATCTAGATTTTGATACCTAACAAATCAGCCAGGATATAATCAAACTGAAAAGAGCTCTTTTGATGTTCTGGACTACAGCTCCCACAATCCTTCATTATTGGCCCTTTGGAATGGTGGTGATGGGAGTAGTTGTCTTCTTGAAAAGCAGGCTTTTACTTTTCATGTTAAAAACTCTCTTTGAAACTCTTCTAAAATTCCAGTATCAGTAGCAAAATAACATGGGAGACAGGTGCACAGAATAATGCAATTCTTTATATTGTTGCATACCTAGACCATAAATGCAGGTCAGTTTCAAAGCCATTTAGTTGACCAGGCTTTCAGTCAAGATACCTGAGGAAATTGAAGCTAGATTTTGCAATTTTAAAAATCTCAGCATCATAGGGAATTGTGTTATTTAGGGGACTGAGGGAATGATGGTTTCAGTTTGGACAATCTTAGAATCCATGGGGCCACATTAAAAATGCACATGGCAAACAAAAGTTTTTAAAGAAGTTTAAACAATTTTCAAATTGATATAAACTGAAAAACAAAACAATACCCTACATTCTATACTTAATCCAAAACGACTGCAGTCTCCCAAAGTTCCATCCACCCTATAAACCACCAGTGCAATACTTCCTTGTAGAAAACTTCCTCTCAGTTGTCATTGCTGGTAACCTTAAAGCCCCTAAACAAAAACATAACATAGACACAAGGACATGGTACAAAATGCCATTATATGGAATTTACCTTTGCATTCCCTCTTAAAGCATACATTACAGTCATTACCTAATTCAAGGTTACAGGAACCTAATTCTTATCCTTGCCAAACATCTTTCTTTTTCTCGTTGGGCCCTTTTACATTACATAATTATAGCACTATGATTCCACCGTAAGCAGCATGCTTCCGTCTTGTAGAATCCTGAGATTTCTCCTATGGACCCTTCAAAATGAGATTGCTCCTGTGGTTGATGAAAGCTACAGTCCAGCATATCTCAAGGGTGTTGGCTTGGGGAATCCTGCCCTTTGGTGATCTGTCTGTATATGTTCATTGCATCTGCCACAGATGGGAGCCCACCTTATTTCAAAAGTTCCCTTAAAAAAAAAGTTTGATGTTTTCCCCATTTAAAAAAGATGTAATCTTTACTATTTGATTTTAAAATGAGTTATATTTTTAAAAATTCACAGTTAATGGCTTTTTCTGTCCCTAAATTGTTACCCATACTTTTAGAAAAAATTCAATTTGTGTCATTCTTCTACTACGATTTATGTATGTATATATCTATGTTTGTATGCATGGATGCATCCATTCATTCACGAAGCACAATCCGAGCACAAGGTAGAAGACAAAAGGGCACACCTCTGGCCGGCAAGGATTGCCATGTAAAATCCTGTTAAATTGAAAGCCATAGAAGACAAAGAGGGATATGGAGTCATGGGTCTAGAATCAAAAAAGGTGTGATTATTTCATTTACACACCCCTTGAAAATATTACATTTCAAGTGCAATCATGCTACTCTAATTGCATAGTGTGAAAGGGACCCTAATGCTAGACTGAGAAGCAATAACTTTAACACATAAATAAAGTTAAAGCAGGACATGCAAACTAGTAGACCGGGGGGGGAGAACTAAGGAAGAGATATGTACAGTATAAATAATTTTGCCACTTTCAGAGAAAACGCAGCTAACAAATTGTAATCGTCTGGCTAAGTTATTAAGGCTGCTGTGATCCCAATGAGAGCCAGAGTAGTGTAGTGATTTGAGCACGGGACTACAAGCCTTGAGATCAGGGTTCAACTCCCCAGTCAGCCCAGAAAAGCCACTGAGTGACCGTGGGCACATCACATACTCTCAGCCCCAGAAAACCCAGTGATAGGTTTGTCTTGGGGCTCCATAAGTTAGTAACAACTTGAAGGCACACAACAAATGATACCTATGATTTCAGAAATGCATCCCAGGCCAACAGGAAGGAACAGAACTTTCCCCTACTTCAGTCCTTCAGTAATGCTCAACAAAGTTCCATTCTCAGGGTGGGAGGGGAATCCAGCCCTGGATCCCCCCTGACAGATCCTCCCAGCCACCAGATTTGAGTAGCAGTCTTCCCCTGTACCATTTTTAACTGCTTTGCCTGATGAAGAAGCTAGCAGGGCTTCAAAAGCTTGCATGGTGTATTTTTCTGCATTTTGGTTGTCCAGTAAATATTTTGGTCATTTCTGGATTTTGTTGTTTTTTGCTGCATGGCTAGCACAGTTACCCCTGAATATGAGTCCTCCCCTTTAGAATTCTAGACCTGGATACAGCTAAAGAGACTTCCTGGTTATGGCACTGGGAAAGGGAATTTCCAGATCCAAAGATCTCCCAGCCATTCAGCGTGGAATCAAATAAAAAAAAAAAAGGCACATTTTTTTCCCCAGTAAAAATTGGAAACAAGTTCCACAGAGGGAGGCCAAGCCAAAAATTGGCTTCACTGATATTTCCTGCTGGCAAGAGCCTAGCAGAAAAGAGTTTCTGAGACCGAAGCACTTTATCTCCCTGCTCACCTTTAAGATTTCACCCTAAATCAGTCTGGTTAAATTAATCTCCTATTATTTTAGGCTAAGGAAATTTCAGACTGACTCACACCGTCTGTCCAATAGAAAGTGCAAAATTCACCAGAGTAAGTCCCCTTGAATTAACAGGAGTTGTGAAGCAACAGACTTTCACTAAGTAGTAAGGATCTCAGATAATCTTTCTTTCAATGAATGCATTTGCAAATGCTTTGAAAGGCAAAATACACTGTTTTGCTCAAAGGACTCAATCTAGCCATGCATCCATACATGTATATATATAGCCTACTGCTTCAGATCTCAAACGTTTCAGAGAGCAAGAAGGAAATACGGCAAAGGCGTCTTCCCTGTCTAGCATATTTTACATGCTCTACATAGTTTAAAATATGTGGCTTATTAATGACTGATTTTTCAACCTCTCCAATAAGCTTTTTTTTATTATGATGATTATTAACATAACACCCCTTTACTGATACGGATGTCACACCATTCCATGCTGTGCATGTATCCTTTATGGTGTTTAATATAAAAGATAGCCCAGTATTTATATCCCTCACAATAACAGAATGGATTGTTTTAAGGTTATACAGTCCAGCTGTGATAAAGAAAGAACGAACCTTACAAAATGATAAATATTTTCATTAAAAAACTTTAAAACTAAAAGTTCAAAGATATGTTCTCTTCTCTTATATCTTGTCAAAGCATGACTTAGGGTCCAAAACTAATCTACTTTCAATTTTATTCCATATTTCAGTGCTGTCATAGTACTCAGCAGAGAGTATTGGAATACGATCATTTTTTATTTTGTTGATGTTACCGACAGCTTTATTTCACAAAGCAATCTTATACTATGTCTACCAGTGGCAGGTCACAGAGGTCAAATAGTCTATCCTTACAGGTAGAGAGCTTATTAAACGGCACGTCTATTAAACCCAATGGACAACATAAAGAAACATTCCAGCAAAATATTTTTAACATAGTTCAATGGAAATATGAGCGGAAAGAGTAGTAAATAATTTAAAATGATGTCAGTATGGAATTTAGGTTGCTAGGTTTTAGAAAAGAAATTGGGGGGGGGTCCTTCAAAAACAATGCCACAACAAAAATCTTTTGCATAAAATGATTTTTTGAAAAAAAAAGTCCTGCAGTAAGATTCATGTAGTTTATATGCAAGTATGCTTTGAATGCATTTATTTCTAAGTGACTGGATGCTTGACCATTAAAATATTTCTTGTTTGAAATGATGCCAAAATGTGGTGCTCCACTTTGTTTCTGGAAATCACTTTGCTTTTACTATCAGGTATGCCTTCTATCTGTCCTGATTTGGCAAATTAATCCTCTGTCCTAATTAATCCTCTGATATCCCACTTTTCCAACTGCTTTTAGAGAGTTCCAGTTTCTTTCTCCTCCTACTTCCCCCTTTGTACTCAGCTTTCTTTAATTGCTGCAAACTGAATTTAAAGTACAAAAGCAGATTTTACTCAGTTAAGGGACAGCAGAGGTGGGGGCAAAATCTTGCCTTTCCTTGTAGACTTACACAAAAGCAAACTATTGCAGTCATTCCTAGCCTGTGTTTTTTTCTTCATTAATAACTTTTGACCACACTCTAATGTTGCTTGGCCACATCTCTGTTTTCACTTGCGAAATCTTGAGGGTATCATTACACCTTGTTTCATCTGCCCTAGCTTCCAGTTTGTTTTCAGGCACAACCAAAAGTGGCGGTTGTTATCTCTCAGCCACTGTAAGATGTTAATGCCCTGAGATTTCTCATGCAGGGAAAGTTAGTGGGGCAGGATATCAAGCACATTCAGATAAGGCTGGAACTAAGCAAGCCCCCAAAGCTGGACACTGTCCTCTGCCTTCAGCCTCTGTGTACAGGGAAGATAAGGACACAGAAGGCAAATGGGAGGAAATCCAGCTCCCAGATTTTGGAAATTTCAGATCCTGCCTCAGTTGGCTCCTAAAAGGGAAGGGTTTTAAGAAGAGCTTGTGCAAACAGGGAACCTCCCTGGGCTGTTGGACTGGAAACATCAGGAAGTGGAATTAGGCCTGCAATCCAATAAGCTGAAAAAACTAATTTGATTGTATTTACATTGAAAGGGGTGGTTGTTCATAATTAAGGTAATTTTAAACAACATTATTTTACTAAAAACCTTACCAGACTAAAGTTGAAAAATCCCATTCATTATTTTACTTCTCTCATTTACTTCTCTCTTGTTTTAAACCAGAAAGAATGCAGTTCAAAATTCAGCATGAATTTTTGAAAAATTGGTTTCTCAGCCAACCCCACAAGAAGCCTTCTCTGGCCTTTTCTACACAGGGCTTTTAAAACAGTGCAGAGCATCCTCCAGGGAGGACGACTGCACCTGGGAGTGGACTGGGTCCAGATTACTACTACCTCAGCCCGCTCCGGAACGACCCAAAGTGGTCGTTCAGCATGCTTTTGAAAGACCGCTTAAAACAGGTCTTTCAAAAGCACGGAGTGCACCACTCCGTGGCCGCGCTCCAGTGCAGATTTGCAGGCTCGCACCAGTGCAAGTCTGCAGATCTGCGGGGGCCAGGGTTTAGGCTGGCGAGCTTCACTGGTTGGTGGAGAGCCACCACCAACCGGCAGCCACCATTTTCGTCCCCGGAGAAGTGTGGAGTGTGGCCACGCACTGCTCCGAACCAGCCTGGACCCGGGCATGGAGCACACAGGTCCGGTGAGTACCGGCACGGGGCGATTCCCTCGCCCCATGTGGAAAAGGCCTCTATCTCCTCCCATTTCCTTATTCTTGTCCTTTGTTCAGTTTATTGATGCTCATGTGGATGTGAGCAGAAGTCCATGAATCAAGAGCTTCAAAATTCAGTTTCTTGTGACGGACAACACTATGTAATGTTCAGTGTAAGCAAATGAGCACCATCTGGATGCAAAGAAGGTTCATCTGGATGCCTTCTTCTCCCAGCGTATCCTTACTGGCCTGAACCTTGTGATACTACAGATCTGAAAGATGTTTTTTTTTTAAAGCATGAAGTGGTTTTGAAGAAATCCTGGAACTAGGCGTTGGGTAAAGGATCAACTTTAAATTGTAAAATTTGGCTGTTTTGCACTGTGGCTCATTGTATCAATTAATTAATAAAATTTGGGGGTTGTTAATGCTGAAAATCTAACTTCAGGCCTTCAGTTATGTTAAAAAAAATAAATTTAATTAAGTTGCCCCTTTCCATTGGCAAATTTGCAACTTAATTCATAACTTAATTTCTTTAAATGTTATTTCATATCACTGCCTCTTTCCAATATCAACCTGCCCACCTGCTGTATTCAACGTTCATGTTGCAGGAGCCCTGTGTCATTTTCAGAGGCTCACTGAATGGCAACGCAAGAGAAGACCTTTGTGGTTGCAGGTTGGGCAAATTCCAATCTAGAGCAGTTCAACTGGACTAACCTTTATGTTTTGGGCAACTGCTAGGGATTTTTTAATTTAAACCAAAATACAATTAATTTCAATTTTTCACATCAAGTTTTGGAAAAAGATTTTATAATAAAATAGCTAAGGTTTTACCTAAGAATATTTTATACACACAGATACATATATAAGACATTGCAGCATGAAACACCAGTTTTACCTGAGAAGAAGGTAGTTACATGCTGAGCTTATAAACCACAAGAAGGAAGATTATTAACAATCACCACCTATATATCCTTTTAATGTCAACAAGCTTTTACTGTGAATTAAATATATGCCTCCTTGTTTTGTATCATTTTTTTCTATCATATTCTTAGTTGTAATGTACAGAAAAGGATGTTGTAGTCTGAAATGTTTTATTATGATTTAATAGAACAGAATTGTCTTATTAGTCTATGTTTTTTGTTCATCTTGTCAGTGTCTCTGCATTTATTTTATACAGAAAAGTGGAATATAGATTTCAAAAGGATTTTTTTTAAAAGAATTAAAATTAAGCTTAATCCTGTGCACTCAGTGGTGACAACTTTTATGCTGTGAGAACACAATCCACTTGTTCCACTGTAAAGCCTCGCTTTCTCTCCTCCCCCTTTGTTTCCCATTACTTTTTAGGTAATATGCCTGTGAGGCAGAACAAACAGCTCAGCATAAGTGTATATGTGTGTCACAATGACAGCCACTCAAGCAGTGTTCCTTGTGGAATGCATTATCTTAAATCTTGACTGGATGAGCAAAACCCTTATTTTTTAAAAGATATGCTCTAAACTATATTTGAGATTTCTATTAAGTATGTTAATATTATTCTGAAAATACCTGTACTGGGGAAAATCCAGGTGGTGTCATCTGTCAGGAGATTTTTTTTCCCACCTTCAGCAGAATGAGGAGCAGTTCACCTTCCCTCTGTATCCACCATGTCCTTGTCCTCTAATTTGCTTCAGAAGGTGAGGAAACCCTCTGGAGCAAATTTTTAGGTAGGCAGATACCTGGAGGGTAAGAAAGCATGAGAACATTCTGATATACCAGCAAAAGTCTTCTTGTGCCACATTGGATGTCTCTTGTTGCTTGTTTTTCCATTTTTCACCCTCACACCACTTGCGCAGGATGCACTTACTCTCCCAATGCGGCTGACATCACTTCTGGTTTCATTTTGTAGGTGACATTTCACTGTTTTGGGAGGGCTCAGGACCATGTGGAACATTGGGGGCATGAGGGGGAGCACCACATTCAGCAGTGGTTTTGAGCTATTTTTGGATGTTTGGGCCAAAAATTTGCCAAATTTGGAGGGCTTCAGGGGCCATAAAATAGGCTATACTTTCTCCACCCTTGCTTTATAATGTATTTACTGTCATTTTCTGTTTGCTTTAGTGGCTATTGGCCGTTTGTCACTGAAATTTGGCAGCACATTTTGGAGAAGAGAGAATCTTGGGAGCTCCAAAAACAGCATTGGGGGGCCAGATGGGGCCCACAGGCTCTGTCTGGCCTACTTCTGTTCTACCAGATCACCATGAAATGGATTTAGGTGTAAAAAGGCTTAGTAGCTACTGGCTTGGAGTCCATAAAATTAGGCATGCTAAGGTCCTTTTGAAATGTGCAAGACAATTTTCACACTGATTTCAGTGTCATACACATGCGACTAACTTGCTCTAGCTCTCCCTCAAAAGTCCAGATCAAGATTTGGAAGAACTACTACAGTAGGACATGAAATCCCACAGATTTTAGTGAAAGAGTTAAGCTTCTTCTCAACCAGTTGAGGCAAGAGGAGTGTTCCTTACCTAAGAAAACCATATGAAATTCATGGGGCTGCAAAGTCAAATGGCAACTTGAAGCCACATATAGATAGGGAAAGGCAATCCCTTCAAATACTGAGATCTGAAACTAGGTATCATCAACAGTGCCTTGAAGTCATACCAGAATCAAATTGGCAGAAATGACCTAATAAAATAGTTAGGTCATTTTTTTTAAGTAAAACTAGTAAGAACATAGGAAACTACCCTATACTAAAACCATTAAGCCATTTATTAATTTATCTAATTTTATTTTATTTATACCACACCTTTCCCCATCACAAGATTCAAGATAGCTCATGACCATTTAAAACAAAGTAGAAGTAAAACAAAGTAAAAAGACGCGTGTAACTCAGCATTCGCTATACTGAATAGCAGCAAGCACCCTAAGACAAAGGGAGGAGAAATTATCTGATGGTTCAGATGTTTCCGAAGTGCATTTCCCAGAAATTCAAACCAATATAGCCAATAGTGAAGAATGCTGGGACCTGAGTCCAACAATATCTGGCAGGCCGTGTGGTTCTCACTACTGCTTTAAAGTATCCAACAGAAGTCTTTCCCAGTGCTATTTGGAGACCCCATCAATTGAACCTGGGAGTTTTTCCATTCAAATACAGGCTTGTTCCACTGATCTATTATGATCTAGCTAAAAGTAAATATTTAGTTAGGCATATTTCATTCCAGCATTTATCTCTTAACTTCCTTGATTTCTTTGCTTACCAGTTTTGAAAGCTAGGGACTATAACTTACGTGCAGAGCACGTGCTTTGCCTTCAGAAGATCTTGGATTCAATCCCCAGCATTTCTAGCCAGATCTATGAAAGAATCCTGCCTAAAACCCTGAAATGCTGTTGTCACTCATTGTTGACAATACCAGAATAGATAGATCAATGAGCCAGCTCATCATAAGGTAGCTTCCTACGTTCTTATCATATCATATCTTATCATATGTTATCTGTGTGTATGCGCATGCACACCTTCAAGATGCCTGTCATGCCCCATGAATTTCATAGTGGTTTTTTTCGGCAAGGAATAGCTACATCTCATTATTTCGAGATTGTGTTTTTGTGACTGTTTTTACAGAAGAGAGCTAGAAAGTGGGTCATACACAGGGTTCACATTTTCAAATAGCAACTCACTGTGCATTTCTTCAGACTTAATCCTTGCTTTTCAGCTCAGCAACGTATTCCAACTGGCTGAAAGCAATAGGCTTCAACCAAGACTAGGAGAGCAGCTATAGGAGATATGTGTAAAGCGGTGTTTTAATGGACTGCTCACAAATTCCTTTGTGAGCTAATGGCCTGATTTTGAGCTTTTTCAAGGTCTCACAAGTAGATCCTGCTGGATGGTGCACACCAGTCTACTTTTTTGATCAGGAGATTCATCTGGTCAGATAATTAATGAAATACAGAAACATAAAACATGAGTTGTTAAAAGTTCACAATTACCTTCCCTCGCAGCTTTGCTCTGAACGCACTGTCCTTGCTTTAACACACGGTAAATCATCTACCTAAATGTATTTGCACCCAATCATTTTTTAAAGTCACAATCTTTGTAGTGTCAACTTGTCAAGGGTCAAAGGGAAAAACAGGCAAGATTCCCAAATCAATCTGCTTGTAGAAACTGTCTCATTTCATTTCAAATTACCTGCTGGGGCTGAAGCAGCAGGCTATGGACAAACTGCCTTCCTCCATAAACCATGACAGCACAGGTCGAACTTATGTGATCATTCATAAGGGGCAAGTCAAGCTGGGGCTGTCATTAACTACTTTTAAACTGCTGTGCAGGGTTAAGTGATCTTGCAAGGCAGCAGCAGATATAAATACTATTTGGACAGTTTAATGTCAAGAGACAACTCCTCTGGGATTAAAACTGTGTAACCCAATAGTGCAGTTGTCGATGGAAGGATTAAGGAACTTTGGGGGCCGTTTCTTGGACTCTCAACTTTGCATGTGTTTTGCATAGTATTCTGATGTCAAAGGCCAGGCACAGGCCTCTCTTTTGCTCTCTGAAATGCTTCTGTTGTTGGACTACCTATCTTCCTTTGGAAGGAAACATCCTCAGATGGTTCATTTTTAAGTTCCTTTAAGATCTGGCTTCTGTGTTTCAAACTGGATGTAGTAAAAATGCAGTCACTCATTGTGACTTTAAGAGACATTTGTTAGAAATCATTTCTAAACCAGTGATGAGACAGGAATCTCTCTCACTCTCTCTCTTCCCATATCTATTTATTTACAAAATGTATATCCTTTAGCAAATAACTGTCAGAACAAACTACAATTGGTTCAATAACAACAACAAAAAACCAAATATAACAAATCAAAAAAGCAGGGAGCAAAATAAAACAAAGCCTATTTCAATTTGGGGTGGGGGGATGGCATACAGATAGTTAAAAGACCATAGCTTGGAAATGTTACTTTTTTGGACAACTCTTAAAAATTCTCCAGCCAGTAGGCCCATAACAGAATTTTAAAAATCTCTCATATTATTCTGTATTGAATTTTTATTGTTATCACACAGTTGGTTATCAGTCATATGTAACTGCTTTTGCTTATTTTGTGTTAGTATATTTTTCATCATATCATTTATTATAATATCCACCATTTTGTTGTTTAATTCCCCCCCCCCACTCACACACACCTTCTGGGGTTTCCTAGTTATAATTTAAAAACTATTTTACACACAACCTATTAGCAAAACTGTACAAAGGACAAAAACGGTCTTGTGGCTTCAGCAAGTCTCAAGTATGGCTAATGTCAAGTAGCTCTCACTGTGAACATGTCAGTAACAGCCATCTCAGGAGAACGTGATGTGACAACATTTAAAATACAGAAGTTTGGTGTTATCCCTGGATGGCACTACAGAGGCTCGAAATGTTACATTTTTCTACTCCACCATCCAGAATCCCCCACTGGGTTGGATCCAGAATTATACTTAGCAGAGTTTTACTTAAACTGGAAGAGAGCAAGTAAGCAATCTTGGCAATGCTTTTTGCCTCCTCAAGACCCCTGCAACTCCTGAGAAGCTGCTCTGGAGAACTAGGGACCCTGCGAAGCAGTGTGAATACAGATGTAAGGAAGGCTGCAGCAGGCAAAGGGAATCAGAAAATATGGCCTCCCTGTTGCTTTCCTCCAGCAGAAAGCCACCACTGCAACCCATGCCTTTCGTGAAGAAAATAAGCTCTTCCATTCAAAGAGAATGCAATCCATTTACATTTTTAAAAAATTATCTGGATCACAAATGCAGCCACTAGTCAACACTAAGGCCATTTCCACACTAGCCTGTTATAGCACGATTATTCCACTTTCAACATCCTATGGACTCTGGGGTTTGCAGTTTCGGGAGCGGCTGGCCGGCCCCTTCCAAAACTGCAAACCCCAGGATTCCATACGAGGTTGAAAGTGGAATAATCACACTATAACAATCTAGCACGGAAATGGCCTGAGTTAGGTAGAAATTCTGTATGTATTATTCTGGAAGTAAGTCTAACTAAGAGAGCCAGTGTGGTGTAGTGGTCTGAGCATTGGGCTGCAACCCTGGAGACCAGAATTTGATTCTCTGCTCAGCCAGGGAAATCCACTGGGTGATACTGGATGTGTCACACACTCTCAGCCCCAGAATACACCGTGATAGGTTTGCCTTAGGGTCCCAATAAGTTGAAAATGACTTGAAGATACACAATAACAACAACAACAACAACATCCCACAGAGCTTAATCAGACAACACTCTGCTGTTTAGGATTATTTCTTTTAGTTCATTAGTCCTTCTGTTGACAAAATAGGCCCTTCTACCCATTGTTTGTTGAGCCCGTAGCTTGGATCAAGAGAAAAACATGAGAGCTACCTTGAACATTTTGTGGGAAGATGTGTAGTAGAAATGCCTGAAAGAAATTAAATGCAAAGAGAAGAGCTTTCTGTCCCACTGTGGGTTGTGAAATGATTTCTGACAAAGTTGTACAGAGAAGTTACAAAGCTTCTCAGTGGTAAAAAAATATGTTTTATGTGGGGAAAAAATCACAGATTTCGATCCAAGCATCTTCAAAAGCATCAAAAGCATTCAGAAGCATCAGCTGGACAAATTTCTCCCTAATATTTTGGAAAGCTGTTGACTATCTAGAGTATTCATATTGAGTCAACCACTGAAGTTCCAGTGGTGTGACTCAACAGATTTTACCGGGTTTGGGGAATTTTTTTTATTTTATTTTTATTCTTTTATTATTCTTTTTTTATTTTTTTATTTTTTTGTGAGTTTTCATGTGTTCTGCATGGCTTGGAGGCAAAATTGCCCAAACTTTTTTTAAAAAAAATCAGAGGGTAGGTGCTCTGGAGGACTGCTGGGGAGGTCAAGGGCCACAAAAGAAAGGACTGCATGGAGTTCACCAGTCACAACTTGCTGACCCCACAGCAGACAATAACCTCCTGCATTTGCATTTGAAGAAGTTATTACCATAAATTAGTAGAGTTCTTTCAAGGGGAAGGATTGCTCTGTCACCTTTTTATTTGTACGTACTGGAGGAGGAGAAAGCTGTATTATGAGAATTTGAGAATCAAACGGTTGAACAACTAAAACATGCTGTGGATGAGAAAAAGAAAGCTTGAATGGTAGATGTGTTAGTCCCCAGGGGTAGACAAATTAAAGACAAAGAGGGGGAAAATATTATAAAATATTGAGACTACAAACTGAGATTCAGCACCTTTGGGAAAACAACAGTGGTTCCAGTGGTGATAGGTGCTCTAGGAGCAAGTCCAAATAGACTGCCAAAACATCTGAATAGAATCACCTAGGTAGCATCACAATAGCACTATTAGCTAAAGTGACACTGCTTGGTACCTGCCGCATTATCCAACAACTTGCTAAGATTCCTGGATAGAATACAAATCACTGATGGTCCAAACTCCAGTCAATAACTCCTGGTACACTGCAAAGATGGTGGTGGCAGTGAAGTTTTAGAAATAATGTCTGGAAGTGTTCCAGTTCCTCTAGTAACTGATTCCACGCAAACAATCCAGTCACAATGTAATGTATTGTTGTCTTATACAAGAAACAGTAGTGCTGATTCAAGAAGCAAGCAGACTGCTAATTTCACCTCCAACAAATCAGGAATTTCCTTCCAAAGCAACATTGAGAAAGAACCATGCTTTAGTAGCAACCTAGTAGCACCATATCTTCAGATGTGCGAAATCACACTGTCCATTGTCCACAGCTGTGGGAGACAGGAGTTGCAACTAGAGAGTCCCTGATTGAGGAAGGCTGCTCAGTGTTAAAACATGTGCTCTGCATGCATAAAGTTTCCTAGTTGTGCCTTGGCATCTCCTGTTAAAAGAATCTTGGGCACCAGGCAGTGACAGCTTCTCATCTCAGCCCTTGGAAAACCACTGCCAAATGGAATAGACAGTGTTGACTTAAACAAAAAGTAGCAGAAAGCAATTTCTATTGTAACATTAGGAGGTGTTCAACACATTTGATATTATGTGTATGAAAGAACAGCAGTAAAATTGGACTTAGAAGCCCAGGATCAAATGGGGTTCATTAACTAAGAAAACTCCTTCCAGCTGCAGAACAAGGAAGGGGGCAATCTAACCCCCCACTCACCCCCTCCCCATCCACTCACCATTTTCCCATGCTCCCTCAAGACAAGAAGGTAGGGAAATCTGGAGTAGTTTTTCAGCTGCTACAGACAGATGCCTGGGGACTAGAGGGGAAGAAACCATGTCTCATCACAGTTGGGTGCTATCAGGACATTAAAACTGAGCCATGCAGGGCAGATCCATAAGATAAATGGTTAAGTGGCTCCTAGATTAATCATTTAAATCCAAGGAAGCAAACAGTGGTTTTCTGGCGGTTGTCAAGAGAGGCACCATAAATAATTTTTCACAGCCTGACATTTTAAGAATACTTATATGCCAGTTTAACATGGCAAACAGTTGTAATGAAGACCTATTAATTAAGGATCAACAGATTGCAAAGAGTTGTATGGTAGCAACTACCCATTGCCTCCTGGGTAGAAGACGAGGCACCAAGTGGCTGTGATAAACTATAGCCATGCTCCCTCCATTGTGGGGAGGAAAAAACACTATTTCTAAAAGAGCTACATTATGTTTCAACAAATATACACCTGCCATTGTTTTATATTCAGATAAAGCCTGATGGGACGTGTCTCTGGGAAGAACATTTCAGCATTCATATACGTGCAAAGGATTCTTTGAGTTAAACAACTGGAGTCAAAATGGTATTCTATGCTAATAATAATCAGACTTGTGGCCCCAGAGTAATGTCCACAGAGATCTGCAAAGTCGAGAAGTTTCCCTGGGATCCATTTTCTTTGCATTAATCTAGCTATTCAGTGAGCTAACATGCAAACTGAAAGGAATGCCTTAGGACATACTTGCTTCCTTGGGCCTTGTAAAGTAAAAAGAAAGTGCTATTTAAGAAGGTTACATGAAAGTTGCCATTTTAATGATGATCAAGAGTTTTTGTTGTTGCATGATAACTGAAGGCATAATGCTCCTACAACAAATATGATTAAGATGCAAAGGCAAAAAAGAATGGTACCCCATGTGCTAAGGTAAGCAAATAAATATGACAATTATTAAAAATATAAATTTGAGAGGGTTGGATCGAGATGTTGCCATTCTTAGAGCAGACCCATTGAAATCAACGGAACTTTAATTTGCCATAACCTACCAATTCCAATAAGTATGGATTAAGCCTGGATCCAACCATTATAATTGATTGGTTCTTGTGTTTTGGGGGGCTTTGAGACTGTGTTCTGGTTGTATTTTCTCCTGGCTACCACAGATGCAGGCGAAATGTCAGGAGAGAATACAACCAGAACACAGTCTCAAAGCCCGAAAAAACCACAAGAACCAATGGATTCTGGCCATGAAAGCCTTCGACTCTACCTTATAATTGATTGTCTACAATTATTCTATAAATTCAGACTCCTTTAACCCATAATAATTTGGAAGTAAGAAAAAATGACTAAGCAGCTAAAGCAACCCCAAGGAGTTTGAACCCCACATAAACAGCGTGTGGTTCTTGTTAAGGTAAAAGATCTGGGGTTGAGGGTGGGGCAAGGAGCAAGAGTATGACAATAAGTTGTTACCAGCAAAGATAACCAGGGAAAGGAATGTTTGGGAGGACAGAGGTGTGGTAAAAGTCATTTTGGAGTGGGCAAGCTGTTTCTCATATATTAGATTTCTGAAGGAGAAAGGATGGTATATTTCACATTAAGGCTCCCATCCAAAACATGTCTTCTCTGAACCCCTACTAATTATTTTTGAGTAAGCATGCTAAGGGTTGTGCCATTGAAGATTCCATTATAACTTGTATGTGCAGTCTTTTTTCCTTAAAATTACTATAGGGGCCCAGCAATGGTGAGCAAATAGGAAGCAACCTGCATGTCTAGGGGCATGGACACTGCCCATGGATACTGTGATTAACATTTCAAACCCAAACATTATCAAAGCAGACAGACAGATAAGAGATGATCATAGTATCATAGAATTGGAAGAGACTCCAGGGGCCATCGAGTCCAATCCCCCACTATGTAGGAACACCCATCAAAGCATTCCCAACAGAATCCTATGATCCTATCCTACACACCAGTCAGTCCAGAGATTGCCACAGTTGTTGTTGTTGGACCACCATTCTCCCCCCCCCGCAAGGGAAGGAAGGAAGGAAGGAAGGAAGGAAGGAAGGAAGGAAGGAAGGAAGGAAAGAAAGAAAGAAAGAAAGAAAGAAAGAAAGAAAGAAAGAAAGAAAGAAAGAAAGAAAGAAAGAAAGAAAGAAAGAAAGAAAGAACAGCCAAAGGTGAAGCTGCCATTCTCAAAAGAAAGGAGTGCATTGTGAATTAACACAAAAGCTTGTATGACAGAGGTTGGGAATGCTTGGCCCTCCAGGTATTTTGGATCATAACTAACACAGTCTTTTACCATACTAGGCCATACTGGGTGGGACTAAAGGTACTTGAAGTCTAAAACCACAAGGGGCAAAGTTTCTCCACCCTTTCTTTACAGCTACCCATAAGATAAGGCATCCAGTCACCTTGTAGGTGATGCCTAGAGGAAGCAAGAACACATTTTTATCACCTCTCTCTAAGAATCCTCCAGGTTCTCAGGTGAGATCATAAAATCCCTAAGGTTTCAGCACTATGTCTTCTGAGCTCACTCAAGACTCATGAGAAAAGAACATTGCTGGAAATTCATAGAATCAACAGGATGATGTGACTGCCTGAGGAACTTCTGGTTGTCTCAAAACTGCACTGGGGATTGCCACAATTTGCATGATTGAAGAAGTTATTTGTAATTTTCTCCTCTTGACTCCAAAAGATCTGTACTTTTTTCCCAAAGCCGTATCTCCAAGTTCCTCCCTTTGGACTATAAATCAATCAACATTCCAGCCTACCCATACCATTCCTTTGTTCTCAAAGCATCATGATGACTCACAGTCATACCTCAAAGACACTTGGGAAAGATCGTCCTTTGGCCATAGAACATGAGTTAGGCAGTGACTAATTAAATAAATAACACGGAATAGCCATCACCACAGTGTTTGTGAGCTTCAAAGGAAACCAGGCAAGACATTGTTGAAGACAGTGCTAGAGGACAGCTGCAATCCTATGCACACTTAAGGGGAATTAAGCCTTACTAAACACACTGGCAATTACTTCTTAGTAAACAGACACAGGATTGCCCTGGCTGTAGACTGATCATGCAAGGCAGTTCTTAGGTAGAACATTTTCCATTTTCTTTTAACAAAAGATCAGCAAATGCATACAATTCTTTTAGAAAAAGAAGTTATTCTATTAAAAGGCATAATTGTTAGCTTCAGCTCTTTTTGAACCAAAGACCCATCATTTGTTTGGATTCAGAAAGGAGATATTTCCATCCTTGATTAATGAAAAGTACTAAATAGACTTCCTGAAATGTCCTGCAGAAGCATGACTAAGGCCATTTCCACACGCAGCAAGGGAATCACTCCCTGCTGCTACCCACCGGATCTTCTGGCCGTCCGGTCCGGTCCAGTCCGGGGTGAGGCAGAGCAGTGCATGGTCGTAGATGCGCACTGCTCCGGCGTCCAAAATGGCAGCTTCTGGTTGGTCGTGGGCCTCGACCAACCGCTGAAGTTTGCCAGCCTAAAGCCCGCCCTCCGCAGATCACAGGCTCACATTGGTGCGAGCCTGCGAATCTGCACCGGAGAGCAGGCACGCTATGGCATGCGCCGGCATTTTGAAAGACCGGAAAAATCAGGTCTTTCAAAAACACGCTGGAGGACCACTTGGGGTCGTTCCAGAGTGGACTGAGGTGCGGATCTACGGTAAGTAGTCCGGACCCAGTCCACTTCAAGGTGCAGACATCCTCTGTGGAGGACGCACTGCACTGTTTTACTTACCCCATGTGGAAATGGCCTTAAAAGGAAACAAGATTTGCCAGTGGCATCTTTTGGGAGAGGTTCCCATGCCTCTATCAGTATCAAGCAGGAAAAAAAAACACTGTTACTATATCACCAATCTGCTGAATTACAGTTATTGTGTATTTCTTCATAAGAAACTTTCTATACCATTTGTCATTGCCATAAAGGCAACAAAAATCAACATATGAAAGAATTCCAAACAGCTCAAGACTGGGGGAAAGCCAAAGTGAAAAGACTGTAATAAATACTTAGAACACATCGGTACTGAGGCATGACATGCTGTATGGCAATGCTACTCAAAATGGCAATCCATGGACCAGTGCCAGTTCACAAGCTATTGGCAGCTGGTTCACAGCAAGTTTCCAGGAAAGAAAAAAAGTTGCAGCCAATGAGGACAAATATGGTGCATTGAGATGGGGGAATATTGCCAGTCCCACATCAGTAAGCCTTACCAGCACTACTGCAGAGGGAAGATTATTCCACAGGCTTCACATCATGAATGGGTCAGGAGTCCCCGCCTCCTCCGCAGCATGCAGTAAAGGTGAAAATGGGGGAGAAAGTGCAAAGAGCCTTGTGCAATCACTTAGTTTTACACACCAGGCTCAGTTTTGAGCAAACAACAGGAGCAAGCCAAGTTTTCACTGAAGACATGCTTCTTCCAATATTTTACCGGCCCTGATAATATGCCTCCAGCAGCAGCAAACACTTCTTCTCTTACATGGAGATAAAGTGGTAGCAAAAGCTTCATCTGCTTAAGTCCTTCAAAGGTGTAATTATTAACAAGGAAATAGGGTGGCACTACAAAAGAAAAGAAAAGAAAAAAGAAAAGAAAAGAAAAGAAAAGAAAAGAAAAGAAAAGAAAAGAAAAGAAAAGTTAACAACCCAAGTGAACAGACTTGGAATACTGAACTCCACACTGGGGCTCATAAAATTACAAAGAAACATTTAAAACCTCTCAGCTTGGTGTAGTTGTTTCAGTCTTAGACTACCATTTTGGGAGATATGGGTTTGAATCCCTGCTTGGCCATGAAAACCCACTGAGTGAACTTCGGCAGGTCACATATGGCCATTTCCGCACTAGACTGTTACAGCTCTATGATTCCACTTTCAGCATCCTATGGAATCCTGGGGTTTGCAGTTTCGGGAGGGGCCAGCCAGCCCCTCCCAAAACTGCAAACCCCAGCATTCCATAGGATGTTGAAAGTAGAATCATAGCGCTATAACAATCTAGTATGGAAATGGTTATACTCTCAGCTTCAGAGGAAGGCAATGGCAAACATCTTCTGAAAAAAAATTTCCCAAAAAACTCTGGAACAGGGTTACCATAACTCAGAGTAAACTTGAAGGTACATAACAAAAACAACACATTTAAAGCTACCACCAAAACTACAATATACTTCTTTTTTAAAAGAAAGGAATAAAAATAAGTTTTTGTTCCTACTGGGGTATTTTTCATTGTCATCTCTTATATTTATTAATTAGTGTCGCCCACTTCTTTACAGCTTCTATTTCTGTGCTGTTGACGGCACAATAAGGGACATGGGGATGAACCATGGAGATTTAGGAAAAGTTCTTTGTGCATGCATGAAGTACGGGTTAATCAGAGCCATGCAAAAAAAAGTTTTGCTCCTAGAATTTGCCTTGTGTTTACTGTGAATTTTTCAAAACAGTTCGAAAATGGAGGTACTTTTCTTGTATGAACTATTTTTAAAAGGTACACTGTTAATCAAATACTTTTCTGGCTACAGAAATACTGCTGTAGCTCACTCTAGGCATGGTGTGCATGGCTTTTCCCCTTCTCTTCTCTAGGCTGAGCATGTGGTCAATTAGTATGCGGACCATGACAAATAAGGGTGTTAACTTTGGGTCTTATCATTAAGTTAGAGCTCAACAACCATAAGGTCATCGCCTTTACAGCAGAATTCACTCAAGCAATCAGGAGATTTTTAAAAAGTAGGATTCCTGAGCGGGTAGATCTGATAGCATAAGAATGGTTTTAGCTATAAAATGCATGGGTTTTGAGGCAGAGATTAACAAAAGAAACCCAGTAGGGAACAACTGGAGAAGTTTAAGCATAGATGTTATATTGCACCAACAGCCGAGCCCCAGAGGAGTCAAACTCTGCTGTTGTTTTTATTTGTTTGAGAAATATTTTACCGTGGTGCAAATATTAAGGCTGGCAGCGTGCAGATGTCGCAGACAGATTGTCTTTGCCTAAGATTCTAAATAATCATCCAGCAAGAAAAGCACACTAGATATGAAGCTATGCAAAAGAGAAATCAAATCCAATGTTTGTTGCATGTTGTGAACACTGCTATAGTTACTGCTATAGTTATTGCAGTGTTTGAAAAAAGAAAGCAATGAGTGTTCTTAAAATGCGGGATATCTCTTTCTTTATTTGCTACTTGACCTGAAATATCTCCAGGAGAAGGCTTTTAGGGTTTGCTCACTCTTTTCCCGTCATCATTTCCATTACAATATTTTCACCACATCAACTGGAAGTTCAAATGCAAAGTTTGGAGAAGTTACTTTAGGGACTACCATTCCTAGAATCCTTAACACTGCACAAGTCGGCTGGGGGATTCTGGAGCTGCGATCCCAAAACAAAGCTTAGAAGTAACCTGGCTACCCTACAAGTAGTTGCTTTTTGAGATAATGAGGATGTAAAAGTTACATTTCGAAAGCAACAAGATCAGCAAGAATGAAGTTATTTTACTGACATGACAAGTAACAGCTTCTAGTTAATTTCGAAACTTGCTTCTCAAGGGCGTTTTAGAGACATTTTGACAGGAATTGTATATTTTTGTGCCATTCTCTTAGCAGTCTTAAGAATTTTTCTCTCAAAAAGAAAGTAACTTAATAGAAAAGCCACAGTAGTACAATGTAAAAGTTACTTTCTTGATACTACATCGAGTTAATGGCAACTGACTTTCACAGTCTGTAACAAATAATCAAAACACATCCCTTTTAAAAAGTAAAAGTAAAATAAATGTCTGCTGTTTGCTGTGTTACTTTACTTTTTACTTGTCACTGTCATCTTTTTGTGAGTTGTACTTACAATATCTTATTAGTTTGGGAGATGGAGTAATAAAACAAGATAAACTTTGAAAGACAGGTATAAAGTCCCTTCAGTCCCTTTGAGCCATTTCCGCACTACACTTTTATAGTACTGTTAGTCCACTTTCAACATCCTGTGCAATTCTGGAGTTTGCAGTTTACTGAGGCCTAAGAGCTCTATGACTGAGAATTCTAAAGGTCCCTCCCTAAACTGCAAACCCCAGGATTCCATAGGATGTTTAAAATGGAATAATAGCACTATAATAGCATTATACCAGTGTAATGCGGAAATGGCCTATCTGAGAAAAAGAAATCTCAAACATAAACTAGAGATAAAGCAGATGAAGCAGACTGGAGCCCATGAAAGTTTATGCTAGAAATTTCTTTTTCTCAGTCTCAAAAGTGATGTAGGATTCACACACACACACACACACACACACACACGTGTGTGTGTGTTTGTGTTGAAACAGATTACTATAGCTATATCTCTGAGTGCTGCTACTTTAAAATATGAGGATAAAGCCACTGACTACCAGCACCATGCCAGTGCTAGAAAGGGAGGGGGCACCAAGCATCATATACAGCCTTTGCTTCTTAATAATGATTAAGTGTTCCAAGAATTCAAAAATATCATTTCAGGAACGCTGATGGTGACTTTGTATTATCAATTCCATATTGCTGAGTAGGAGGTGGGTGAGGCTGGAAACGTTGCCCAGGATTGATGAAGTGCCAAAAAAAGTGAAGCCTACTTAATAATGTATTTATGAGTACTACGCCTCACCTTTGCTATCTGCCATCAAGCTGACTTCAACTTATGCCCACACTATGACCATTTCCGCACTCGACTGTTATAGCGCTATTATTTCATTTTCAACATCCTATGGAATCTTGGGGTTTACAGTTTAGAGATGGGCCTTTGAGGCCCCTCCTTAAACTGCAAACCCTAGGATTCCATAGGATGTTGAAAGTGGAATAATGGCGCTATAACAGTCGAGTGAGGAAATGGCCTATGTATGGCAGACCTCAAAGAATTGTGATCATCACTTGCCCTGCTTAGGTCTCACAAACTTACCAGTTGGAGTCAATCCACTTGTCAGGCAATCTTCCTCCTTTTCTTGCTGCCTTCTACTATGCCGAGCATTACCACCGTTTCCAGCAAGTCACATCATCTCCTCATATATCCGAAAAGCCTCTGTTTAGTCATCTCAGCCTGATTTGTGATGGGAGCCACATTTCTGTCATTTTGGCCACCGAAGGAATCTGTAGGAATCTGTAGAATTCTTCTCTAGCAGCACATTTTAAATATGGCTTCACCTACTTTTTATTTAAACATGCTGGCCACCTGCCCTATATTGCTGGCTATTTGCCCATGAGGGAAAGGAATGTCAATTGCCTAATTTTTATCGATAACTTGTGAATTAATTTGGGCTTGAGAACTAAAACAAAAATAGCCACTAAGAGTGAGGAAGCTGTTAAACCTACCTTCCTCAATCCATTAGTCTACCATATAGTTCCATCTTTGGAACTATAGCTCCATTTATCTTTGGCCATGGGCCCTGCTGGCTGGTTCAAATGGGAATTGCTAGCCAAAGCATCTGAACGGCACCAGGTTGGGGAAGGCTTGGAAGTAAACCTTTCTGAAAACCTTAGCTCTTAATGAAATCTCTGTTCCTTCCCATCTGAAATGGTAGCTAGCTTTCAGTTCCTCAGGCAATAAGATATCCACAAAGGCAAAGTTGACATGTATTGAAGGGAAATCAAACAATATTTCCCATATCTCTCAGCATCCTTGATGCCTCAGTTTTTAAGAATCATGCATTCAGAAAGTGAACAAATATAAATGAATGTTATTTTCTTGTTCTGGATACAACAATCCAAGCAGCTATAGTATGTCAGGTCACTGTTAAAAAACAAACAAACAACTAGCTATATTAGAAAAAAAGGACATTTTGACATGAAAACTGAGTTTCAAATAAAACATTTCACTTTTGGTATAACTTTCTATCCGGATACAATAATATCTGTATAAAAGCTTAGAGGCAGAGTGTCAATCACTTAAGTATTCCCCTGCCATTAGCTCTCTCAATCTGAAAGTAGATACAATCCTTCTTGTTGTGTGCCTTTGTTTCCAACTTATGAGAATCCTAAGGTGAACCTATCACAGCATTTTCTTGACAAGATTTGTTCAGAGCAGGTTTGCCTTTGCCTAAGGCCATTTCCACTCTAAGATGTTATAGTGCTATTATTCCACTTTCAACATCCTATGGAATCCCGGGGTTTGCAATTTATTGAGGCCTAAGAGCTCTATGACTGAGAATTCTAAAAGGCCTCTTCCCTAAACTAATAATAGCACTATTAACAATCCAGTGCGGAAACGGCCTTAGTCTGAAAGACTGTGACTCGCCTAAGGTCACCCAGTGGGTTTCAATGACTGAGGAGGAATCTGAACCCTGGTTGCCCAGAATCCTAGTCCAGTGCTCAAACCACCACATTGGCTCATACATAATCCTACAGCAATACAAGTGTTCCAAGAGTACAGAGGAATATTTAGAAGCAGAAGAGCCCAAGGCTGTATATAAGCTTTTTTTTATTTACATATATATACACACGCACACACACAGGCATACATACATACATATATATATATACATAATTCCCACTTCACTAAGTCGTAAGAATGGTCTTCTAAAGGCTGCACCTAGACTCTGGAACTTCCTTCCTAAAGAGACAAAATTGCTCCCCTTCTTGCAGACTTTCTAGTATTAAGCTGAGGCCATTTCTGCACTACACTGTCATAGTGCTATTATTCCACTTTCAACAAACTATGGACTCCTTGGGTTTGCAGTTTAGGGAGGGACATTTATAATTTTCAGCCAGAGAGATCTTTGGCCTCAGTAAACTACAAACCCCAGAATTTCACAGGGAACAGTGAAATAATAGCACTATAACAGTGTAGTGTAGAAATGGCCAAAGTCTTTTTTATTCTGACAGACTTTGGGGAAACAAAGGGGTTTTTTTAAGGGACTTTTAGGAGGGTGCTATATTCTTTTTTTATTGTTTTAACTGTGCTTTTCTTTTAAGATGCTTTTAACTGTATGTTTTAAACTGTTTTTAAATGTAGTAGATAGCTTAATTCAATTCTGATCTTAATCTTCTGTATGCTTAACTGTATTGTATTTCAATTTGTAAGCTTCTTTGAGTTCCTGCTCTGTGAAAAGGGCAGGATATAAATAAAGATAACAACAGCATGGTCATTGCAAAATTAATCTTTAGAGGTAATTTCTGCAGCCCAGTCTTTACTTGGTGGAATAGAGAGTTCACTCATTTCAGTGGTACCTACCCATAAGAGTGCCCATAGGCTTTCATCTCCCGGGGACCCATTCATATTATAGAATTATAATGCTATTGCTCCACTTTCAGTGTCATGGTTTTATTCTATGGAATCCTGGGACTGGCAATTTAGGGAATGGCATTTAAAAATTATCTGCCAGAGAATTCCAGTTCCTCGCCAAATTACAAACCCCAGGATTCCACAGGATGCAACTACAACTGTTAAAGTGGAATGATAGAACTGTAATAGTGTAGCATGAATAGGCCTCAGCAATCATGAAGTTTGTGCAGCCAGACAGTAACCAATTCTTTTACATTTGCAGAGATAAGAAAATTCACTTTTTTGAGCTTCAGTTTCCTTCATCCCAGCTGCCAATTGGGGGATGTGAAAAGCAGAGCCCCAAAAATTAACTTTACAAAGCTCTAGAAAAGAGGTAATAAAGGAACAAAGCAGTAAACAAAACAGTAAAAGAGGGAGCATCAAAGCAAGACTGCAGTACCTCTCCGCAGGACACACACTGTATTGAAAATAGAGTGTCCAGCTTCAATTTAGGAAGGTGCCTTATTAGATTATGGGCCCATCTACCTCAGTATTGTCAGTTACAGGGCTTAATAAGCCTGTTATCTTTGCTTTCTCCCACATTTGTCAAAATCTCAATTTCTTTCCATCAGGTGGGTGAAGAAATCTATACATTTTGGGAGGCTGTTATCAAAAGGAAATCAAATGGAAATTCTAAGCCATCTGCACTGGACAAATTCAATAGATACCAGAGAGGATTGTGCTAAACTTGCTTGCCATTTAGTCATTAAAGATGGAGAACTCGTCCAAAGAAAGAGAGAGAGAAGGAGAAGGGGAGAGAGAGAGAAAGAGAGACAGAGATGGCAACCCTAATTCAGCATCACACATGGTTGAATGCATACGTATTCAAAGAAGATCTGGAGACAGCACAGTGCCCAGCCCTGAGCAAAAGGAAGCAGACCTGAAGTAGAATCTAAATCTTCCTCTTTCAGATCTTTCTTTATTGGCATATTTTCTCATACAACTACAGCTCATGTTTTCTTGATTTCCTGACTGTGGATAAGTCATAGAAAAGAGCAGTGCAATTAAGAGTGCAATCTTATATATACATAATTGGGGGTGAATCTCGTTGCATTCAGTGTAAACAGGCATAGGATCAGTCAGTAATTTTATAAAGATTTCTCCTGAAAGGAGAGATTGAGAGAGAGCGAGTGAGAGGAGAGAGAGATCTTGCTAATTTTTTCCAGATGCGTGTGTCTTATGTGAAACAAAGCTATTTAAGATCCAGGAAAGCCACATAATTTATTTCACTAAGCTCACAGAATTTAAAGCATAATTATAACATCATAATAATGCATTGTTCTTCATCAAAGAAACCTAATGAAAATGCATTTTTACGTTTACACGCTTGCTCTGTATTCTCTAGCCGTAGCAAAAACAGCTTTTGGATTTAGAGGGAAATAAGCACGACTATACAATATTGTATCTTCATTAGTTGATAAAAATGGATAGAGTTACAATCTACTTCAATAGCTAATAATAATAACAACAACAGTAATAATCTTATACTGACACATTTTAAACCCATCTTCCACTTGTATATCTATGTGCATGTCTCTCTCCCTGAGCTTTCAAGGCCAGAGTGTTTTGAAAATTTTACATTTAGCATGAATAGATTTCCCACTGAATGAGAACAAATGAGATAAAGAAATGTTAAACAGTCATAAGAGCTACTAAACATTGTCCAAGAAACATTTTCTGTGCTTCTCTTTAGTAACCGTGAATTCATTTTGTTACTGTTTTCCATTTCTGCAAATAGTAGGAATAATGGTTATTGGTTTTTATAGGTGAAAGAACTAGAGAAATCTGACATTTTTGTTATATCTCTTTAGAGATATGGGGGCTGGGAAGGAAAAGAGGCAGACATGTCATAACATCTGAAACAATATCTGTCCCCCACCCTACAAAGTGGACAGCATATGTATCAATCCAACTATAAAACAAATTTCTCTTTTCCTTTGCCAATTAAGTGGCTACTCTGATTTTATCCCTCTCTTCACTTATGCGCACAAGCTAAACGCTTAGCTTTTGCTCTGACTTATGAGTATATCCACTACTACCAGCCATTAAAAGCCATTAAATAAGCATCTTTTAACCACTAGTGTGAAGAAAGATCTTTTAAGTATTAGCTGAAGAAGTATTTCCCAACCTACTGTCTCTTAGATTTGTTCCACTTACCTCAGCCAGCATGGCCAAACTGGCTAGTGACAATGGCAGAGGTGTCTAGTCATTCTTTCCAAAATTGTAAAAGGAAATGCATTGACTTAAATCCAATAGGACTGTCTTCTTCCTGCTCATACTGTCCCAAAGCCAACTCCAAGGGTATACCAGCCTTCAGCAGCAGTTTTTACTTCAGAGCAGTAGAGGAAAGAATCAGCTAACTTTCTGGTTCACACTCCAAAACCAGTTTTTTTTCAAGAGAATGACCACATTGGATGCTGTTAGGAAAGAATCACTTCAAGGTGCATTAGTTCTTTCATACAATCAAGTTCCATCATCTCAGCAATGCTTGGCAACTGCAAACATGTGAGATAGGAATAATAGTTGTGAATCCAGAACTTCAAAAAGGTATTTTTGGAGTGCAATTCCAAGAACAGTACAGACAATATGGCCTCATAACTATGTAACAAAAAATTTTTTTCCTAGCTCTGGCTCCAACTGCCGTCATTCATACACATTGCTGTACTGGGTAGGCTGAGGTAGCACTGCCAGGTCAGCAACATCTTCTTCCAAGAGACTTCAGGACCATAAACTGAGATGACAGGTGAGACCTTGCAGTATCACAGAGGCAAAACAGGCAGTTGGGAGTGACGCTGGAACTGCTTCAGTTAATTGTGAAAACAGACACAAGGGGAATCTGAGTAAGCAGGTCAAGAATTTGGTAAAACCAACTTAACTAGCTAATATGGCGGCCCAGTTTATTAGCAGCTAAGGAAGTAACCAAATGCACGAAGGAGTTGTACCAGTTGCTGTCATTTCTGCTAGGGCTCACATCCCAAACTACCTTACAAACAGTACACATGAATCATGCGGAGTTCTCCCAACCCCGGAACTATTGCTGGGGCTTCTGGAAAACTCACCGGCAGGACACAAAATGTTTTATTCCTGGCCCTGTTCTGCTGCTACAATATACCCTCCAAGATTTTCCCAGATGAAAATTGGGATGTGGGGCCAAGCAACAACAGTGTGTGGTCAAGACGGCAAAAGGTACTAATGAGGAAGAACAGTCAAGACAGAAGAGGCTGCAGTAGTTCACTTTTGCGTAAGCAAGATTCAGACCTCTCCTCTCCTTTCCCCAGGCTGAGGCCCTTTTCTCACGTGGGGGGGCCGAAATGGAGGGCGGAGGAGCGGAGCTTACCTGCTAGTGTTTTGTTCCGTCCCTGGTCCGTCCCTGCGGGTAACGCGGTTCCGCCACTTCACATGCCACCGAATTTTGGCGGCGTTCGGCGGCATTCAGCAGTGCTCCGCAGCGCCCAAAATGGAAGCCAGTGGCTTCCGGCGGTGCTCCACCAATCAGGGCAGCGCACCAGCCGGAAGCCCGCCCCCAGGCAGATCTGCAGAGACGCACTACCGCGTCTCTGCAGATTCTCACCGGGAGCTGCCACGGATTAGTGCAGGCGAGTTTGATAAAAACCACCTGGGAAGGTGGTTTTTAAAAAACTCGCAGCACCACCCCTGCGGCTGGGCTAGAGCGGTTGGAGGTGTGGTGCCTCACCGTTTGCAACCGCGCTAGCTCATCTCGCGATGTGAACGAACTTTGTCTCCGGTCGTCGCACCGTGGGCTTTTACCCCCGTGTGAAAATGGCCTGAGTCAATTGAGTGCAAACTACTTTTGCATCCTGAACTCGGTTTCCATCAACTGAAGGAAGCTGACAACAAAGGAGGAACTGGGACGAGGGAAAAGCAGCTGAAAAAAATGAGATGACAGAGGATTGAAACAGTCCTTGCCAGGACAACTGGAGGGTTCAGTACAAGTTGGAGGGTATGCTTGTGCAACACAAAAGCTCACAAATGCCGGTGCTCCATTCTTTGTCTTGTTTGAAATGGTGCAATGAGCCCAATGCACTGAAATCAGCAGAACTAAAGTTGTACATGAGATAATTTATGCCCCACTGATTTCACTGGTCTTTTCTAATTAAATTTATGTCTAATTCCAAATCATAGCCACTGACACATAAAATGACATCTCAAACTCTGTATCTGCAAGAAGAATTTACCAAAAAATGCTTCATTTGGCGCTGGGGGTATTTTTATTTACAATTGTTTGGAGTTGTTTTTTGTTTTAAATGCTGGTGCTGGTGGTTAAACTAACTACTATAAACCTACATTGCTCAAAAATTGTTCAGACCTTGGGTCAAGGAAATTGCAGTATCACATCCCATAGAAAATGTGTTTCCCTACTCTAAAATAGCCACTTAAGCAAGAATGTGGAAATGATTTATTTGAAGCTAAATCTTCACCTCAGCTGTGTCATGACTGCACAATCATTCACAGAAAGACTGTTACACTTTAGATTCAAAGAAAAGAACACTAATGAACAAAACAGTTGTGTGTATAAAAGGTTAAATTACAATGAGAGGAGATAAAATTAAATTACAAAAAAATCACTCCGGAAACTTTTTCTGTCACGCACACACATTCGTACATTAAAGGGATGATATTTACATTTACACAGGCATAGTTCAGAATAACAAAAAATTTACTTCACTTTCAACACATTATAATTCAGTTACGGACAACTAGTCTTGGTTAACAATTTGTACTGTGGATAGACACTCTAATCTGCATTATCCAGTTCCAGCCAATTCAGCAAACTGTGGAGATGATTCAACATAACACTCTGTCAGTACAGATGTCTTTTTTGCTGGAGTATAACCATGTTTTCAAATATATAGAGCTTGGAAATGTTACTTTTTTGACTAGTCTCTCAGAAGAGCCCAGCACAAGGTGTTTCCACACTATGGCAGTTATAGAATCATAGAGTTGGACGAGACCACAGGGGCCATCGAGTCCAACCCCCCTGCTATGCAGGAACACCTATCAAAGCATAGCACTTGAACACTATTAAAGCAGCCATGATTCCATCCAAGCAAATCTTCAGATTTTCGTTCAGTGAGGAACTTGGAATTCACTGCTAGAGAGCTCTAATACTGTAGTCCAAGGAAGTGGATGAGAGCTCTCTAATAGAGAATTCTAAGTACCTCACAAATGTCACAGTTCTGCAGAATCAAGCCAGGGCAGTCAAGGTGTTATCAAATTGCTATAACTGTAAAATGTGGAGATGATGATGATGATGATGATGATGACATAGATTAAAACATAGATTAAACAACATAGATTAAAATACAACGAAAAACACGTAAAACCATTTAAAATTCATATTTAAAAATTGACTGGGTAAGCCTGCAAGAAGAGATAGGTCTTTAGTACTTTTTAAATTTAGTAAATTTTAAATTTCAAACAGTGAGTTTAGCAGGTCATTCCACAGTCTAAGGCAGACCTGCACAACTTGGCAGTAGATAAGGACTGAAATTAAATAGGCTAAACTTCTTTGGGCCGCAGATAGGTTTTTAGCACCTCGCTTTTCAAGTAAAGTTATACTAATGGTATAATAATGTTTTTATTAGCAAAATAGTTTAATCATTAATTATACTATAATTATTAATGATTAATTGATTAATTAATGATTAATCACTGATTAAACTATTTTGCAAATAAAATAAACCATATTGTACAAAGGGAAGTTTCAATCATTACACTTATTACTTAAGAAACAAAATATCATTTTGGTAAGTTTGAATATATTTTTAAGGTTTTCTTACAGGTGGAGTCTTAAAAGGAGCGGAGCTACTCAATGTTGCATGACAAATATCGTATATTATTTGTGGACATATTGGCAACAGCAGTAGACAAACAACTGGGTCATCTCTAAGCCAAAAAGAAAATAAGAAATACATATATAACAAAAAACCAAATAAGCTGTAAATGCAAAATTTTCATATACCATGTCAAGGAGTATTTTTTAAGGTTACCAGTGCTGAATGTCAATAAAAAATAATACATACTCTGACATAACAGTTCCTCTGCACCAGACTTACGAAGATACTTTTACAAAGAATCAGATCTGCTACCTGCCTTCCTTAACTAGCACTACTGGAAGAACAATCTGGGTCTCAAGAGGTCATCCTAGCACTGCTGAATTATGAATACTTTTATGTGTGCATATGTGAGTTCAAATCACTTGCCAGCTTATGGCAACCTCATGAATTTCATAAGTTTTTCTTAGGCAAGGAATACTCAGAGGTGGTTCTGCCATTTCCTTGACTTGAAATATAGCCTACAGCACCTGATGGTTGTTAGTGGTCATCCATCCAAGTGGTCATCCATCTAGAGCTGACCCTGCTTAGCTTTCAAAATCAGAAGGGATCTAGTGCCTTTAGGATTTTTAGGCCTATATGAATATCTCAAATTTGTCATTATTTTAATTCTCTTAAAAGTAACTGTATCTCGTCCCCCTCGCTCTCCTCCTCCCTAACCATGCCCGAGGGGAGTGGGACGGCAATCTCAATCCTTCCCACTGCAGGCCACACAGAATACCATATTTGCCGACATATAAGAAGCACTGGGGTATGAGACACACCTCCTTTTTGATAGTTATTTTTGAGAAATACTTTTTTTACCACGGCAGCGAGGCTTCCCTGTTCCCAGTTCCCTTCCATTTCGCCTCCACAGGAGTTCTCCCAAAGAAGACCAAATGCATAGAGGGGGAGGTCTAGGGAAGCCCCTTAGACCCTTGGCTGCCTTTTCTAGGCTTTTAAAAAATGCCCAGAAAAGACCAGCTGAGGGGCCGGGGGCAGAGCTGGAGCCGGCGCCAGGCTGCCCAGACCCTCGGCTGCCTTTTCTAGGCATTAAAAAAATGCCCAGAAAAGTCCATGGAGCTTTATGGGAGTCCTCCTTTCACCCCCTCCCTTTTTGTATGCATTTAGCCTCAGGAGGGGTGTATGAAAGGAGGGCTTCCAATGAGTACCTGGCAAATGAAATGCATCCCATTTTTAAGGGGTATTTTGGGGAGAAAAAAGTTCTTCTTATATACTGGCAAATATGGTACTTTCGTGCAACCCATGGGCCATATCCTCTGCAGGCCTGGTCTAGAGGCAGCCCACAAAAAGGTCCTCTGGGTGACCATTGCCAGTCTGGTCCTGGTTGGTTTAAGTAAATGCCCCCAGAAGACGTAAGTATCCAGGGCAGATTGTATGGAGGAGGCAACCTGCAGGTAACTTGGACCCAAACCATATAGGGTTTTAAAGGTAATAACCAACACTTTGTACATTGCCCAAAAACAAATTGGTAGCCAGTAGAGTGACAGTAATATTGGTGTGATATGCTCACTCCTCACTATACCTGTATGCAATCTGACTGCCATATTTTGGGCCAGTTGGAATTTCCAAACTTGGTACAAAGATAGTCCAATGTACGTTGCATTGCACTGATATACTCGCTGATGCCAGCTTTGAATTCATCTTTCAGAGTTTTCTAGAACAGCCCTCTCAGCAACTCTTGCTGATGAATCTAGCCACCATTTTGATTTTGCACAATGCCCTTGCTGAAGTGTTCCTCAGAACATTGCTACCACTATCCACGACAGCTTGCCTCTACCCCTGGGGAAAACTACTGGGGTCCATGAGGGAGAAAGCACTCCTCTAGAAGGCACTATGTTCACAGCCCCTTCAAACCTGGGGCTGGCTCTGCTCTGAAGGATTAGAAACTCAAACCATGATTGATGTCCCAATCTAGCCAATGCTGCTGAAGGGAAAGAATCAGTTTTACCTATGCAAACTGGCACAACCAGGAATATAAAGGGTTACTTTATTGAGGAAAATTATCCTGGTTTAAAAAAAAAAAAAGTTGCCAGGCTAGATCCTGATTTTAAAAATAGTTGCCAGGCTGAAGTCTAGAGAGGCCATCTTATGCAGTAAACTCTCCATTGGATATTTTTTTTTTAGTAGAACAAAATCCACCTTGGAAACAGGCTTCATATTCCTACATCAAGATTAATCTCCACCTGTAGTGCAAAATAGTTTGGCCTTTAACACTCTATTGAACTTACCATGTACCACTGAAAAGAAGTTGATTTGAATAGGGGTCCAGATGGAATTAAAATATAAATATGTTCTCTAGTGCACAAAAGTAGCTTCCATCTATGCAAAAGTATGTTTTGAACTCACCTGCTCGGAATTTGATTGCAATGTCATAAACTGTGAGACTCTAGTCTTTCAGGAGATGATTAACTGCACTAAATTCCCCCTAGACTAATATCACAGAGAGCTGATATTAAAGCCAAATATTTATGTTAAGAATACTCAGGTGAAATATTTTTATATGGCTGTATAGCAGAGAGAGCAAAGATGAAAAAGAAGTCAAAGGGAAAAAGGAATAAACCTCATCATCCACTTTGAACTGTCCATTGGATCTGTGACTATTACAAGCACAAGCTAGCATTCAAATTCAGGGGAAAAAAATACAAAAGAGTCTACTCCATCACAATAATCCAAGTCTTTCTGCATATTTCAAATTAATTCATGTTTTTGAAATTAAAAATAGGAAAGAATATGAAGAGATTATATTATGTTACAATATATCCAAGGTACCAAATACCAATTAATCAGTATAATTAATATGGTGGTGGAATATCTGCTTTGTGAAAAAAGGAAAGCAAGACTGCAGCCATTGATGGCTCTATCCTATGGAATGGCAGGATTGTAGTTTGGCTAGCTACATAAGCATTCTTTTTGCTAGAGAGATCTAGTGAATTCCCCTAAATGACAGCACCTGAGCTTTCTAGCAAAGAATTCTAAGCACCACACATAACTACAAATCCTAGCATTCCATAGGACAGAGCCATGGCTAATAAGATGGTGACCAACAGTTATAATTGCGCAATGTGGCTACACCAGATGAATACATGGACTCAAGATTGAATTCCAGTTCACCATGGGCAATGATACAGTATTGTTCATTAGCATGAGGAGAGTGGGCTGATTGGGAGTGCAGTGGCAACACACAGCTTTGTCCTCCAACAGGACATTGGGCAGAACCCCAAAGGAATGATTCAGTGACTTTCAGTGCTGGTCCCAGACTCTGCCACCTGAAGCAGATCCCACTTTGTCTAATGGGAAGACAAGAGTTATGCGGCAATTCCCTTTAAGTATTAGTACTGGATGGGTTTGTACTTACCCTGAAGCTGCAGGTTTGTTGCTTGGGTATACTCCTCGATTCAGCTGTGATCCTGCATGGCCAGGTTTCTGGAGTGCCCAGCAGTGCATTCACACAGTTAAAGTTAGTGCACCAGCTGCACCTATTTCTGGAAATATCTGATCTGTCCACAGTGGCAAACATGTTAGTGACTTCCCATTAAGGTTATGGTAGCATATGCTACATGGAGGTATCTTTGAAAAGTGCTCAGAAACTTCAGTTGGTCCAAAGAGCAGGAGGCAAACTACTGTCTGTGGACTTTACCGGAAGTATACAACTCCCTTCCTACAACAGCTTTGTTGGCTATTGGCCCATTTCTGGGCATAATTCAAAGTACCTTTTATGATCTGTAAAGTTCTATGAGATGGTGGTCCACAGTACTTGAAGGACACCTTCATATATGAGCCTTTCCAACTCTAAGATCTTTTGAAGCCCTTTTCTCAGTTCCAATACCTTCCCTAAGCATGTCAAGTAAGAACATGGAAGTTGTCATTCTCGGTGGCTGCTCCCAGGGTTTGGAAGTCTTTCCCTAAGGAGACTCAGCTCCATTCTTGCTCTCCTCTCATCAGCAACTCAACTTTTTCTATTCTGACAGTTTTTAGAAACCAACTGCAAGGGCTTTTGTGTATTATTTTAACTTTCATCTTTTGTCATTTTAACATAGTTGCTTAAAAGGCTTTAATTCTATAGATAGTTTAATTGCATTTTTAAAATAATGTTTTGTAATGTTTTTATTCCTTTGTGAGAGTCAGCATGGTGTAGTGGTTTAAACGTTTCATAATTCCCCACTTGGCCAAGGAAACCCACTGGGTGACTTTGAGTATGTCACACACTTTCAGCCGCAGAAAACCCTTAGGGTCACCGTAAGTCGGAAATGACTTGGAGCCACATAACAACAACAACAATAACAAATGATTTTGTTATTTTTGTTTTTTAAATTTTGAAAGCCACCTTGAGTCCCAGTATGGGGGACAAGTTGGGATATGAATGAGTGAATGAATGGATGGATGGATGAATGAATGAATGAATGAATGAATGAATGAATGAATGAATGAATAATACACCATCCAGCTGTCCCAATTTAACAGGGGCAGTCCTGATCAATCCTTTGTCATCTTACTTTTTCAACTGATAATATGTTCCAGTTTCTCTCTTCTCCTCTCCTTTTCTTCCTTTGTCCTCAGCTTACTTCCAATGCTGCAATGTGAGTTCAAAGTACAGAAGTAAATAAGTGCAGCAGGGGGAAGAGGACAAGACATGGCAGAATCTTGCCCTTCCCAGTCAGGCAAAAGCAAACTGTGGCAGCATCTCCTAAGTTGTGCAGTGCTCCTCATTAATACCTTTCGACATCTTGACCACGCACTGATGTTGCTTGGCAACACATGTCCTAGTTTTCATCTGTGAAAGGTTAGAGGATATGCAACAAAAACAACAACAGATGATCAGCTTATCGGATGATTCAGTGTGGTGTGCTTGTACACGTCACAAGCAGACCACATATGACGTTCACAAAGGCAGATATGAGACCAGGCATAGCTGTTCTTATGAACTGCCTTCTCAGAATCAAAGTGCAGTAAAATTAAAGCGGGGGAGAGGACAATACCGAATCCTCCTGATCTTTGTGCAAAAGGCAACTATGGTGTAAGTATAAGAGCAGCGATTCTGATGTGCGTGAACAAAAATAATGGAAAGAAAGTATCCATTCACAAAACCAGCGGATTCATTTTCTAAAAGCAGGTAATATTATCAATGGCAGAAAAAGGGAACGTTTCAAAATCTTTTCCAGCATTCTGAAGAAGAAGATGAAATCAGCGTCCACGAAATAGCTTTTAAGCTATCATTGTTCCTCAGAATACAAAAAGAACTTTTTTTTCATATAGGCCTACATAGTAATTTATGTGGCAGAAAGCTAACAAATACACTGAAGGACTCTCCCACTGCTGAACTCAGCCATTCACAACTGTGTCTGTATCTATTCCCAGCAGAGCCACAGCAATCTATATAGGCTAGGTTCTCTTTCTTGTTTAATTTCTTGATTGCTGGTAAGAGCATTACATGCCACATATAGACCCTGTTTGTTTATTGTTTTATAGCCTGTCTTTCTCCAAAAGCTGGGATTCAACGTGGCTTTCAGCAAGACTTTTTAAAAACAGACATAAATTAAAACACAAAAGGTGATCATATTGAAAACACAATTAAACATGCCCAACTACCAAAAACAAAAACAAAAACACAGCAGTTTCTAACCTATGGTCTGTGGACCCCAGGGGGCCATTATGTCCTCACAAGTTATCTACGAAGGTTTGAAGATATGCTGCAAGCTTTTATAGTTACGACTAGATAGATAGACAGATCGATCAATCGACAGACAGACAGACAGACAGACAGAAAGACAGATTGTCACAGATTGATCTCAAAGAACAGGAGTCATTTGCTGGTGATAGACATCATTTGTACAAAATGTCATTACAATATCTCCAACCATTCAAAAGATAAAAAAATAAGTGTTTGATGAGGGGAAAAAAGTACCCCGCACTTGCTCCTTCTGCACACCATGAAAACATACAAGTGAATGACACTGAGTGGCTGAAAGAAAGCACGTAACATTTCTTGCTACTGTGCATACAGCCAGAAGCTGCTTTGAGTTAAGTCTTGCTGGTCCACAGCACCAAAATGTAATTAAAGAAGTTCATGGTAAAGAAAAGGTTAAGAACCACTGTTAAAAACAATTAATTTACAAAGCAATTTGAAAGCAGACTGATTAAAAATTATCCTATTATCCTTCACATCTCCCAGTACAAAATCCATTTCCTGTTACAGCACTTCCTGTACAGCTAGCCAGTTGCCCTTCTCTGTTGCTAGCCAGTTGCCAAAAGTCTCCATAACTAGAAAGGGTTTTGCCTGCTGGAGGAAGGACAACAAGAGATTCATCTAGCTTACACTGGAAAGGAGTTCTTCAGCCAGGGAGTTGCCACTAAGAAGGCCTTAAACAGAAAAAACAGAAAAAAAAATATGGCTGCAACATTTTGCAAATGAAAACCAGGGCACATGTGACCAACCAACATCAGAGTGTGGTCATGATGGCAAAAGTTGTTAATAGGAAGATCAAACAAACAAGGAGAGCCTGCTCGTTGCCTAAGCCTACTGGGATGGCCAAGTGAATTCTGGTTACTTTCTCCTCTCTCTCCTGCTAAGTTAACTGAATGTAAACTACTTTTCAGCTTTGAACTCAGTTTGCATCAACTGAAGTAAGTCAAGGACAAAGGGGGAAAGTGGGAGGAGGAGAGGAGAAGTGGGACATTTTAAAATCAGCTGAATAAGTAACAGAAGATTAACTGGGACTGCCCTTACCAAATTGGGACAGTTGAAGGATATGTGGTTGCTGCTCTTTAAGGATTGGTAACCATATTTGTTGTGTTCACCCTGAAATATTCACAGTCCTTTACATGAGCTATAAATAAGCGATCAGAACTTGTTCGCAGGAAGCCTGTATCCCTGCAGCATCCTAGTTTTCTTCTCTCACACATCAGCGGCTTCTTAAACTTCCTCAGAAGAAGGATATACATGGAATCAGCTTCATCATCCCAGCATATTCTGCAGTAAGCAAGGATGCTCTGCTGCACTGCTATAGCCATTTTCACTATCCAGTTCTCCAGCTAAATGTGGGAAGACAAGGACAGAGGTGACAGTGGGAGCTTGACGTATAAATGCACTCAGCCCATATTTCTTCAAGAGAGCAGATCTCAGTCCGTACCTCAAACAGCCTCCATCACTTCTCTCTCTTTCCCTTTAAGACCAGGGAAAGAGAACTGGATGGTGACCCACACTTGTTTTTATGAGTTTCCTCTGCCAGATCCTTTCAAATACTCACAGGATCCTTCCAATAATTTTTTTTCTTAATAACAGCCAGTAAATAGGGCCACCAAAGTCACCAACAGAGATAGAAACATTCTTTAAAAACAAGTAAAAACTCTTTTTAAACCAGTTTTTAAATTTCAGTTTGAAAAAAAAAAAACCACTAAGCCTTAATATCTAGCTTTCAAGGGCTGCTCCCAGACTTTTGAAACTCACTCCCTAGGAAGGACAGGATGTCTCCCTCATTTTCATTCCTTTGGCAAGTGAAAAGTTTCTTTTCTGGCAGCTCTTTTAGGAATTGACTATAAGGGCTTTTCATGGTGTACTGTTTATGGTGTCTTCTGCAGGTTTTTATCTTTTGTTTTTTAATCAACCTGTTTTAAAGGGCTTTAATTCCAGCTATTGTTTACTTGCATTTTAACAACAACGTCTTACATGTTTTACCTCTCTTTTTGCAATTCATAAGCCTCCTTTGGGTCCAGTACTGGGGAAACGGAAAAGAAAATAAGTAATATCAGAACGAGGAAACCTTACATTTTCGGACTTCTTTTTCCCAGGACCCCCTAGCCAGCATGGCTACTGGCCATGGTCAGTGATGGATACAGTGAGAGGTGGTCTATAAAATGCCTTTTCAAAGTTCTAGAATAGCCTTTTAAAAGGAGGGGCGAGAGCGAATGGGGGATACAGGAAGGAGAGGAAGCAACCAGCTACTTTTCTGTGCTAAGGAGAGAGCTCTGCCTTCCCATCTACTCTGCCATCTCCACAGCCTGCTTGGTGTCTGTGCTGGCACAAAACAGAAATAGAGCACTTCATGCCTCCTCTACCTACCTCCTTTGCCAGCCTGGAGTTCCTCGTCCCCTAAGGCTGACAGGCAACTGTTTAAACAAAAGGCTGCTTTTACTATGGAATGGAAGACTCTGCATTTTATTTATACAAACACAGTTGGAATATTTCTGAGAGGAAACATTCTCCTCACAGTTGAAGGTAACACCTCTCTTGCAGGTTCATAGTCTTCAATATTCTCCTGCACTTCTTTCTGCTTTATTAAAAATAACACCCCAGCTCAGTAAAGCTCACCATCATCATGCCATAAATATTGCACAGGCATCAGAAGCCTTTCTCTGTGCTGTAACCTCTTTGCGTTTGAGCAGCATGATTCTAGAGAATGCTATCTGTGTCATACACACCAGAAACAGGCCACACCTGATTATATCCATCCTACATGATACAGCTTCTGCCATCTAAAGTACCAGAAGTCAAGAGAGATGGGCGGGGGGATGTCTTGGCAGTACAAAAACTTTTCCTAAAAGCCCAAGGAAAATGTGTAGTAGCATTTGATTCAGTAGCCAGCTGATCAAGAAAGGTTTGCCGTTTCCCATTTTGATTGTTTGGAGACTGGCACTTTTAAACCATCTGGCTACTGTTCATATGCATTCACCAGGAGAAGGCAGAGGCAGTTAACCTTTAAATGGCACATCCTCTTTCAAGGCAGATCGCAGTGGATCTATTTCAGGGTCATTCCAATTTATAATATCTTCAAGTGTCATTCAAATATTTAAAGCAATTCTGCCCTTGCCTCTGGTATTTTTATGACTGGAGCATAAACTAGAGCAGTGAAGTTATTAGTTCCACCTACTCCTGCAAAGAAGAATGCAAGCTAGATCATATTCTGAATTGGACAGATCAGAGCAGAAGAGAAATAACCACTAGAAAAGTAGAAGCAAACGTATTTCCAGTGCCTGTAAATGCGTTGTCAATTTTACCTCAAAATTTCCTTTTTATTTCCTACAGTAAAACTAATTAAAACAAAGAACATATAGAATTTTGAGCATACAGTGACTTTTAACTATCATTCATATATTTTAGAGGTACATACAACTCCAACCACACATTGAAGGAAGTTTGCTTTTGAATATTACTAGATTCTGGAAAACATTTGCAGATTCTTATAGTGGTCTTCAAATTCCAATTTCTGTTATCATCACTTTTTATATCCATGCTGTTCTTGTACTTATACTAACAATAGAAATCTTAGTTTCCTTTTTACCTTTTAAGAAGTCTGTATCTGATGTGACAGTGAGCTCAAATGATGTTGAACTAACAAGAGTAACTATACAAACATTTAAGATGAATGCCCATTTACAAACATTTCCAGGTCTGCAGCTGTATTCAGCTACAGAAAATAACTAGTTTTTTAGTGCCTTAAAGGTTGACAAGTTTCATATTACAGAAGTAAGCTGCAGGTTCAAGTAAGCTCACTCCACAAAACCATATACTAAATGCAATGTTAGTGTTTTCAGATCCTACATGATTCTTTTTATCCCTTTTGTTCCTTTAATCTCCTCCATAGCTAAGAATCTTTGTTATGTCTAAAAGTTCTTCCTGTGGAGAAAGGTATAGAGTCCTACTGCCAACTACAGGAAAATCATCTTCGTGTAATTTTGAAATCATTATACTGTCCCCACTTTAACAGAAGACTCTACCACAAACTGCTTTTGAAATCCCACCCTCATCTAATATTTGATGAATCGCATCCAACGATCTCTTGCACAACTTGCCACTTACACTCCATCAGTTCTAGCATTAAATGCACATACATCATTCCAGTGGATGATTATGCCAAATCGCTAAGGTTGCATACACTGAAGATTTTTTAAAAAGCTATGGTCTCTATTCCCATTTTGGTGGTTGTGCAAGAAAATAAAACCATGTCCATCCTTCTGTTACACCTAGAAAGGTAAAGGCCTGGGGAAGGTGGTGGGACAGAAAAAAAATTAAGAGACATATTAAAAATTAAGAGATTTGTCCCCTCCAGGACAAATTGTGACTGGAAAATTAGAAGCCTTGGAGAACATAGAAAAAAAAATTCAAGAAAATGTTTTCTTTGGGAATTAATGTTTTTTTAAAAAAAAAACTAAGTTTTACACATCTAGAATAACTGTTAAGTATGAAGATTTACATGTAACAGACTCAGAAAACACACTGTCCTGTGTGTGCATTACACAGATATTAGTTGTATCTGCACCAAACAAACCAGACCTGCACTAGTTAACTAGATACTAAGATGTGCAACTAATGAAGCGCTACCATCTTTGTGCTACCAAATATGCTACTAGGCTAGTCCTTTAGGTTGACATGCTTCCTGTCTAAAAATAGTTTTATTATGAAATCTGTGGTTTGTTTTCTTTTTTCACTACTACTCAGCCTGCAAAATGTTAAGATACAGGTGCTGAAGTAGCAGAGACTGCAGCCATTTCCAGCTTTCTCTTCGGTATGGGACATATTTATAGCTTTGGTTGTATAAAACTAAGGCCATTTTAAAAAAAATCATTAATATGCCACACAGTATAATTTGACAGGCTTAAGTTATTGCTGTCATCTTATGTCACTAAAGTAGTAAAGCAAGTTTGATGTAAGAATAAGCGCTCCTTGTATTTCAGATTTTCCCGGATTTGCTTTTTGTTTTTCCTCCTTTTTCCCTTACAAGAGGGGAACACACAGGCCTTCAGAATTTTGTATTACTCCTAAACAACTGGTATCTGGTTATTTTAAGGTTTAACAATGGATTTTGTGTGCACAGCCTTGCTGCTGGATCTAGAGTGGGAGGTATGCTCACTGCATTCAAGCAGTTCCCAATCAGCCTAAAACAGTCACCTGAAGAAATCTCTACCTGCGCTCTCCACACCTCAAGAGGTAAACAATGTTATGATTTTATTTTATTTCTCAATTTTAAACAAGTTCCTATGCAGGCAGGAACCCAATGAATTTCAGTTAATGTAAACAGAATTTCCTGTTAAACTTCACTAAGATTTCAAGCAAGTAAATGTGTCAGACATTAGGGTTAAAAGAATCATAAACATGAAAACTATTAATTCAAAGTGGCATCTCCAGTGACATGTCTCAGTAAGAGGAATCTTTAAATCCCAAAGTAACGAAAAAGAGTGGTTTTTATTGTTCACCTGAAGTTTTACAATAAAAATACCTTTAAAAGCAAGCAAATTAATTCATCTTCTATGTTCCAGCAATTTTGTTTAAAACATTTTATGGAATTTTGACAAAACCAGAGGTGTAACTGGATAGGCTGTACAACAGTTTCTTCTTTCTTCATTAGATTTTCTCAAATACAGTTTTTAATTGGTCACAGTTTAAAGCAAATAAGCCCAGAACATACACACTATCCAGTACACACAGTATAAAGAAAGTAAATCATAACCACTGTGGAATAAAATGCCCCCAAAAACAAAGAAAAAGAAATCTATAGTAGAACTAACACAGTGGTTAAGGTACAGTACATCCCTTGATAAGTTGTGCTCTGTGCATGGACAGCACGGTAAATTAACAGGACTAATTTGAAGGTTGGGAAATACATAATCAAGTATACATATTTAAGTGGAATATAATTCATTATGCATTAGTAGTAAGGTGGTGAGTCAGTTGGTAAAACAGTGTTTTGGTGGGCAGGATAGAGAGAAAATTGGTATGTTTAACTTTAACAATTTAAAAATTTCATAGTTCTTACAACAACATCTTCATAACAGAAGTGTTTTACACTTGTACAATGTAAATTACTTTATTATACATGGAAGCCTGCAATAGGCCAATTACACAAGACTGCAAACAACCACTGGTACTTTTCTGTCTTCAGAAAGTACGTAAGACAGAAACATCACCAACAGTACATTTTTAAAATCTGCGTAAGCATCACCAAAATTACACCTAAAAAACTAATTAGAAAAAAAAATACATCTGCAAAAAACAAAAAAGTAGTTCTGGGCAGTGCAACTGCTTTTCAGCAGTTTGAAAATAGCCACTAGGTTTCTAGCAGGCTTCTGTGGCTCCGTAGGCTCTAATCAAGATTCACGTATCATAAATAATGTACCACAAAATATACATGAATTTGAGCAAATTTCCTTGGAAAGATTCTGGCTACAACAAACCAAACATAATTGGTCACGCAGTTCACACATTTAGGCCAACCTCTGAATGGTAGTGAAGTCTTAAGATCTAAGCCTACAAAGTGTTCTTCTTGCATCCTTGTAATCACATGTGGGTATAGCCCCTAGCCCCTAAAATACTCAGGACTGCCTGTGGATATGGATGACTAACCTAGTAAATCCCAATGCAAGTTGGAGGGCCTTTCTAGGTACAACTAAATCATTCCTTCTTGGATTTTGTGCGGAAACCTTTATGGCTGTTTACATTAAAGGGGCATTTAAAAAATGGTCTGCTTTGATGTCACAAAACATCAGAAAATACATAATAAGTTATGCAAACTTCTGGAATGTAAATGTTTTAAAATTCCAGCTGTTAAGCTAAAGGAAAGATAAAAGTATTCCAAATCATGGAGCATGAACTTGGTATACAAAACAGTTGATAAACGAAGAGACCTAAGACACAACATAAGAATATTTAAGTAAGGAAAGGAAAAAGGGGACTAGGTGTCAACTAGGAGGAGGACATTTTTAATAAATAACACATCCCAGAATGTATATTAATTATTACTGTTATTTTAATTTGGGGTTCTAACGATGTCAAACTGCCTGTTTATACTCTTCTTGTGGATTATGCAACTAAATTCTCTTTACAGAATTAAAAGTCTTCAGGGCAAGAAATGGGGAGGTGGACATTATTGTATTTATTAAAGCTATCATTCCAGGCTTACACCAAGGATCCGAGACTATCTACCTCACCAGTCTGGAATGAGTATCATCATCTGGAAGAAGAAATAAAGAAGTACACTAACCACTATAAATCAACTGTAGGTAGCTAAATTCTCAGAAATTTCTATCACCCAGATATGAAACAACTTCTAATGCCTTAGATCCCTTTGTTAAATGGTGAAGTAGATTTGCCACTTATTTGTAAATTGGAAATTCCAATACACCAATAATGTACAGAATCTCCTTGCTTCATTACATTTTCCTGAGAGTAAAGCAATTAAAACAAACCTTAATCCTAGGAACAAAGGTTTTTTGTTTTTGTTTTTTTTTTTGTTTTTAGGTTTTTTCTTTTTTTGCATTTGCAACTTTTGGGCTATTCCCTGACAATCTAAATATGCAAGTCTGATTGCTAAACACTGTCACATAAACACAAAAATGCAAACTATCAAGTCTATTGATCTGATTAAAAATCATAATACAAACTGATCTAAAACTCCATTAACAAAAACTAAATATGAAAAGTTGCATTGAAAGGGCGTGTTACATTATTTGTATTAGGTTCATGTAGAAACATTCCAATGGCAGTGTTATCAAAATAAAACTAATACATTAAGACCCCCCCAAAGCCTAGTCACACTTGGGACTTTTACCTATAGCTTTGGCTAGTTGGGGTCTTTACTCTTGTAGTACATGGCTCACTTACATCAGACATTATATTTGTATACCCTGAGAAATCTGATACTGAAGTCCTCACTCTATGGTCCACTTCCCCATTAGAGTTAGCAATAAAAGTCATTGGCACCCTGCTGCCCGTCTTAAACTGAGAACCAAATGCTTGTGCAAAGGTTTCTATCTGATACGTTGCTCGATGCTCTAAGTCCTTCTGAGGATCTATCTGGTTAGCTAGCTCCTGAGATGGAATTGGAAAGCTTGTTGAAGATTCTAGGGATTTTTGTTCTTTCTGGCTATTCATTTTTTGAGGTGTAGACTGATAGCCTGATGAAGTGTCTACGTTTTTCTGAGAGTCTATCAGATCATCTAGTTCTTGTGAAGGAGTCAACTGTTGATGGGTTGCCTCCAAAGCAGATAAATAAAAACCTGGCTGGGATCCAAGCAACATCCCAAAAGGAGGCTTTGACAACGGAGATGGCAACACTGAGGTAACAGATTGGCTGAAACCACACTCAAGTGGAGATGTAGTGTATATTTGTTTGTCTTGAAACAAAGAATGGTTATGAAAGCTTGAAGACAAACTTACAAATTGGAAACTGGGTCCAAAAGCAAAACCAGCACTATTGGTTGTTCTTTCAAAAGCATGTTGGAGGTATTTTGAGTATTCTTGCAACACGCTTGCTTTGTCATTTGAAGAAGTCTGGGAACTTGGGCTCAGGTTGTCCTCTTGAACCATCTCTGAATGTTCTCCTGAAGCATGCAAGTCCACACGCTGTTCAGTGATACTGAAGGGATCTTCTTTCTGGCCTTCTGATTTGTGAGAGTACTGCTCTAGAAGACTTTGCAAGACTTCATCAGGAATGCCAGACTTGTCATGACAAGATTTGATGTCAGCATTTAGGGAGGATGAGTCAATAAGGGATAATGGGGTTTCACTGTCCATAACGCTTACACCTGCAGACTGAATAACAGACGGTTGGGAGGCCATATGCCCAACGTTTATAGAAAAGGCACTGTTACTGCTGGCAGTTTGCAAATATCTTCTTTTCTTTGAAAATTGCATGGCATCATCATAATTACTACTTAATTGACTTGGTTTACCACTTGCAGCTTGGAGAAGTCCAATAGCATCTACACCAGTGTTTGTGACTATGCCTAGTGAGCCACTTGGTTTCCCAGACAATGGTTTTTGACCAAGGAGGTCAGGTAATGGTGACACAAAGTTCAAAAAACTCTTGTCTGTGCCTTTCCTGTTTCCTTTTTTAAAGACTAATTTTGGCACCTTTTTCTGCAACTCTTCTATCCCAGGGCCAATCAAGCCACCACTGGAAGACACTATAGGAAACTCCACTGCATAATTCTGCAAGGTCATATTAGATGCAATCTGAGATTCTGTTACTTTATGAGTAGGCTTATGCTCTTTGTTTTCAGTCGATACACATTTCGCTTTGCTTTTTCTCCTTGACGAACCTGTATTTCCCTGAGACAACATAGACAAGTTGCCCATGTTATGGTTTGATGGCCCAGGATCCATTCCAGCACCTGCTTTCCCTATGGCTTCTCCACATGTACGTCTGTGCTTCAACAGTCTATCAGTCCTTGAAAAATACTGCTGACAGGTTTCACATTTGTATGGCTTTTCTCCGCTGTGCGTCCTCTTGTGTCTTTCCATGTGATACTTCTGGATGAACTTCATGCTGCACTGGTCACACCCAAACGGCTTCTCCCTGCTGTGGATCTTTTCATGTCTCTGTAGCAAATATTTCTGAATGAACCCCATGTTGCACTGGCCACACTGGTAAGGCCTCTCGCCAGTATGGATGAGCACATGCCTGCGCAGATGATAGGAACTCCTAAAGGCGGCACTGCAGTGTTCACAGACATGAGGTTTCTGGTTCGCGGTCAGCATGGCAGCTTCTCCCTCTCCCGCCACAAGGGGCCTGGACGAAGCGCTTGGCTTCCTCTTGGCTTTGGTTCCCTGAGATTCCGACTTTGGCCTCTTCATCTTCTTGGCCTGGGTGTCATGCTTTGGCTCATCGGAGCCGCCGGGCCCCAGCTCGCCACCACTCCTGAGGCCCAGCAGGAGATCTCCTCTGTGGGGATGGTGATGCAGGTGGTGGAAAAGGCTGAGGTCCTGGATCACACTCGGGCTGGCCCCTTCCACTCCTGCTGCCGCTCCCACTCCTCCTCCTCCTCCTCCTCCTCCTCCAGCACCACCAAGAGCGGGGTGTCTCTCCTCTCCAGCTATGCCAAAGAGGCCCCCGTAGTGGTGGTGGTGGTGGTGGTGGTGGTGCTGCTGTTGCTGCTGCTCCTCTTCCTCCTGATCGCTGGGCTTCTCCTGCTTGATGTTCACCAGGGAGTGGAAGAAGCCCCACGGGCTTCTCTGGGCCGAGGAGGAGGACGAGGAGGGCGCCGTGAGAGGGAACCCCGCCGCTGGCTCTTTCTTAAAAGTCATGCCCTGAGGGTGAGGAGGCGGAGGGGGGGCCGGGGACTCCGTGGCCGTTGTGGTCGTCGCGGAGGAGGAAGACGACGAGGAGGAAGACGAGGAGGAGGCGGTGGCGGAGGCCGGAGTCAGCCCACCACCATGCTGCGGGGGCGCGGCCGGCCGGGTGAAGCTGGTGACGGGCGGCAGGCGATGGTTGAACATGACCATGCCGGGGGGGAAGGCGCTGGGCTCCATCGCCGCTGCCACCGCCCTCTTGGGAGCGCCGCCGGCGCTGCTGCTGCTGCTGGCGCTCCCGCCGCCGCCCAGGAAGCCGCTGCTGAGTTTCATACTCCCACCGGGACGAGGAAAGGAGCCGGGAAGGAGAAAGGGGACGAGGGCGGGGAACAGGGCGACGAGACGAGGAGGCGGCGGCGGCGCGGCCCTCGAGGGCTGCTCTCTCGCCGCCGCGGCCGCTCGCTTTTCACTCACTCACTCACTCACTCACCCACCCGCCGGTTGGCTGGCTGGCTGGCTGGCTGGCCGCCCGCCCGCCCGGCCCGCGCTGGCTCCGCTCCTCAGCGCCCGCTAGCCCGACCGTCGCGGCAGCCGCCAGCCAGGCGCATCCTTCCTCTCCTCCTCCTCCTCCTCCTCCTTCCTCGCCTCCGCCCGGCCCGGCCCAGCCTCGCCGCCGCTGTTTCCTCCGTTACGGCCGCCGCCGCCTCTAGTTAAAAATATCGCCGTCTCCGCTCCACAATGGAATTAGCAGAGCACCCCCCCGAGCCCGTCAGGCCTTCACTGCACATGCGCCACGCGCGGCATGCTGGGAAAGATTGCCCAGTCGGGAGGGCAGCCGCGGCAGCCGCGTTAGGGGGAGAGGGGAAGGCGCAGGCGCGAGTTGGACCCCCTCGCCTGCTCGGTCGTCGGCTCTTCCTCTCCCTCTGTGGTTGCCTCACCACGGTGCCAGAAGCGGCCTCCGGGCTGGCTCCTCGGTGGCACCCACTCCGGCAGTGGGGTACCGTGGTCCCCCTCCGCTTTGCTCGTGGCGAATTGGCCCCACTGTGCAGTATAAACTCAGCTATTTCTCCCGCCCTGGCCGGTGTGGAATAAATGGGCGCGGGGACCCAAAAGTAACGTAGGCCATTTCCACACTGCACTCTTATAGCGCGATTATACCACTTTCAACATCCTATGGAATCCTGGGGTTTTCAGGGCAGGCCGCTCCCTAAACTGCAAACCCCAGGATTCCATAACATGTTGAAAGTGGAATAATCGCGCTATGAGAGCGTAGTGCGGGAATGGCCGCAATCAAATACTAAACATATGTGTGTATAGGTGATTCAAGTCACGTGTCGACTTACAGAGACCCCCATCCCTGGATTCACTGGGTTTTCTTAGGCAAGAAATATTCAGATGGTGTTGCCAGTTCCTTCCTCTGAAAGCCAGCTTAAAGCCCCCGGTATGCGTTGGCGGTCTCCCATCCAAGTATTAACCAAGGCTGACCCTGCATAGCTTCCCACGTCAGACAGAATACACTATTTTTGCGGCGGGGTTAGGCTTTTGCAGCAAAACGAGCAGCCCCGTGTCGCCTTGAAGATCGTGGCGCTGTAACAAAGGTATGAGTCTTCCAGGTGACACAGGTCTCTGACTAAGATACGTGTCTGCATACGTTCCACAAAACGTGGGAGGAGGAAATTCACGCAAGGGTCGACTAATAAATACCCCAGTTCCTAATCATTGGTTAGTCGAAAGTTAGTCCCGTTGATTTCAAGTGGGTGGGTGTTATCAGAGCTTTAAATGCTTCAGTAATTAATCAGCATGTTGGCAAATGACCAATGGCCAGCGTTCAGGTTGTTTAGGGGAGAGAAGGGGCGAGACGTGAGACGCTGCCCGCAGTCAACTCTTGACGTCGGCGACTGAGTAACCTCCTGCATTGCCAAATACTGCTTGAAATGTTTAAAAGGCTGCCGTCGGGTTACAGCTGGATACCGACAAACGCTTCCTGACTGTAAGGCCAGTATTGAGCAAGAGATCGAATTAACGAAGGACGTTGTGAAATCCTCTCTTCCAAAGGCAGGATGAGTTTATCAGTGCCGGCTGGAAGTCCCACGGGTTCCCGTAGCTGCTGTTGGCTGAATCCACTTGGAATCCTCAACTTGGCTGGGGTCCACAAAAACTCATAGAGCAAGCTTTTGTATATTTTGCTTTTGCTTGAAAGCGTTTGCTCTAATACATGCCTTAGTCTTTAACATGCCACTGGATTCTTTCTTGTTTTTGCAGCAACAAACAACTTAGCCCTTCGGAATTCTTTTAGTCAAGTTCCTTTCACTTATCTTTCAAACCACATTCATTGTTGTTGTTGTTGTTGTTGTTGATTCCATTCATTTTATAAGCATGCCTGTTTAAAAAATATACATGAGATCTAAAAGTAAATCCCATTTCCCAGCTACACACTAAACATTGCACACACCCGTTTATTCAGAGATGGTTTCATATAGCAGCATGCAATGTGCATTTTGGAACTGAAAACTCTTCAGTGAAAGGTGCTAGATTATCTCTAGACTGCAAATGCTGTGGCACAGTAAATTGAAATATCCATTTATCCATAGTAATGGAAATATCTTTACAGTGTTCTTACCTGATCTGTACTTTTAAAAGTTATTCTCGCTACATTCCAAGAAGGATGCAGAGTAAACACAGCCTTTTATAAAATTATATAAAATTACAATAAAAGTTTGCAGTGAGTACCAACAATCTTCAATGAGTGCTACAAAATGGCAATATCTTTCAAGCTGGTGCAATGTTAAGGCAATCATAAGGCAATATTAAGAACATTTTTTTCCATTTGTTGGGGGTGGAAAAATCTTTCTCTTTTCAAAACTTATGAGAAGCTTGTCAAATAGTTATCTGTTCCTAACACATCCATGTGGGAAATAATGCACTTAATTATACATTTTTTTTATTTTCTGTAACATCCTTTATTGTTATTCATGAAGTTAGATATATTTCTGTTGAAATCAGTTCCACATCTAAAGCACAACTCCTGCTTTTGTTTTTTAACATCTCAAGGCCTCTAAAGGAGAAAAGTATAAGGAAATTTTGCAGTACTAGAGCCTATGTTATACACATAATAGTGGACTGGTTCTTTAAATCTGATCATTCGAAACTCTAAGTCTATCACTATCATGGTCAGACATTATTTCATTATTGTGTTTGTTTATATACAGTTCACTTTGCTGAATGTTCAGCATTCATTTTTCTTTCACATTTTTGCTTGTGGAGATATGACGATAACAAGTTCTGTGCAAATGGTTCATGAAGATATTAAACCTGGTTCTTTCTGTTGTGCTGGCTATTACAAAGGCACTGGGTTAAATAACAAGCACTAGACACAATTTTTTAATAATATGAAGCTGAACATAATATTATTAGAGTTAAATCACATTTTATTATATTATTTAGGTTCTACATGTTCTGCACTGATATATGTATATGCACATTCATACACCACAACCTATAACCCTGTAATCCTAGTCCTGTTCACCACAAAAGTTCTGGATATGGGCCTAGTAATGGCTTCTATATTTAATCACATTACTTATATACAGGAAAGTATATTGACTTCTTATCAGTTAACTAGACTAAAATTAGATTAAAATCTAGACCAGAGAATCAAGTTGAAGTTGATGTCCATGCTGGCAGCTAAAGATAATACCTGTATTAAACAAAGGTAGTAATGTTGGTCCATGAGAAGAAGAATCACAGTTTTAGTTTGTACTTAAATGAACAAACTGTTATCAGGGTGCTATCACACAAGAAAATGTGTATCATTTCTTTCAAAATAATCACACACACATGCACTTGGCAAAATATACATAAACCCTTAAGTGACACTTGGAAAAAAATAGCTTAACGTACCTTCACTAAATAACTTTGCCATTCTGTTCACTGAGATTAAATAGACCTAGAAATGCTGTATAAACTTTCTCTTGGGAGAAACAAGAAACTCAAATTGAGATATATTTTTTAAAATTTTTGTCTTTACCCAAATAAAGATACCCTGGGGTGAACCAAAAAGCTCCCTACATTACTGTCCATTACTGTACACTAACAAAAAAATATTCAATTTATTTATAAAAAAAGGTGCAGTGACCTGTATGTAATTACTTGGCTGTAAGTCCAATTCATCTTGGTGGATCTGGTAATCATAAATACAATCAGAATAGTAGGATTAGTTTTCTCTCCCATTCTCCTCTTTGTATTTTGCTACTAAACAAGCTACCAGGTTTATTTTAATAAAAATGGTTTCAACTTTTGTTCCAAAGAAGTTTACAATGTATGGTTTCAAATCCATGTAAATCTCTTAGGAATCTCTTAGGTGTGTCAAAAGTAACATCTCCAGTTGCTGACCAAGGAAAGGTTTCTCTGCAAACAAAGGTGATCAGATTAACTTACACAAGCCTGGCTGTTATACTCACAAAAGGTTGAAAGAGGAAGAAAAAAACAGTCTATCAACATATACCAAATGGGACAAGCTAGAGTGTAATGCATTTTGCAAATCTGCATGCTGTTCAGAACCATTACTTCTTACACTTTGTGACAATATAAACGCAACCCGACCTGACTCCCCCCCTTAAACAATATGAGAAACTTCATCTTTTTACTGCATATAAACGGTAACCTGATTTGGGGGAAGTTTTTAAGACTGTCAGGTGTAGCGAAGTGTTAAAAAGAAAGACCAGGAATTCAAAAACTTAAAGCAGCAGTAAAATATTAGTCAATGTCTGTGAGAAATGAGTCTGTCCCTTTATTCAGGGTGTATGTGTTTAATGGTAAGCTGGGATGCATATAAGCTAGTCCAAGCATGAAGGGCAGTAGGACACTCATATGGAAAGCCAACTTTGTCCCTCAGTTATCAAGATAAGAAACCTGTCATTTCTCTCATTCACTCTGTCAGCCTTGAGATACTCTAAGCAGACTTACCTCTGTGTTGTACACCCCATATATCAGGAAGATGAAGAGACCCTGTAAAATAAAATGGAGGGAAAAAGCTGTTAACTCTAATCATTTCAGCAGTAGAAATACCTGAAATAAACTTTCCTGGGAACAGACAAAAGAAGACACACTTCATCAAGGTCAATTTATTTTTCTATTTTTCAACATTATAAGCTGTACCTTGAGCATTTATTTGATAACGTGGGAGTACATTACCTACTGTACTTGTGCTGCTGCTGAACAATTTGGCATTAAAGACATCAAAACTCTCTAATGTTAATTAGAAAAAAATGCATGTGAAATCTAAGTAGTCATTAATGTGCACATTATGAAACATCAGAAACAGTTTTTTAAAAAATAAAATAACAAGCAGATCTTTGTATTTTTAAATACCTAGTAAAGCACTTGGTTTCGCATCTCATTGCTGCATTCACATAAGATACAGGAGCGTGTAATATTTAAATATGTATTAAATAGTGCTTGCATAGCTTATCTTGCTTGGTGATATCTAAAAGTATTTCAGAGATTTTAATATTAAAAGGGGGGTTAATACAGTTTGTTTTCCCCCTTCAATAGTTCTCTCTATCCAGATTAAAAGGCATCAAAAACTAACAGATTTTCAGTAAAGACACACTTCCCAAACTTTAGTTTCCATAGACTACAGTAGATTTTAGCAACCTTAGAATAAACAGATGACGAATAATTTCCAAGCAAAAGGGAAACTTGAACTCTGCTCCATACACTTCTTCAAGCTGTGCAAAATGGTGCTAAGTCTACTAAACAGGCAAAGTATCATAACAGTTTAAAACGTACACTAGCAAGTTGTTGATGTTTCCTTAAAATTTCAGTATTTTAATCATGTGTCTTTCTAGTCATCTTAACATTTTATAGACAGCCCCATACACAAAATGAGAATGGTGTCATTAATTCAAAGCTCTCTTACAAATTGCATGACTGTCTTCCATTATATGGCATTTTTTATTTTCTGTGCTACATCTGTCCAAGCTGCAGCAGCACAATGTACATATTTTCTAAAAACAAAAGAATGAATCAGCAAGCTAAATGCATCAAAAATCTTAACTCAGTTTAACATTATTGCAGTATATTTGCAATCACTTGAAAATCAAGAGGCAATAACCTGAAGAAAATTTTGTAGAATCACTTTTACTCAAAGGAAGCACTTTGCAGAAGTTTTAGACATTTGTCACCTGAAAATGTGCTCACTGTTTAAAACAGTGCTCTGTCTTGCACATGCAACCACAGTTGTAGTTGCCAGTCAACAGGAGTATATCCTGACTAAAACACAAAGGTTACACTTCATCTTCATAACATTATTATCTTGTTCTTCCTTGGGTCTCCCAGCTTTGACTCTGATTTTGCAAAAGGAAAAAAAAAACTGGCAAATTACACCATCGTTGGTAGAAAGCTTATAATATAAATGATGTGACATGTATGTACCTTGAAGAATACCATTTGTGCATTACAGTTGTCCCCAGGTATACTTAAAATAAGTTCCCCTGAGTTAAACAGGACTTCACATCGGTAAGGGATTGCAACTGTAATATGGGGAAGATCTCTCCCACACATACATCTCTCTGAGCTATCTAGATGAAGCTGTTTGCAGTGACTGAATACCTTAATTGTGTTCAGGATCAAGGTGTTATACCCAGATATCCAATTGGTGGTGTCTTCCTACTTGGAAATGCATGGGATTTCACCCTTCCACTGATAGATGCCATGTCATGTCATAATTCTCAATCATTACATTTATTGGGATTGGGGTACACAAGGAACATCCCCAGTGAATTAGGCATGTTGTCAGTACTTCCTTCACACAACTGAATTTGCTTAGTAGCAGTAAGCCCTTATTTGAACACATGGAGCAGCCAAATGAATATAGAGAACTGCCCTGAGAAGCATTGTTGTCAGGTTTAAAGGCTGAGGTTTTTTTAACATTTTAAATCTCAAACCACCTCTCAAAATAGTTTTTGTTGCTCTGAGCTCCTGTTAGTATAAATTATTCTATCTACATTTGATACTGAAGTTTTGCTTTGTGCATAGCTTACAGCTTTCTGATTAAATTGTAATGCAATCTGCCAAAATATATATCAGACGTAGCATTAAAAAGTGAATTTCTTTGCAATCAATGAGGAGGAAGGTGGCAATCATAATGATACATTTGGCCACATTTGGTGAAATCAGTGAGCCATTATTCAGTCTGTACACACATGGGATTGAGAGTAAGACTCATTGAATGCAGTGATACTGACCTACAATTTAACCTATATAGAACCAGTCTGTTGACTTGAAAAAAAAAGTAGATCAGTGACCCTATGCTAGTGTAATGGCAGATACAAATGCTAGAGTTAATAAGAAAAAAAAATCTGAATACCTTGTAAAAATGTGCATTTCAGCAGATACAGTAAAGATAGGGAACATATAGCCCTCCAGACGTGGCTGGACTAAGACTCTCATCAGCTCTAACCAGGACACCCAATTGTGAAAGATGATAGAAATTATGATTCAATCACATCAGAGCAGGCCAAACATTCCCAGCTTGTGAGACGCTGCTTCTCATAACACTCAAGCCTTCTAAGATTCTCTTGTAAAGGATGCTTTTAAAAGGAGGATGCCATATTGTAAGATGTCCTGGTTCAGCTAGTTCAGCACTGTCCATAGTATCAGTGGCTCTCCACTAATTCAGGCATGGTTTTTCTTGTCCCACGTGAAAATGCTAAGGCCTGAACTTGAAATCAAAATTTCCAGGGCAAAATCTATGTTCTGCTACTGAGCTATAGCCCTTCTCTGAAGAATATGCCTTGGGAATCCAACATAGATTTTCTACTGTATTTTACTGTTAGATATTTACAAGATCAGAGCACTCAGTGGGATTTGGGAATAATAACCAATTAATTAATCCAAGGGGTGTTTTCACCCAGAGTGCCCATTATGTGTCAGCTCACATTTCTGTTGTCCAGAATAATTTCTTGATTGGCCAGGACACAACATGGGCTAACTCGTGTTGAGAAAGATGAAAGACACACAGGGACATCTGCATCCATTAAAAACAGCAAGGTGGTACGTTCTTTTAAATGATTGGATCTTTAACCCTGCAATATCCCTGATTGTTCGTACGCACCTTCTGTAGACTCTGTCGAATGGTTCTATCTACTCAATGTAATTCTCAGCTGCAGCTTTAAGCGTGAATCTTTACAGTCAAACTTGCTGTGTTCTGCAGGAATCTTTAAACCAGTTTCTTTGTTTTTCAGCTTTCCAAACTTGTTGCTTCACAGCCGTTGGGCTTAACAAGCTGAAGGGAAAATCACCTGAATAATACGTCACCTCATAGGTATGAACCGTGTAACACGGACACTTCATCCCAGATCATTTGCAACAGCTATTCACCATCTGTTTACATATCCTTTAATGCCTGGCAAAGCAATTACTTTGTAGCCTGTTTACTTATTTTATGAAGATAAGCTAGTAGTTTCTATAACAAAACAAAACAAAGACCCTATATTAGTCATCCCAAAGAGTAACCAATTCTTCATGTTCTGATCTGTGCCTGTTGCAACCAAGATAGCTGAAGGGTCAAACTAAATATTATGGCAGCCAGTGAAGGTGCCCAAACCCATGGTGGCAAATAGAAGTGCTTGCAAGAGCAGTTTGGTAAATTTTATTGATTGATATAGAATATCTGAATATTGCCATGCATGGTGTATTGTTCTTGTTGTGTGCTTTCACATCATTTCCGATATATGATCACCCTAAGGGAAACTTATCATGGGGTTTTCTTTGTTCAGAACAAGCTTGCTGATGTCTTCCTCTGAGTCTGAGAGAATGTGACTTACCTAAAGTCACCCAATGGGTTTCCATGACTGAGTAGGGATTTGAGCCCTGGTGTACTAAAGTCCAAGCCCAGCATTCAAACCACTACATCATAATGCTTCAGTAATCATACTTTGGAACAATTCACATTAAAAACAAGGAAGATAGGAATCTTTGGTCATTTCCGCACTACACTGTTAGAGTGCGATTATTCCGTTTTCAACATCCTATGGGATCCTGGGGGCTGAAGTTTAAGGAGGAGCATTTAGAATTCTCAGCCAGAGAGCTCTTTGGCCTCAGTAAACTACAAACCCCAGAATTCCACAGGATGTTGAAAGTGGAATAATAGCACTATAATAGTGTAGTGTGGAAATGGTCTTTATGTTTAACTGTCCTCTGCAAATCTGCCCCCCTCTCCCCATGACTGTTTGGCTTCAGCAAGGCTTAGCTTCCATTAAGAAGCCTTGGGGGCATGGCTGGCTGGGAAAGAGAACATGTGGAGAGGGAAATCTAAGCAGTTCAGCACTCTGTGCTGCCCACCAATTCTAGTCAAATGCCCCACTTGCCAGACATTTTTGTGTGCTTCCTTTACAAAATCTGGAAATATTTATTTATTTTATTTCCTCATCTTCTGAGAAAGTACCTGGACAGCTGACAGCACGCTCAGAAAGCTATATAATATAGGGAATGGAAAGTATAACTAACAACCAATTACTCTAAGTAAGATCAAAAAACTTAGAATATACCTAACACTTCAAACAACAAGGAAAATTAAAAAAAATTAAAACCATGAAAGCCCCAAGAGCAAAACTGGCCATTAAACTGGATGTTACACATTAAAAGCCCATTGAAATGATGTTGCCTCCAAGTGCTAGGGAGAAAAAGGGGGAAAGGAAGATGGAGCCTAACAAATTTCACAAGCTCCAGTGCTCATGTATCAAATACGATGTGATGGCACCAAAAGCAAGATCTCTGGTGGAGTTTCCAGGGAGCTCCATAAGAGAACAAATGGTCCTGGAGGTAACTAGCGTATACACTACACAAACAGCTGGAATCATGCAGCCTCCCAGGTAAAGTTGGACAGGTAAGCTTCCAGAACTCTTCCCCAAAAGCTATGCTGAATGGTTCTTGCAATCCAACTACATCTGAAGGGCCACACAATTCCATGTCTGCTCTACACTGCAGACCATTTTCTTGTAAAGACAACACTGTCACAATTTTCTGTGTGTCCTTTTTGGCCATGCAATTGTTTTTCCATGATGAGCATACATCACCAAGCACCATCCTTTCTGTTTAAAGCACTTGCACCATCGAGCAGTGCACTATGCTGTTGTCGTAGGAGAAATTAACAGTGTTTTGAAGACCACGGGAGAACATTTGTATCACCTTTTAATTTTCTATTACCCATTGTCTTACTTTTGTTGCATTAGAAAATAGTTGTAAGAGGAGCCTGGCTACTTGAGGATTTGTGTTGTGCACATACACATCAGGCACCAGGACAGGTCTGCATCATTTTCTTGGAGAAGAGGGTTTTTGGTATGAATGCTGACAGTCAAGTCTTTTCTTTTGCTCTATATCGCATTGTAAAAGATATCTTCCCCTCATCCTACCACTCAGAAGAGATGTGCTTCACTGTCACTGTTTCATGAAGATTTTCTCTTCAGTCTCACAGCTCCCCTCACCCCAGCCTAATTTTGGAGCTATTTTGACTTTCTAGATTTTCTTTGGTGCTCCTGGTGTCCCGGGGTTTCCCCTTCATGTCTGCTTCCTCTTCAAGCATTCCCCTTCCACAAAGCAGCATGCTTCCTTCTCACACTCTGCCCCCAATCCTCAAGCACATTTCTTGCTTTGCTTAGCACTTCCCAATACCCACTCACTCAGGTGAAAGCACCACTGAAAACAATGTGACTGACTTCTGTATAGACAGCATTGTTAGCTTCCTTGCGATTTTTTTATGGGAAAAGAAAGGTTGAGGGAAAGGAAGAAAAAGAATAATTGTAGAAATCTGAAAAAGATATTCCAAACTTATTTCTGTTAATTAAGGGGGATGAAGGGGGGAACACTGAATTCACTCCGTTAAGGCAGGAAGTGTGAGGAGGATGGGAGAAAGCCTTTCAGAGTAGAGCAGGAAATTTGCCAGGGAAGTATGATCAAGTGAAGGCCTCCCCATGTCCATTACATCTCAATGGCTACACGAAAGAATGTGGTATGGCTAATATTCCCTCTTCTCCTCAATGTCACTGCTATTTCTTCTCCCACTTGTGGGGCAGCAAAGATATCCCACTGTGCACAGCTCCACAGGATCAATTTTTTTGCAGGAAAAAATTAATAGCAAAATGTGCAGTTAATTGAAGCTTCAGAGGCATGTCAGCACGCTTTGAAAAGTAGTATTCACATAATTAAATGGTGAGCCAATGGAAAGCAGACCCCCTCTTTCCTCTTCACAGTCCCACCATGTCCACCAAAGATGAAAGCTGAAGGTTCTGAAGAAAGGGTCCGAAACTGGTCTTGCAGATTGAAACCACACCCAAAGATAGGTTTTAACAGCCCACAGCTTCTCCATCATGTAGTCACTGCTAGAGGGGCAACCTAATAAAGAAAAAGCCATCATGAATCTTCATCATCAACTTCATCATCATTGCTTTATTTATCTCCTGCCTTTCACCCAGACTGGAACTCACGGTGGCTTACAAGAAAGTGAGAATGATAATGAACACACATAGAGTTAGAAATTTACAAAAGATGAGGTTAAAATAGAGATTAAAATAGTATTAAACTAACAGCAGAGTTAAAACCATTTAAAACATACCTTTAAAACAAAGATTAAAAAGAGTACAGCACCACAAAAGCCCTTCTCTTATTACCAATCAATTCCCAAATGCTTGCTGGAATGAAAAGGTTTTAAGCTGTTGCTGAAAAGACAGCAAAGAAAGAGGCATTCTGACTTCCCTAGGGAAGTATGGGAGCTACCACAGAGAAGACCCTCTCCCACATTCTCACCACACTCACCTGTGAAACAGTAGGACAGAGAGAAGTGCCTCCCCTGAGGATCTTAAAGCTCAAGAAGGCTCATATGGAAAGATGCTACTCTCGAGATAGTCTGGTCCTGAGTCATACAGGGCTTTATAAGTCATGAATGAGTCATGAATGCAAAATACTAGACCAGGGGGACAGAAACTGTGTGAACTGGACTAAGTTTGGCAAATGTAGAATGTGTACTGCTTGCAAAACAGGTATTCTAGTGAAGGGCAAAGGCTAAAGTATAGCCAAGATATAACTGACTTATAGGATCAGACCTCAATCAAAAGTACTGGCAGTACTCTGGCCTTCAAAGACTGTCTTCAAAGCCATCCCCATGCAAAATGCTCTGTAATCCTACTTGCATTATATGCATGGTAATAATCTAGACTGGAAGCATCCAGAAAGGCCACAAGTGGTGCTAAAAAAACCTCCTAACAACCATTACCACCTGAGCAGTGATGTTTTCAAAACCCAGTCATTCATGGAAATACAATCCTACTCAAACAAGTTGAACCACCTCAACTAAATCACTACAGAACGTCTATTTTTTTCTGGTCTATGTCTGAGTTCATTCACCGTCACCCAGTACTAAATAGGCTCCAGGAACAAATTATTATTTCCAGTGCAAGCTAGAGATAGATCAGTGTCTTGTCTGCATTCTAGCATCATCACAGCTAAAACTTCTGCATGGTTTCATCTGGATGCTGAAAAGCATGAGTGACAAAGTACATATTTGTGGTACCCTGCAGAAAGCACAAGGTGGTACCAGAGCTTGGAAATTACAGGTAGCAATGTTACCTGCAAGGCATTATCTAAAGAATGGGTAATAAAGAAATTGCCAACAGTGGTCCTTCTAAGGCTATTATTTTTAAGGCTATTATTTTTATATAGTGAGAGCCAGTGTAGTGTAGGTTTTTTTCCCTTTTATTGTGAATCACATACTTAATGTACATTGATATTGTATTACAATGTTATTACAAGGCTTCTTTTTACCAATTGCTTTTTCAACCTATCCAAATCCCTCCCCACCGCCCAAACAGCTGACAGAAGATCAAGATCTCATTTGTATCAAGAAGCCTTTTCAGAGATATGAGATATAATCTTAATCAAATTTATCACATCTTCATACCCCGATTTTTCTTTTACTTTCTCAATCAGCATTTTCCAGTTATCACTCCATGATTCTTTACTATATTGTCCACTATACTTTAACATTCTTTCCCTAAGAAAATCAAATACAGCTTCTTTTATATATTTTAACATATAAAACTGTGCACTATCATGTTTCGAGCATTGGACTATGATCCTCCAGAGCAGGGTTTGATTTCCCACTCAGCAATAGAAACCCACTAGGTGACTTTGAGCACAATAGGTTCACTTTAGGATGCCATAAATCAGAAACAATTTTAAGGCACACAATTGAAGTTAATGTAGTAATGTAGTTATTCACCCTACATTACCTCTCTGAATCACCTTTGATTTTAGAAAATAAGCGGGATCATGCCTGATTAAAAGTATTTGGATGACACGGTAAGAGTGGGAAAATATTTTGCCTGAAATGGCAGCTGCCTATCAGAGGAAACAACATTCAGAGTTGATTAGTTATGTGTATATGTATACATTTAAATATTTCTACCTATCCTTTGTTGTGAGACCTCAGGGTGGTATGCAGCTAAATCAATATAAACACTTCAAAACAAGTCCCATTAATAAACAACAGAATTATTTAAATAGGATAGAAGTATATTAAATAAAACACCAGGTTAAGACAACCAAAAAGACTAAAACAGTCAAAACCACATACATATACTTTAAGAAGTAATAAGATTAGACCCTAAAGGCTTTAAGAAAAAGCCGTGTTTTAACTTTGTACCTGAAAGAGACCTTCAGGGGGAAGATATTTCACAAATGGAGCACCACAGCAGGGAAAGGCCTTCTTCCGTGTCCTTCTGTGATATAGTATCATTCTCAATAGCAGGACATGGAGCAGAGCCCCACCAGCAGATCTCATTTCTTGGGCAGGTTTATATAAGAAGAGATGTGTTACCCGGAAATTTTGGGGTTCCTAGAGGGATGCCTTAATGTGCTACTCTTGATGAGGAAGGTAAACTCAACAGAGCACAAACAATAGCAATACGAGATGCAGGGTAACCTAGTGACATCTTTTACCCAATTTTTTCAGGGTCAGGCCAAGCCAAAAAACACACAAAAAGATCCAATAAATGATTTTATTGAATGGAAGTCTCACGCATCCACGCATTCACTCATACATGTATTCAAGCCCTATAGAAAGGCAAAGAGTGAAAATTTGATAGAGGAACTATCAGAGAATTCGTAGTTTGGGTGATACTGCACCTTTTCCTGAAGTCCTTGGTCCAAGAAAGCAGAGAAAGAGGTAAAGTTCAGCGAAAGGACACCGAGGGCACTCAGCTGCCGGGAGGAAAAGTCTGTACGTATGACCAGGAGTTATCCAAAGAACCAGCAAAAAATGGGGACTATTTGTAGGGAAAATGTACCTTAAGGGCAAATTCTCTCCTGAGGAGAACAAAGGGGATGGCAATGAATAATCAACTCCACACCAGCACCTTCTTTGATATTAGAAGATAGCAAGGTGTTACCAAAGTGCCGCTTTGAGTTGCGGTGTGAGTTTATGCAGATGGTCCTTGCCTGATAAGGTTTTATTGCTACCAGCGCCCAACTTGTGGGAAAGCACCTTAATCCCTTCAAGCTGGCTCCTCAAAGGCTGAGGACCTTTTGTCCACTATGGGTTGGCACAGCTTGAGGTCTCCTGTGGTTACGTGATGGGGGAGTTTACTGGCCTGACCTGGTTTTCCAATCATATGACCATTGCTGCCTACGTGCTCATCCGGGTGACTTCTCTGGTGTAGTAAATTATATTTTATATCAAAGTTGTAGACCCCAGGACAGAGTTTACCAATGGGGCAACAGATGCTCCTTCAAGTTTCAAGGTCCCAAGCCTTTGGAAGACTTACTCTTTAGGATGACAAATCTCAGAATACACTAGCAGGTATAACCATGGAGTTGTACTTCAGAAAAGTAATGCTGGGATAGACAGATCAATGGTCTGACTCCATATAAGACAACTTCTTAAGTTACTTTTATTATTAGTCGGAGTGTGGTCACAATGGCAAAAGTTATTAATAAGGAAGAACACACAAGCCAAGAAAGACTGGAGTAGTTTGCCTTTGTCTGAGCCTATTGGGATGGGCAAAATTCTGCCCTCTTCTCTCTTCTCCCCACTGCTGATTTAACCAAATGCAAACTACCTGACCAGCATAGCTGTGGATTTGTGGTCCAAATAAAGCACTTTTCCTGGGCTTCTGGAATACTGTTAATGCTGGCAAACCTTCTATACAATAGGCTAAAGCGGCAATGAGCTAAAATCACTCATGAGAAGTTCACCTCATCCTTTGCAAGGAATGTATAGTAGCAAATTGTGTACCATTGCTTCTAAACTATTCCCTGCTTCTCTCCCTTGAAATATCATCTTTAGCATTTTATCTCAAAGAAAAAGAGATTTGCTAGTCTAAAAAAATGGTTAGGTTGATTAGATATCCTCAAAATGTTAACCTGAGCTAGGATGCTGCAATATTTATTTTAATTGTATGTTAATTGACCAATCAGTTAAAAATAAGACATTTAAGACACTTGAAAGCCTCGTAGCAGTTGACAGCTCTAACTTTAATGTTTACATTTTTCAATTACTAAAAATAAAACAGGAAGGAAACATGCAAAATCAGAATTTCACCCTCAGCAAATAAACTATTGATATGAACAAATAAATACCGTTTTAATGTTGGCATCTAATATTAACAACCTAATAAAACTGTTTATTAGAGGAATAAGTTCCTACACTGAAAGATACTTACCGTATATACATACAGCATGGGGAGATAGACAAAGAAAGACAATACTTTACATGAAGACATACTGAATTCATTATGCTCATTTATTCCATGAACAATTGTGAAGGCACATTTTGCCTTAGAATTCATCAAATGGAATCTTTAAAAAAAAATCCCTGCTTAGATTCGGGAAATATTTGTCATATTATTTATACAAATAATACAGCAAAGATCACAGGAAATTGTATCAGAAGTTCCTCCTGATGAAAGTATAAAACATTTTACGATTTCCGTCTAGACTACATCCTCTAAGCTTTCTGTGTCTATGTATAAATGGGGACCTGGTCACTATCCTAAAATGCAGGCTCTTGCAAATCAAGTTAATGGGGAATTAACAGATGTTTCTTCATTTTGACAATAAAAAATGTTCAAAAAAACCACACAGAAAGACATGTTTTACAAATTAGATCTTGATGTTACATCTCAAAGTGAAAGCTAGAACAAGTTGTACAAGAACTCAAAGCTATAATAAATTGCACACGGTTGCAGAAAATGACATGAAATTACAAGAAATGTGCAATTCGCAAACATATGGATGAGGAACCTTCAACAACAACCAGTACCTAAAAAAGATATAAGTGCTCCAGGAGCACATAGGTTGTAGCAGATATCAGTGAACTAGTTTACAAAATTAGAAACTTTCTAATGAAAAGAAGCAACTTAAACTTATTTTAACTAAAGTGATTTTCTTAAGTAGGAATTTCAGCAATAACTTAATTCCAGAATGAAGTTATTAATTGCATTATTAATTAATTAAATGAAAAGCAGCACTAAAGAGGCAACAAATTTTACGTTGTCCAGCTGGTTTTATACCTGAGCCCTAGTTCATTTGAATTTTTTCAAAACTACTTGGTTTTGTTCATTTACTTCTTGATTTTTGTTAGTTTACAAGATCCAAACCACCTATTTTAATTCTTGATGTGAGTATGACCATTTTGTTAATTGAAGGCAAAACTGTTTGATGCCAACAGGTAATAAGGGCAGCTTGGAAGAGGCTGGTCTTCTTTGCATCCAGGTGGTTCTCCTATATTCTATAATGGAGATTGTATAGATACTCTTCCTCAGTTCCAGGAAATAGAATCTTTAACTTCTATATCCCGAGACATTTTCTGTGACCCGTGTGAGAATCTATAACCTATAAAAAGGGGTGGGGAAAGAGAAAATAAAGAGATAAGATAATGAAAGAGGAAGAAAGGGAAAGCAAAAGAAAGAGTTTTGCTGGAGGGAACGAGAAATGTGATTTTCAAAAAAAAAAATCATGTAGCTGATTCCCTCTCACCAAAGTTCAAAACAGGGACAGGTAGGAGGAAGTAAAATCATAGATGGTCTTTTTCAAAAGTTTCATACTGACTATAATTTTAGTGCAGGCATTTAGCATACATTTAAATTGCAGTATTACAGAAACATAATTTAGTTTTTCCCTCTTTGTAATATATTTGTAATTGAATTTTTTATTATTATTAATGATTCATTAAATATATAACCCCTTTTCTACTCACTTCTCCATCTGGAGGTTGAGGCAAACCTCACACGTATCAATGAGTTGCATGGCACAGATGTCTTAAACCATGCTCTGGAATCAAAGATAGCGCACCTATGATACATCATTGTCATCACTGCTTGCTCACTTGCCCTTGCTGCCGTATATATTAAGGCCATTTCTGCACTAGCCTGTTATAGCACGATGATTCCACTTTCAACATCCTCTGGAATCCTGGGGTTTAGAAACAGACAGTCCAGGTATCTGAGACCTCTGGGGAGCCAAGTCACTTGAGCATACAACTGATGATCCCACACTCTGAAACTTACACTGGGATGGTCACGCAACTGCCAAAACTAGAGCATAACTGTTTGTCTTAATTGGAATGATTAATATTCCTCACTGCAGTGACACCCAGACCCTTTCCGCAACTCAGCCATTTTCAGCGCTGGGGTTCAGTGCTCGCACAAGCAGCCTCCGGAGAGAGGCTCTTGCTTCCCTGCTTCTTCAACTCCACACGAGCTTCCTGCTTGTGCGAGAGCCCCACCTCTTCCTTTCGCAGTGCAGCCTGGGACCTTCCCAGGCTGCACTGAGACAGGAAGAGTAACTGGCCCGGCTCCCGAGGTTCCGCATGCAAGGCAAGTGCGCATGGGGCTCCGGAGCGATGTGTGACCACACAGCATTTTCAGCTTCAAGCTGAAAATGAAAAAATGCGTGCACAGTCCGTGTCAGGCCCTGGAGCGTTGCACAAATGTGAGTGCATCACGTGGACTGCTCCTCACATTTGCGTGACACTCAAGGGGCCCTTTCGCATCGAAAATGCCATGCGAAAAGGGCCCCAGTCTGGACTGTGACCAGACATTTATGGATACATGATAATTTCATATGTGGCGACTACAATAGTACCCAGGAGCAGGCACACAGAGCAGACTGTACAACTGCAGGTGCATAGCAAGGGCAGTGATATCCTTCTCCCTGACCTCACAAGAAACTATATAAACATGGTGGTCATTTGAAGCATCTGAATACATTAGAATACATTTCCTCTCATGCAGTGGCTATTGCCCAACAGGGCCAAGAACATTTGCATGCTGCCAAGTATGCAGCAGGTTGCAGAATGTCATCATTCATTATTAGAGCAGTGAAGTTCAACCACCATGTAACTCCACAGGCAGTGTGGAGGGTCTTGGCCCATGTGTCCTGAGTAAACTTGATGAAGAGCAGGATAACTAGTGTAATTAATAATAATACTAAATGGATTGTTAAGGTTGCAGAGTTATCCCAAATAGCTAAACTAATGTGGGTTTTAAAGGATAAGCCAACTAAAGGTTTCTTGAAAAACTGGAAACTGTTTATTGATGTTTTGAGCAATAAGAAATCCAACAATGTAATAATTTGTGGATACAGTTATTTGTAACCCTAGTAAGTTTGCTTAGTTGGATCTGTAATGATAGAATAATATTTTGTCTTTTTCTTTTTTTATTACAGTTTGGTTTGGGGAGGTCAGAGCTATTTTGTGTTTTAATAAGTTACTGTTTAGTTGGTTAGTAAATTAGTGTTTTAATGAGTTAGTGTTTAGTGTTTATAGTTCACTGTTTTAGTACTGTGTTTTAATTTTAGTTCATGTTTATGTTAAAAAGTTCAATTGATTTTATGTTATCTTGTGTTAAAAAAGAATAAATACATATATAAAAATAATAATAACACTAATAACACCATTTATATTTTCTTACTTTGTAGCAGTCCTGTTTTTCCCGCACCAAGAAATGCTGCAAACCAATGAAGTGAAAACAGCAGTGGAAACTAACAAAGAAAGCAGCCTGATCTTATCCTTCAGTCTGTCCATTACAAGTGTTGCTTATTATCACATTTCTAAAAAAAAACAAAAAAAAAGATTTAACTGTTGAACTCTGCACTGCTTTGGGCACTTCATAAAAAACGAGAAACAAAAAGGCAAAGAACTCAGAGATAAAAGGATTGTGAGGGGTGAGAGTTCATCATCTACCTTTTGTCTATTGTGGAGACCAGTGCCCAGGGCAGAGGGATAGTGAGATAGCTCTCTGGTGTATTGGGAACTGTTTGATATAAAAGATTTTCCAACTATATTCTGTTCTGTTCTCTCTGTTTGACATTTGTGAGATAAAGGTAGATTAAAAGTTAACCTGATCTTTTTAAAGTGTGGATAAAGTTTATGCCAGGTGTGGGCATGGGTGATATCACTTTTGTAACAGCTTCAACTAGCATCTTGTTCTCTGCCCTGACCCACTCACATCTCTTTCCCCAGTGGATATACATATGTCTAATATATAATAGAAAAGTTCATGTGTTTCTATTACCTCCTCTTTAGAGTGGTAAATGCTAATATTTTCTTTTTTAGAAGAGCTCAAATGATCCTTTCAAATAAGAAAAAATTACAGAATAATTAGAATACTTTTGTTTTCCCTCTTAACTCAGAAAGAAATACTTAGAATTCTTGCAGGGTTTCTACAGGGTTTTAAAAGTCAAACTTAAGTTAAATGTAGTTAAATTCAAAGTATTTAATGCTCACTGAGGCCATTTCTGCACGGTGTTAACACGGTGCAGAAACGGTGCAGAGCGTCCTCCAGAGAGGACGTCTGCACCTGGGAGTGGATTGGGTCGGACCTACTTACTGTAGATCCGCGCCTCAGCCCACTCCCGAACAATCTGAAGTAGTCGTCCAGTGTGCTTTTGAAAGACCGCTTGAAAGAGGCCTTTCAAAAGCATGGAGTGCGCCATTCCATTCCCGTGTTCTGGTGCAGATTTCCAGTGCGAGCACCAGTGCGAGCCTGCGATCTGCCAGGGGCGGGCTTTAGGCTGGTGAGCTTCAGTGGTTGGTGGAGAGCCTCCACCAACCACAAGCCACCATTTTCATCCCCAGAGCAGTGCAGAGCAGCGGTCACGCACTGCTCCGGACCAGCCTGGAGCCAAGCATTGAGCCCAAAGGTCTGGTAGTACCGGCACGGGGTGATTCCCTCACCCCATGTGGAAATGCCCTGAGTAATCTTACAAGCCTGGAACTTGGACTAACTTCAACTGTCAGAGACCAGAAGAAATTCCAACTCACCCTTCTCCCATCTGAGTTACTACTCCTCAGTTGGACTACTAATGCTATCACCCACAGGCAGTATGGACATTGATACCAGATCAAGTGCTAGGTTGGGAAGGGTGCTGGAGGTCAACTAAAGATTGATATTTGGACTGATTGATATTCTCATAGCATTGATGAAGTGATGTTCTTAAAACTGTACTATCACCTGACCCTTAAGGGTACCTGAAGTGCTATTATTTCTTCCTCTTATCCTTTTTCATTATTGCTACTAGTAATAGTAGTAGTATTTAAAAGAGGAATGGAAATTCCATTGATAGTAATCATGCATGTGTTAAATTAGGCAAAAATTCTAAAGAGCAGTGAAAGAGATCTGAATACACACACACACACACACACACACACACACACACACACGTCTCTGGAATGCCTTGAAAGACTGCAAATGTGTATTCAAAATACTTTCAATATACTTTAGAACAGCATTTTTCAAACATCAGTCACTTGGAGAAAGAATTTACATTCTCCGTGTGAACAGGAACTGGGGCTTTGCAGTATCTCTTCTTCAGACTTCTCTTTTTCCACTTGAGGAGCACGGAAATGGGAAAAGGAAGGGTTAAGCACTGCTATCTGTATGATGATTCAAAGCAACAAACATCTGAACAGAGTTACTGAGATTAATACATGTAGGGAAGAATGGAGCCAGCTCCTGAGAACATTGGTCCTACCATTAGGCAGAGTGTGGTAGCTATTTATTGTCCCAGGAGGTGGCACTTACTGGGTTTTCTGTCCTAGGTTCAAAAATTACCTTTGGGTACTAAGCACTTTAGCTTGGAGAGGGGGCATAATTTGCTATCCTGCCTTGGAAGCAAAATGTGGCTGGTTGTGAATAGTTCTCTTCCCACCACTCTCCTCTGCCTACATGTGTTCCTTTTCCATACTTCTCACATAATCTCTCTTCTCTTCTAATGAGTTCATTGCTGAAGAGAAGTTTGAACTTTGGGCCTCTAAGTTATTTCACAATTTATTCTCATACAGCTCCTTCTCTTAGTCACTACACTACTATTCCAGTAATTGTAAGATGGCATGTTTAAAAATTCAGCCATAGGACACAGGAATTTTGTGTAAAGCTCCATGACTTACTACCCAATGTGCAATATGGAAATGCAAATAGCACAAGGAGCGTTAAGAAGGAGACAACTTCTCCTCATCACTGATATGGGAAGGTGCTCTTCATTCAAAATCAATTTCACTTGGTGGGTTTCTATGTATATAAAAAAAGTAACTATTAATCACTTTTAGTATGTCTTTTTTTAAAATCTCTGATACACATACTTTGGCTGGTTTTCTTTAAAAGAAAAGCTCAGGGTGAAAGGTTATTTTAAAAGCTGTAGGCATTAAGGAAGGGCCAAAGAATTAAAAAAATTGTCATGAATCTACAAAAAATTCTACAGCTAATATGTATTACCATGTTTTAAAAATGTATAGTATTTCAGACAATTTTTTCTGCAATAAACACATTTTAAAAATGACAAATAGATATGCATTTCTGATATTTGGCAGATACACTTTAGGGCTATGGATTGCCAGAGATGTGTGTTTACTTATTTACTTACTTATTAAAATATTTGCATCCCATTCTATATCCAAGGATTTCGTGGGCGCCTTCCTTTCCCACTTCATGGGCTAAATCCAATTGTTAACTCCAAATAAAGAACTAGTGAGCCAATGTTATATATGTAAGTTGAGCTATCAAGTTCCCATTGATTCAGTAGGTCTATGTGTGGAATGTGGAAGTCACATTCTCTCAGCCTCAGAAGATGGTAATGTTAAACCCCCTCTAAACAAATCTTGCCAAGAAAACCGCATTACAAATTAACCTTAGGGTAGCCATGAATCAGAGAGAAGCTGAAAGCAAAGAAGAGGAAAAAGAAGAGAGGGAGGAGGAGGGGGAGGAGGAGGAGGGGGAAGGGGAAGAAGAAGAAGAAATACTAACAACAACAACGAATCTAGTTGGAACTAAGTTTGAGTTAGCCATATGTCTTTACCACAAGAACACCAGAAACTCACCCACAGTGCCACTGAAATTGTATAGCGGACCCTATCTTAAGAACACTTTTGCTCATGTTATCTATCCCCTACCCCAGCTCTGAATATTCAAAGATCTTCAGTCATTCAAAGTATGATAATTAAGCAAAATAAACAGCACCTGTCAGCAACAGCCAATGACATTTTGCTGCCTGAAGCAAAGAAAAAGATGCCACACACACACACAGGCACAGTTCTATGTACAAAAGCCAGTTGAACTGCTCATTGCTCTTGAGACAGCATCTGCCACTGCATAGCTCTCTTCTTGAACACCCTGTGACTGCCTCCCAATTTTTGCCACCTGAGACATCTGCCTCACTCTGTCTAATGCTAGTGCTGACCCTGGCACGCATCATGTTTCCCAGTTTAAAAATTATCCTGTGGCTGCAGGCTCTGCCCTGCTTTTCTGTGTGGAAACTCAATTGCCCACCAAAACCAAGTCACAAAACTTATTATTTTAATTAAATTTCTATTTTTTAATGTATTAGCTTGTGTTTACTCACCACTCTGTCTTGTAGGACAAGGTTAAGATAGGCAAAGCACAGACTTCCAGATTTTGTCAGGTTGCATCCCTGCCAACTAGGGATGATGGAGGTTGTATCCCAACAAATTCTGCAAGGCCACATTTGGGCCAACCTCTTCTCTATGGGCTTAAAGTACCTTGTTCTTGTGAAATGATTAAACTGGGCTGCATCAAGCTACCCTTGGTCTGTTGCCTGTACATCTGCTTTTCTCGCTGACATTAGTAGCAACTTGGGCAATGTAGACTGTGGAAATGAGGTAAAGGGACTACTAGACTAATCCACCCTGAAGTTGTGGCTGTTTTAAAATAAAATTAATTAAACTCATGTCACATTCAGTTTTAATTTTAGTTCCAGCAGCTCATTTTAGTGCTAGGGCTGATTTCTGGTTCTTGTGAAAATCTCTGAGTATGTGCATAGGGTTTACTTAGAGAGCTTAGAGAAGTTACTTTTTTGGACTATACTTGTCAGATTCCATCATCAAGCATGACCAGTGGCAGGCTGACTGAGGCTGTTGTCCAAAAAGTAATTTTTCCAAGCACTATGTTTCTTTTACCACTGAATAGCTGGCATCGGCATCCCTACCACTAGGCTTAAGATGACAAGCTTTCAAGGAAGGGGTTCTAGAAATCAAATGAGCTTTAGTCCCACCACTGCTGAGTTCATAAATTACATATTTCCTGGTTCTATACCACTCTTCTGATAGGTTTTTAAAATCTGCAGACTGAAACCATACACAGTTGACCTTCCACATTTGCTAGGGTTAGGGGGCACAGGACCCCCACAAAAATGGAAAAAATGCAAATATCAAAATGTATGTGCATGTCTGTGGGAAAGTGGGGTCAAAGAATGGTGGGGAGAACACCCAGGGTCCAAACCAGGTCAAGGAAAGGAAGGGGAAGAGGGGATGGGTCACCAAGGTAGCCCTATAGTTCCTCTCTCACCCATCTCCTACCTTGGGTGTGGAGAGGGGCATCAGGAAAGGGTTTGTGTTGCTGAGAAATTGGGGCAAAAACTGTTCTTGGCTGACCAGGCAGTGACTGATGGAGGAGGAGGGCCAGAGGAGGATTTTTAAAGGACTATGTGGCCTGATTGGAGCTGCCAAAAGGGAACTTTCCCCTAGGAAAGAAGAGCTGGGGGTAGCAGGAGCGGGAGAAACTTGCACATAATCAAATCTATGAAAGTCAAACCTGCAAATGTGGAGGGCCAACTGCATTCAGTGAGATTTACCTCAGAGTATACAGGCATAATATGTCACTGTAAAACAATTTTCCAGTGAAATGTCCTCCCACTGTCACTCAGCTCCTCATCTCCTACTCAGATGAAACAACATCCCAAGCATATGACCAAACAACATTCTCATGCTTGTTCCCTTCCACAGATTCATCCTCTCCCTGTGTATTTTACTTCAAGGTTACATCAAAGTTGGATGTTCTCAGTTTGTGTCACCTGTCAGTTGATATTATCACCCACATTGAGTGGGGCACAAACAGCATTTGGAGATAGCCCCCATGGAAAATGTAGCATCAGACCTACTCTCTTCTTACTAAAAAGAGCACCAACTAACATGGCAGTAGTATATCGGCTGTGAGGGTAAAACCCATCCAGATGCTAAGGGAAGGGAGTGTAAAAAGTCTTTTTCACTGGAGCATGCTTAATATTCCTGACCTGACACCTCTCAGCGTTACCGATAACGGACTGACAAGATGTTTTTGTGTGTTTTGCCTCACATTAAAGTACTAATTGTATTCACTGGGTAAACCATACACCAGGGTTTTCTGTGGCCAATGGACTGGGAACAAGAAAGCTGACTTATACGGTTACTCAGTTAACTAATAATTTCATGGTTAACTCATTATGGAGTGCTTTTGATAAAAATGCTACAGTACATCTATTCCCAGATTGTAGGGCTCTCACAGAATTCTCTGTGATTTGTTTATGATGTAGTGATGATTGACTCTGTCAGTTACTAATAAATGGTAAATAAAAAAAGTAACCTGTGATATTAAAGTACTACATTAGCTACATTGCGATTAAATTACAGTAACATCACCAGCTATAAACCTTTATAGAATCTTCTCAACCATGCAGTAATTCTCCTAACTATACGATTATGTAGAGCACAAATATTTCTTTGTAAGTCCGAAGCAATACATCAGGAGAGCATTTACTGCTAAAGCTAGATTGAGAGTAAATGCATCTTGGGTTGCTATGAATAAAAGCTCTAGCTTCTCATTACTTTATGACAAGACACAGAAATTCACTTTACTTTTCATTTAAGCTTTTCTGCTCCAGTTTATAGATGTATGCCTTCACGCTTTTATTCCCTTCTCGCTTCAGCCGTACGTAATAAATGATTATAAATTTTCACATTTGACCACCTCTCTGCTAGTCTCATGCTTAATGCACAAAGTTAGGAAGCTGCAGGTAAAAATTTCACAAACACTTTTATTTATGATGTTGTCCTTGGTAACGGAAATTTCAATGTACTGAAATGAAAAGTATGATTAAAAGGATACGACGACCTGACAAGGATAGTAGAGGGCAGCCTTCTATTTCCCACAGAAAATATATAATACTTTTTTGACATCAATTTCATAGAGAATAGACATGGGCTATTCATGAAAAAAAAAAGACACAAACATGTTTCTAACTTCAGCATGCTTGTCCCTTAAATGAAACTTCTGCCAAAGCCCATCGTGACAGAACTGATGAGCTTCTGATCTGAATATTATTCAGTGGGAATTATAACTAATTTTCAGCACATGTAAATGGCTACACAGAATAAGATAAACAGAGAAAAACTAAACTAGCCTTTAAAATCTGTTTATCTGGCATTTTAATATATTTGTTGTACAGCACCTACTTTTTTTTATGTTCTTATTGAATAGAGACGACAATGATGATGATTTAAAAATAAATGCCCCAGAAGTATTCTAGTACTGATAGCAATTTCCTTGCCCAATTTGCTACATATAGTAAAACAGATAAACATCAACTTAATGTCATTGACATATTTTATACATGTCACACATGAGTGTTTGTATGATTTTATGTCTTAACCACAGCTTATCTCTAATTATTATTTATTTTTCAAACTCATAAACACTCATTTCCACCCACTTTTAAGGCTGCAATATGTGCTCAAGGCTCTGAAATACGAGTGTTTAAAAGAGAGCTCTAAAATTGCTATCACACAGTACAATTCCCAAAGCAAAATCAAAAGGACCATAAGATCAGTTTGCTCAGGAGTTGCATTGCTCATTGTACGTTGCTTGTGGAACACTGACATCACTGTCAAAGTAATATATTTCTAGCCCAATATTATCTGGCATTCAGATCATATTCCCAGCAGTAGTGTTAAGCTGGATCTGCATGTATTTTCAATAAGTCAAAGTTTGTGCATGGGGTTTCATACCATCCTTCCAGATCGATATGTAAAGTGATCATCTTGGTAACAAAGAGATGGGTACCATGCCAGCCCAGAATAGAAACCACTTTGTACTCTATTGTTCTTGCAACCTCCCTGATGCACTGAGCTGGTTCAGTTTAGTTGCTAAGGGGGTGAACAAATGGACAATTTGAGGTTCAAATTCAGTGAGAGAAAAGAATGTTCATCTGTTTGGCTTACAGCAGGGTGGACTGAAGACTATAAAGATATTCTGAAAGTACAACAAAGAGTCCAGAGGTAAGAAGACTGAAGGAAGAATACAGAGTACAGAACAGAATGTGAAAGAGGGACCTGAAGGAAGGAATGGAGAGCTGAGAAAAAAGTCAGAGAAGATATAGCAATGATGTGAGTGGACTGTAATCAGAGCGGAGTCAGCCAAAAAATTCAGCCTCCGGAAGGCAAACTGAAACAAACTGAAACCTAAAGAAGCAAGAAAAAAAATCATCTAAAATGCATGAAAGTCTTAGCACAGTGTCGAAAGAACCATAATGTTACCACCAGTTGAATATATTCAGGGAAAATATGGCATCATAGCTTTAAAAAAAAAAAAAAGGCTTCCAGAGTTCTGCAGTATTCTTGTGTCACTGCTTATTCTTCGCTGCTAACTTCTGGCCAGCTTTCTTCTTCATAGCTCCTGCCTACTGGTTTCCTGATTTGTTCTTTGCTCATGGCCCATTCTGAAGCCTGGCTATGCTTGAATCCCATGTCAGGGAATTTGTTTGTTTGTTTGTTTGTTTATGATATTTATATGCTGCCTTTCTCCTAGAGTGGAACCAAAAGGTTAAAAACCTTAAAAAGCATTTAAGACAATTAAAAACATTAGAAGACATATACAATTATAAAAACCTACAACATTTTTAAGAAAGCATCTTGATAAATTAAAAGCTCACCTGCTTACATATTAAAAACTTGCTTTAAAAAAGATAATAAACAAGTAAACAACCAAAATAATTCTTGCCTCAGAATAGCCCAGCCCTTAAAAATTCAAACACAGTTAGCAGTAATTTATTCTCTGAACAGTATGAGAGGGCTCTACGTACGTTACATGTATATAAATGTTTTACCTGAGTGTAAAGAGGAGTCTTTACACTCCAAATGCAGGCTGAAGATTATGAGAATTATAGTCCAATATATGTGAAAACCATCAAGTAGTATATGCATTTTTAAAAAATGTATGTATGTATGTATGTATGTATGTATTTATTTAGGCCAGAGAATTCTGCTCTCTCTAGGCATCACTAGATCCCTTGCTGGATTTATAGACATCTCTTAAAAGACTAAATAATATTTTAACAACTGTCTCATTCTTTATGAGTATAACTTGAACATCTTCCAAGCATTTATAAACAGCTAACAAACAATTATAAGCATTCTTGTCTTACAATTTGTATTGCCAGTGTGATAGGTTGTGTTTCAGAACACTCAAGACAATTCTCCTCTGTCTACATGTCAGTTCCAAAGAGCTGTTGGTTAAATATTTCTGCTATTACTGATGAAAAAAACTCAAAATACTTACGCTGTATCATGTTATATCCTGTAGTCATTCTTGATGTTATTAGCTAAATTTTGTTTTGCTTAATGTGGAGCTCAAGGGGAAGGAATTACGGGGAAAATAATTTTTGGAAGATATGTGAGGAGTTAGTGAGCTCTATTTTAAATTTTGTTTAATAAATTATTTGAAAATTATTATTATTATTATTATTATTATTATTATTATTTCCCCCTACAACTGCTTTGATAAATCTTCTCAACAGATATGTGAGAAACCTGAAATTGATTTTTAGGAATGCCTATATCGTATTTTTCAAAACTCCATGCCCCCCACCTCTACCTCAAAGAGCAAAAATAAATACAGAATAGGATTTTTTTAAAAAAAACATATGACAGGGCAAGTCAAAAATAGGAGCAGGCACAGAGGTGTTGGTTGCCATGCATATATATCTCCTACTGTAGAATGATTCACTCTCTGACAAGCCTGGCTTTTCTATTTGATGCATCAAGGCTGGAGAAACTATGGCCCTCCCAAATGATGTTGGACTCTAGTTCTGATAAGTAGCATCCAATCCAGCCAGTAGTGGGGAATGCTGGGAGCAGAGGTTCATCAACATATGAAGGTTTCCCAGCCCACGTCTATATAATAGAAATGCAGAAGTGTTGTGTGCTATACAGTAGAATCTCTTGTACATAGAGTTTTCCCTCTGTGGGTTGAAATGAATCCTCAAGACAGGTTTTGTTGGGCAATGTTGCTTCCTGAAAGAAGTTACTGTGGTTCTCAAATGTTAGTTAGTCTTTCAGAGAGGCAGCCTTTGTCTTGAGAGCCGCATTCTCCTATATAATGTCATAAGGAGAAGACTCCTTTTGTCTTCTTGTAGCCTTCGAGGGTGCATGACACACAGAGCTAAGGAAAGACCAGACGGTCAATCTTTGGTTCCAGAACAGAACAGAACAGAACAGAGAAGCAAGTGACAGGCCATGCTGCAATGTGCAGCTTCTGCCTTCACACTGTAGTAATCCTTCTATGCTTACCGTGAGTTCTATGAAAATAAGTTTGTGAGAACAGACAGACATTATTCTAATGTGCAGCTTGACATATCTTGTGCAGCAACAAAATGTGCAGTGAGAGATCGGTTTTAGTGCAGGTGGCAATATGAGCTGTAATCACAGATAAGAGGAAAGAAAAGAAAATTGAGAACTACAGAAATTTGACTACTACCACCTTTCAGACATCAAAATGTTATGTCAATTATGGATTAAGGGGAGCAACTACCAGACAGTTCCATCTGCCACTGACGATCCATGTTGCTTTGGATCTGGGACCTCAAGAGGCTAGAGATGTATTATTTTGAGCATGTGCAGAGTACTCTACTAGTCTGAAGACTACATTTCTCAGTCAGGGGATATGACAGCCACTCACCAAGGTATTAGACAATTCATATCTCATCAGTGTTAGTGTCAAATTTTTCATTAAATGTACATTTTCTGCATTATATCTTTTATTTTCCAGGACTTCTATCACCTCCAATGTGTTTCTGTAGCTGTCCCTCTTTAACTGTACAAAGAAACAGATGCCCATCCAAAATCTTGGAGCGTGTATCTGTTGCTGTTGGATAATGATAATAAGCAGAAATGGCTCTTGCTATACTTCATATGACCCCAGCTATTATTACCATGTTAGGGAGATATTTCAGGGGTCTCTATCCTAAATAATTTTCAGAATGCACTTGTACTCCAGAACGTTACAACCCTCACAAGGGGGAAGCTGCAAATACTTTGTGACAGATTCCATTTGTCGGCTGGCAATTGCAAAACCCTGAAAACATATTATGTCTCATGTCAGCCATAAAAATAACACCACAAATTACAACCTAAACAAAATTATGTCGCAATTATCATTTGGGGGTCCATTTCAATCCATTTCAGATTTACTATTAACTTGGGACTTTTTTTTTTACACCTAAAGATCTGATATCAGGTCAGACAATTATAAGCTACCGTGGCCCTTTAAATTGCTCTCTTTGCAATCACTGCTATTAGAAAACCAGCAATCTACCTTGCTTGGCATTCTGTGTAGTGTCCCAATGCAAAAGTGCATTGCTTTCTAAATAAATTTGATTTTTGCAGTTTGAAATTTGACAAGAAGTACTTTAAAAGCCAGCATGTGGCATCAATTATGGAAATGTAACAAGTACACAGGTTAAAAGTGCAAAACCAAAGCTCACACTCTCTTTTAACTTCCTAATGTCTCTGACCCCTTTGTACAAAAGTACTTTAATCAGCATCATATATATAATATTTTAGTCTCACTATTTAGCAGGCTGTAAAAAATGTTTGCCCATCAATTATAGGCATCAAGTTGATATGCTGCAGGACCAGAGGCAGTTTAAGTTTGCAATTATTGCTGCAAGAGTTTGTGGAAATCCAAGAGGATAGGAACTGGATTTTCTCTCCCCTTAAAACAGATCTTGAAGTTTGCAAACAGAAAAGGTGAATATTAAGTAAATAAAAACAAAGACAATTATTGCTGGGGTTTGATCCTTCATGGAAAATGTATTTGGGTTTCATGCACACAGTGTTTCATTCCAATCTTTCTAACCCCTGTCATCCTGTGTAGTTCCACAACATCCAAGAACAACAAAATAGTCCCAATCATGTAATTGCATTAGATAAATGTGGGACCAGATTTCATTTTAAGGCCTTAATATACTGTTGGAACAACGACCTGAATCTGGCTACCGATAACTGGTATGAGACATGGGTCAATGCACATAAGTGCTCTATTTGTAACCATAAAAGCAAGATAATGTATAGGATGCTAAACCACTGCTTTACATTCCCTTCATCTTACAAAGAAATTGATGGTCCATGTTCATTCAAGGAGGATGGGAAGAGAGTGGTCATTTAGAAACTTGATGCTTGGTCTGGCAACAGGCACTTTAAAATGCCCTTTATGTTAAGTTTTTCTGAAAGTGGAGTTGAGTTCAGCTGCCATCACACTCTTGGAGCACAACACAGTAATATTAGAATCTGTTGCAGTACTAGCAGCCTCAGTTGGCCCAAACGTCCTTCACATGCTGTAAGGTGAGTGATTAATCCTCTGTGGTTCAACCTGATACTACGAGTCGACTAATGCTTATTTGACCTGTGCTGTTAATTCTGTTCAAATTGTTGCTGTGCAATCAGTGGATACCTAGTTCTAAAGTTCTACTTAGCTGTTTGGTTTGAAGTAGCATAGGTGAATCCCATTGACTCAAATGGTTTATTCTAATTGAGACTAACTGTAGCAGACATGGGGATCATGAGACCCTCTTGATGCTATGCTAACTAGGACTGCTAGGACTAGAAATCCAATTCATCTCGAGGCCAACATGATTTCAACCTCTGAACAATTGAGTTCAGGGCGCAGATTGTAGAAGTAACTAGTGCAGCCTGCCTGGAATAGGTTCAGGTGTCTTGGCCAGATAAGGCTACAAAACCTGGATTCAACTGTGCTTCCTAATGAGACTTTTCCTAATGAAGCAGAATAACTAACTGCAAAAAGCCACATCCAGTTGCCTCTTGATTTGATATAAAGAACCACGCAAGCCTGTGAAGATGTTCTCGTTCATTTTTTGCAGATTCTCACAACAGGGACTAAATACATTTCTTACTTGTTTCCTATGCAAAGATCTGGCTTCAGCCCCACAGTTGCCAAGGTTTTATAAGGCAGCAATAAAGCTTTCTTTGCATTAAGCAGCCAAGCACATAAACATTTTAATGAACTGCTTTTACACGCTTCGTTGGAAAGCTCCCAGTCTCCTATAATACAAATCACTCCTCTGTCATACTCAGTCCTCAGATACGGTGCTTACATTTCAGTTTACAAAATGTTAATTGAGCAACAGCACAAAGGGAAGTTCAGCAAATACCAAAGTTAAGGAGCAGGACAACCAAGTCCATTTGTAAATGCACATCTCAAGTAGTTGATATGGATTACAGACTACATCTGACCCGTTTCTGGTTTTCTCCCATTCCATATCACACTGGAACCTGCTGATCTGGCCAACCAATGCCACTCCTGAAGTGACATGACACAGGCCCTTTTCACATGGCATTTGCCAGGCAAAAGGGTCTCAGAAGTGTTGTGCAATTGCGAGGAGCCGTCCACATGACGTCCTCGCAATTGTGTGACACTGCCAGGGTGGGCAGGCGCCGATCGCGCATTGTTTCATTTTCAGCTTCTAGCCAAAAATGGTGCATGATCACACATCACTCCAGGGCCCCGCATGCACTCACCGTTCATGCGGAGCCTCTGGAGCCTCAGTGCTCGCCCTTCCTGTCCCAGCGCAGCCTGGGAAAATCCCAGGCTGTGCTACAGAAGGAAGATGTGGAGCCCTCACGCTGCCTGCTCACTAGCAGGCAGCGTCTGCGGAGCTGAAGCAGTGGGGATGCAAGAACCTCTCACAAGAGGCTGCTTGCATGATCCCTGCACCCCAGCACCATGAAAAGGTAAGGTGCAAAAAGGGCCACAGAGAAAGATGTATCATCCAATTATCCTGAATTGGCATTTTCTCCTGATTTAGTTTCAGTTAATCCTCTGGTTTCTTACTTTTTCAGCTGCTTTTAAATGTCTTACTTTGTCTCTTTCCTTTCACTTTCTCTCTTCATCCACAGCTTACTTCAATTGCTGAAAAATCAGCTCAAAATGCAAAGTAGTTTTCAATTCCATTTACTCAGCAGAGGGAGATGAGAGGAGGGGCAGAACTTTGTCCTTCCCAGTAGACTCAGGCAAAAGCAAACTGCTGCGACCTCGCCTACTTTGTTTGTTCTTCCTCATGTATAATGTCTGTCAACTTGACCACTTTCTGATGTTGCTCATCTACACATGTCCCAGTTTCCACCTATAAGATTTTGGACAGTATGGAACGATGCCAGCCAGGACAATATCTCAAAGTGGGAGGAGTTCACATTATCAGAGAGGCCTGTGACATATTACTTTACTTTGGGACCTGCAGGGGTGTTCAGTCTTGCTTCTCTCATCAGAAGCATGGGGAAGAAGTGATATAATTGCTCAGGAGAATATATGGGCCTTGGGCAGTTTAGTATGAGCATAGCTGGTCATCCAGACTAAAAAGCCAATGTGTTGTAGTGATTAAGAGTGCTGGGGTAGATCTAGGGAAATCCAGGACTAAATCTCTACTATAACCTTGGGCCAGTCACAATCTCTAAGCCTAACCTACCTTACTGGGTTGTTGAGAGGACAAAAATGAGGAGGAAGACCCTATACAAAAAACTTAACCTCTTGGGAGCAAAAGCAGGGTGTCAATGTAACAAACATACAAAATAACAAGTTGATCGTTAGGGGACTGAATGCTGAAACAATAACTGAATATCACCAAACCTAACTTTTAAAATGTCAATTTATTGTTCCTTAACCGTTGCAGTTTTTTCATTACCATGTTACACTGATGATTAAGACAATATATGACAGGATTATCATACCTTTTGGGGATGCTACATTATCGTTAATCATTGCTGAAAAGGCTACCACCCCACGCAGGTATTTATTTTATAATGACCTGAAGGCAGAAATGAATTATTGAAAACAACATCAATGCAGATCTCTTTCGAATAATTAAAGCACATTAATGGCAAATATTTTAGCACATTCTACTTAACCTTCCAAAGCAACAAGAAGAGTATTAAATATTCATTATCAACTTGCATTATGGTTTTGCAAGTTTTGAATAAGCTTTCATACTTGTTAATGTAACAAGTTTTACCAATATTTTTGCACATCAGTATTTGTCTCTGAAAATTGTAATTTCCAGATTCTGGATAGTCCTGCCCACAGTAGACCCATTCAATCACTTGTTGAATGCTGAATCAACAAATAAGCAAATCCCATTGATTCAATGAGTCTACTCTAAAGAGAACTAACAGGATTTAGGTTACTGTGTCTCTTTCCTGTCTAATCTACAGGATTACTTGCATTTCACCAGAGTCCATCCCGTTTCTGCCATTATTTTCCAGATCTTCCATGTTCCATTGCTGAGCTGCCAGGTGGTACAGCTGCTTTGGAGCCAACTTGCAAGTTCAGTATTTCTTCCTGATCATATTTTGCAATGTCATTATATGCTTTGAAGATCAATGTTCATGAATTTGGTGATGATGATGTATACTCATCATAACTGAGTATTTAACAAACTATGCAACATTTAATGCATTAACACATCCATTATCATTAACAGGACCAAATGGTTTCAGGATGAAACATCCCTCTGCCTTAGGATCTGACATTTTCCCCTAGATATAGTCTTTTAAGGATTAGACTTAACATTTAGTCTTGCATTAACAAAACAATACAAAATGAACAGAAGACTGGCTATGTCCAATCAGCCACACAACCATACACAATATTTATTTTTTTAAAAAAAAAATATGTTTAGCCATTTAATTCTGAAAAAAGGATCTAGAATGTTTATTTCTGAGATGAGCCCAGAATTAAGTGGTACTAATGGTACTATAAAGTTGTTATATGGTGTTAATATAACCTGAGTATTAAAAACATAATGGATTCACTGTTTATGAACCATTAAGTTTTACTTCACCCCTCAAATAAACTTCATATCATTATTGGTCTATTAATACCTTTTCCCTTCAGTCTTCTCTCCCTCATCCATTGTTCCTACATAATACATACCCCTGAGCTAGACATATCTGAAGGCACGAGGATGTGGTATATAAAACAAAGTCGTGAGTTGCTATCTGCGCAAGTGTTAGAATATTCACAAATCCGTGCCCAAATCGCTTTCAAAATCCATTCATTTTGACACCAACGTGTACAAAAGAGTTGTGTCAGTGAGACCCACAGACTAAGAAAGTGAGGCTGTGATGGGCAGAGAAGGTGAACACTTGGGTCCAAAGACTCTTGTTGGTTGTCACATGGAAGTTACTAAAACTGGCCTGCTTACAATGAGCCATCTCTGTGTCCCAGCCATATAACTTCTAAAAAAGCTCCCTCTAAGAGATTGGCTTTTTCCTATGTCAGATAGAGACATGAGATGAAAGTGTGACCTGTGGAGATCTGATAGTGCCAGTCCGCATGGCAACTGCTTTTAGACATTACAGGTAGTATAGGAAGCCATTTGGGGGCAATGTCTCCATGGCAGCCATAAGGCCTGTTCCAAACCTTTAGAACAGATATAGGAAAAAAACAAAATCTAGAAGCACCTGTATATGTTTCAGTGACTATAGAATATCACACAAACTGCTATTGTCGTGTCCAAACAGGTAAGCAGAGTTGATCCATTGTTTGTGTACATATATTGCCAAAGTCTTTTTTCATTCTGGCAGACTTTCAGGACTAACTCAGAACTTTTTCAAGGAAAGCATTTTTCATAGATTTCTCCTGTACTGCTTCTAATTTGATATGGATTTTTTAGGGATGTGTGTTAAATGTTTTTCCATTGATGCATTTGAATTTTTTTTCAATAGTTTTCTCTTGGTTTATCCTTTTTCTTTTCTTTCTCTTTTTTTTTTTTTTTTTTTTTTTTTGAACAGCCCATTTGCTGTGAATAAAGTTTTCAGATAGATCATTAAATTAATTAGCAAATATTTTTGTTCATACACCTATGTACTGGGAATGCTATTGTGTGAAGGTGGCATAATCTCTAAGCTTGATTAACTAGAGGACTAAATAGCCTAAAGACACCAGATTCCATCTGATCTTGGAAGCTAAGCAGAGTCAACCCTGGTTAGTACTTGGATGAGAGACTACCAATGTAGACCAAGTGCTGTAGGCTATATTTCAGAGGAAGGAACTGGCAAAGCCATTTCTGACTATTCCTTTCCTAAGAATACCCTATGGAATTCATGGGGTCATCATAAGTTTATAGGCAACTTGAAGGCATACACACACACACACACACACACACACACACACACACACACAATGTTAGTTTAATTCAAGAAAGGGGAACCCCTTTCAAACTGAAGGCCAAATTTAGTTTCAAAGAAGTTCTGAGCAGCTGCATTCCACTGGTGGGCATGGCAAAAGTCAACAACATATTTTAGTTTAAAGCTCTTACTGACATCGACTAAACCCTCAAGAGACATTTCAACCTTTTAGAACTGAAATGAAAATTGTACAAAAGTTGGGGAATTACTCATTATTTGAGGGCTGCAGGTTTCATTCTCCTGCTTTAAAGACTGTGGGGTCCTGAAGGTGCTTCCTTAAATGTTCATCAGTCGGTTTTCTCCTGGTAGTCACCTGCCTATTGAACACATCATACTCTGGTGGAGATTTTTCTGACTGAATGCAGTTAGCTAGTGAGATATTGCCTTCTTGAAAAGGGAGCTGCAGTCAGATGTCCAAGGATGGTCCATCCAAACTAGATACTTCCAAGAATTTGGGGGCCACATCTTTCTGGCTTAGGACTATGGTGTAAAACATCCAGCAGGGACAATGAAAGGAGGCTACCCTAGTATTTGAACTCTTCATAGCAGCCACAGAATCTTTGGTCATCTCACTGGTTCTACAAATTGACTATTGTTACAAACCAGCGGTGGACAAATATGTCTCTCCAGAGATCACAAATAGCAGATCCCATGAGGATTATCCTTGGATTAACTAGCTAGGACTAATAAGATTTGTAGGCCAAAAACATCTGGAATGCCACAGTTGCGCAACCCTGCTATAAAAAATTTAATTGGCCTAGTGGCTATCTATGGCAAATAAAGCTCAGCTCTCCTTGCTTCCAAATAATATTTACATCCTGAGGTGCAAACTATAAGTAACTCACATCTCTATTACAAAGAGATAGCATTTTATATGGGGGGAAAAAAAGAAATTGAGCAGATGACGCAAATGGGAAGGAATATCATTGGGCAGTTAAAACCTTTTCCCCACTATTAATTTTTTTCTGCTTATTACTGTTTCTCCCTCTTCCCATATTTTCCCAATGGTCTTCGAGATGCAGGAAGGAAGGAAAGAAGATAAATGCATTCATTTATAGTTATTAAATCAGTCCCTCCCCAATGGGGAGATGAAGTTTTGCCAATGGCCTTTCACCTGAGATAGTGTTTTGGAACCAAACTATCCTTCTGGAAGAAAAATAGTCCAGGGAGCTTGGGTGAAGGGGAGTTGTTTCACTATGTTGAGCTTCCTGGGGTCATCATACAGAAGGCATCTGTACCACCAAAAATAGCAATAAAGAAAGCTAGTATGGTAAGAGGTGGTGTGAGTTCTTCCATTTGAAAAGCTTGAACTGAAGTTAACAGCTGCATAGCCTCCAACTGTTCTCAGTGAGCATGAACTGTCCCAATTAACTCAGGTATCTCAGGAGGATGGAGAGGAGGGAGTGGAATCATTATTTAGGAAGAAAGACTATCTGGGAGAGGCTGCAGCAGTCTCTTTTGCCTGAGCTTACTGAGAAGACTAAATTCTTCCCCTCCTCTCCTCTCCCCTCACTGAACTAATTGAATACAGACTCGTTTTGCACTTTGAACAGGGTTTGTGACAAGTGAAGTAAACTGAAGACAAAGGGGGAAATTGGAAGGAGCAGAAAGAAATTGGAAGGTTTTAAAGGCAGCTGAAAAAGTGGGATTACAGAGGATTAATTGGGACTGTCCCTGTCAAACTGGGATCGTTGGAGGATATGTCTTGCAGGAAGACTAATAGAGTCTTGGGGGAATATTAACAAACTCTGTAATTTTTCCCTTCTTCCTTCTCTCTGCAATATCTTTTTCCCAGAGAAGAGAGACACTTCCCTTTCTCCATATCTTTATCTGCTATATACCTTTAGTTTTCATGTCCTTTCTTTCCAGGGTTTCACTGTCAAATATACCCCCAAAAAAGCCAAATCAATAAAATAAATGGCACTAACCTTCTGTGGTGGTGGTATTGTGTGTTCCTGTGAGGCAAGAGGCTATGCTGATGGCAGCAGTGCTGCTGGTAGAGTTTCCCATGTCAGACAGGCTTTTGCTGAGGAGCCAGACTAAATGTACCAAAGTGCTACCAGGCAGCAGCAGTAGTGGGGGGTGACACTGGCAGAGAATCTCTCAGAGACAATGGCAGTGGCATCATAGCTAACACTTGTTAGTACTGCGCAGAAGAAGCCACAGTAAATCCTTTTTGAATGTCTTTTACTATGAAAACCATATGATAAGACAATCCAAAATTAAACAAGAGGTAATGTCAGAAGATGAGACTCCCAGATGGGGTGAGATTCACCAAGCTACTGGGGAAGAACAGAGGACAACTGCAAATAGCACTATGGCTGATGATGCAACTGGATTCAAGCCAAAGGGACATTCAGCTGTTGATTTCCTCAGAGGTGAAAGGAAAGTCCACAGCTACACAGCACATATTAGAGGAACATGGAACGTGAGAAGCATGAATCAGGGAATCTAGACATAGTAAAACAAGAAATGGAACCTATAAACTTTGCAATACTTGGCGGGGAGAGCAAGCTAAAGTGGACAGGAATGGGACATTTTGAGTCAGATAATTACATTTTGTTTTACTCAGGAAATGAAAATGTAAGAGGAAATGCAAAAGCAGTGAAAGGATACAGTGCGAAGTCTCACCAAATCATGTCAATAAGGTTTTAGGGAAAACCCACCACTATAGCGATAATCCAAGTTTATGCTTCAACTACAATGGTAGAAGAAGAAGAAATTGAAAGATTCTATGCAGGAGTCCAGAAGGACATTGCTCACACACCAAAAAAAAGGGGGCTTATTGTTAATTGTAAGTGATTGCAGTGCAAAAATAGGAAACAGAGCAGAAATTTAGGGGAAATTTGGCCTGGGATCAAAAAATGAAGCAGGAGACTAAATTTTCTAAGGCCAACAATTTGTTCATTGCAAACATATTCTTCAAGCAACCCAAGAAGTGACTGTATACATGGACATCACCTGATGGCCAGTATAGAAACCAAATAGACTGCATAATTGGAAGTAGGAGATGGAGGAGCTCCACTCTCTTTGCAAAAACAAGATCAGGAGCAGATTGTGGCAGAAACCATGAACTACTACTAGCAAAAGTCAGAGAAAAGCTAAAGAAGAACACTAAACCATCCATCATGCCAAAATAAAAACTGAAAAACATCCTCCTAGAATTTAAAGATAATGTGAAAAATAGATTCGCGCTATTAAGTCTATTTGACCAGGAGACAGAAGAACTCTGGACTGAAGCCAGGAATATTGTCAAGGAAGAATACAAAAAGACACTGTCTGTAGCCAAAAAGAAAGAGAAGCCTCAATAGATGACAGATGAAACTCTTCAAGCAGTTAAAGACAGAGAAGAAGCAAAAGTAAAAGATGCCAGAAATAGAACCCTGAATGCAACTGTTCAACAACTTGTGCACAGGGACAAGGAGAACTGCTAAACTGTCCTTCTTCCACATTCACAGGTTTGACCTTCATGAATTTAATTATTTGTGAGGCATGTGCTTACCTCCCCTCTCCATTTTCCTTCTCCTATCCCTTGCATTCCTCACTCTAGGCTTGCCAGGCTTGCATTTAAAATTGATCTTTTTTCCTTTTGGGTGAGCAAAGCCCCTTCCTACTGCTGAAGGCATGGCCTCTCTGCCATGTGGTTGCACACTCTGCTGTGTATTGGCTGCTGTTTGGTCAGGTGCTCCTTTCTCAAGATGGCCACTGGAAGTAATTAGAACTTCAGAATTGCCCTGTTCTCTGTCTGAGGGGAAAGTACCGGTAAGCCTTTTAGCTAACCTTTTTTCTTCCTCCCTATGCCGGGGCCAGAGGCAACAGAATGAGAGGGGGGAAGCTCCAGAGGGGAATGGGAGGGCAATCACTAGGGGAGTTATTTGTGTTTTTTTCTACTTTCGCAAGGGTTCTGTGTCCCAAACCCTCACAAATGTGAAAGGACTTCTGTAATAATCAATGCAAAGAAAAATAAAATGGCAACAAAAAAGGAAGAACAAGAGACCTCTTCTACAAGATCTGAGAAATCAAAGGGAAATTTAAGTCAAGGGTGGAGATGTTCTACAACCAGCAGTGAAACACTTTCCATGACCAAGTAGAATAAAAAGATGATGGAAATAATACACAAAATAACTATATAAAAGAGATGAAAGATTGAAAGATTTGTTCAAGGAAGAACTGTATGAAGATGAACCTGCAATTTTAGATAATGAAGTGAAAGCTGCAGTCAGAGAATGTCAGGGAAATAAATCCAGGAACAGATGGCATATCAATAGAGCTGATTCAATGATTCAGTCTTCAGAGGCAGAATCTACTCTAGTTCAAACTAAAATCTGTCAACAAATATGGAAAACATAAGAATGGCCACAGATTGGAAAGACATAATATGCCTCTCAATCCCTAAGAAAAGAGACACCAGAGATTTCAATAACCACAAGACCATTGTATTAATTTCCCATGCAAGCAAAGTAATGCTCAAAATTCCCCAACAAAGACTTCTACCATATATGGAGTGAGAAATGCCAGATGTTCAAGTTGGGGTCAGAAAAGGAAAGGGCACTAAAGATCATATTGCAAACATACATTGGATAACGGAGTCCAACAAAGAATTTCAAAAGAAAATCACTCTGTATTTCTTAGATTATAGCCTTCAGTTGTGTAGATCAAGAGAAATTATGGGTTGCTCTTAAACAAATGTGTGTGCCACAACATTTGAATGTCCTGATGTGTAACCTGAATGCAGAACAAGAGGCTACAGTTAAGACAGAATACAAAGAAATGGAATGGTTCCCAATTGGGAAAGAGGTCAGGCAAGACTGCATTTTATCACCCTATCTCTTTAACTTGTATGCTGAACATTTCATATGTAAAGCAGGATTAGACTCAAAGGGAAAAGATTAGAGGAATGAAAAACAAGAATTTAAGATATGCAGATGACACCATACTACTAACAGAGAACAGCAAAGACTTGGAACAATTACTGACGAAAGTCAAGGCAGAAAATGCAAAGGAAGGTTTACAGTTGTACATTAAGAAAACAAAAATAGTGACCACAGATTATTTATTTCCCTTTTAAGGAGACAATGAAGACATTGAAATAATTCAAGATCTTCATATCTTTGCTCGGTTGTTAATCAGAATGGAGACTGCGGTCAAAAAATCAAAAGAAGACAGCTGTGTCAAAAGAAGGACAGTGAAGGAACTAGACAAGATCCTGAAGTGTAAAGATATATCATTGGAGTAAGGATTGTTCATGCCATCATATTTCCAATTACTATGTACGGTTGTGAAAGCTGGACAGTGAAGATAGGAAGAAAATCAACTCATTTGAAATGTGGTGCTGGAGAAGAGATCTACGGATACCCTGGACTACTAAAAAGACAAATGAATGGGTCCTAGAGCAAATCAAGCCTGAACTATTCCTAGACACCAAGACAACTGCACTAAGATTGTTGTACTTTCGGCATATCATTAGAAGACATGACTCACTAGAAAAGACAATATTGCTTGGGAAGGCAGAAGGCAGTAGGAAAACAGGAAGACAGCATTATAGATGGATGGACTCTATCAAGGAACACCTGTCCCTGAATCTGCAATACCTGCAATTAAAGACAGAGTGGCTCAGAGGTCTCTCATCCGTAGAATTGTCATAGGTTGAAGTCAACTTGCTGGCAGTTCACAACAACAACGGGAACAATGTTATTAAGCATGATAATATGCCTTTGAGGCCATGCCTTTCCAACAAAACAAAATAATATAATAGTATTGTAAAATAATACAAGTCATCAGAGTCAACGTCTGGTCCCTAATCTGTTTAAACAAAGACCTCTCCTGGGCTAAAATGGAAAAAAAGGTGACATAAATGCCCCCAATGCCCTAGGTCAAGTGTAGGGGAAATGTGGCCCCAAAGTCATTTTTTGTGGGCACTAAGTTGCCAGGGTGCAAACAAAACATGGGGGGAAAAGTATACCCCCCAAATGTTCTCTGACATGCTTTGGGCCCATTTCAGACTTAGGGAGGCCCTTTTTTAACAGGAAGTAGACTGGAAGTAGATTTTTGGATATACAGTTCTCCCTCCACATTCGTGGGTTTGATGCTCACAAATTTGATTACCCATAAGAACGTATCCTCCCTCCATTCTCCTCCTCCCATTCCCATGCATTTTTCCCCAGCACAAAGAACTCACACTGAGGCAAAAAAGAAGGGATTGGAGGTGGAGGAAAGCTCGCAGGAGCCTTCCTTTCCCCCTCCAGAGCTCCTTCCATCCCTTTCCTATGCAAAACAGAAGGGAAAGGAGAATGGAGGAAAGCACGCGCGAGCCTTCCTTTCCCCCTCTAGAACTCTCTCCTTCTCCTTCCCATACAAAAGGGAATGGAATGGGAGGGGTGAAGGAAAGTTTGTATGAGTCTTCTTTCCCCCGGAGCTCCTCCTGTCATTCCTATGAGTTTTTGTCCTGGCATGGAGAACTTGTGCAGAGGCAAAACAGAAAGGAATGGGGGTGGGGGTGGGAAAGCTCACACAAGTTATCCGTGCCAGAGCAAAATGCATAAGAATGGCCAGGGGGGCTCTGTAGGAGGACAGGAAGGCTGGTATGAACCTTCCCCCACCCCCCATTCCCTTCCTTTTTGCATGAGAATGGGAAGAGGAGAGCCCAAAGGGAATGGGAGGGAGAGTTGGGGAGAGTTATTTGCAGTTTTTCCACGATTAAGATGATTCTGTGCCCCGAACTCTCATGAAAATGAAGGAAGAACTATAATTAACTGACATAACTATAGATCACTTGGGCAGGTTCCGAGAAGGGCAACAATGATGATAGAACTTATGGAGAGCAAGACATATGAAGAAAGGTTGAAGAACCTGGTCATGTTTGGCTTGGTGAAGAGAAGACTGAGGGGTAATATGATTGCATTCTTTAAATATTGCAAGGGCCATCACAAAGAGGAGGACACAGATGTGTTCTCAGCTCCCTCAAGAAGGTGGAACCAGATTGGATCGTTTTAAGTTACAAGAGAGTAGATTTCAATTGAACATTTGAATGAACTTCTTGACAGTAAGAGCAGTTAGGCAATGCGATGAATGGTCTAGAGCAGAGCTTTCCAAACTTTTCATGTTGGTGACACACTTTTTAGACATGAATCATTTTGTGACACAGTAATTCAGGAAGTAATTCAGTAAATGGAGGCAGCCCCTCCACCTGAGCTTGGCCCGCTGCTGCTCTCGCCAGCGTCTTCCTCTGCCTGGGGCTGCAGTGGTGATGACAGGAGAGGCAGCTCCTCCACCAGGCCCACCACTGCCACCCTCGCCAGGGTCTTCCTTTGCCCAGGGCAGTGGGAGAGGCAGCCTCTCCAGCTGGACCTGACCTGCCGCTGTCCCCCTCACCAGGGCCTTCCTTGGCCTGGGGAAGCAGCAGTAGAGGCAGCCCCCTCATCTGGGCCTGGGCTGCAGCAGCAGCAGAAAGGGCAGCCCCTCCATCTGTTACATTCGTGCAACACACCTACCCATTGCAGCAAACACACTAAAGTGTCACGACACACAGTTTGGAAAACTCTGGTCTAGAGAGGTGGTAGGAGGTTGTTCTCTTTGGATTTCTTCAGAAAAATGCTGGACAGCTGCCTGCTGGGGATCCTTTAGTTGGCGATGCAGCACTGAGCAAGAGGTTGGACTTGATGGCCCTTAAGGCCCCTTCTAGCTCTATGATTCCAGGTCCAATCTTTCGGCTACTCACACACCTGCATTTATTGACAAGGAACACAGTTTGCTTGTTTGCTTCCATGTGCAAACTTTCCCATGTCCTAGAGAATGGCACACCATTTTGTTTATTATGATTTGCTACCACTCTTCTAGAAGCTTGTAAAGGTGGTATTACATATCATGAGATGACATGACTCATTAGGAAAGACTATAATGCCTGGTAATATTGAAGACAGTTTAGAAAAGAGGAAGACCACAACACAGGTGAGTTGAGTTGATCAAGGAGGTTACAGCCCTGAGTTTACAAGACCTGAGCAATGATCTTAACAGGAAGGTGTCTTGGAGATCTCTCATTCATATCGCTGCCATAAATTGAAGCTGCCTTGACAGCATTTAAAAACAACAGCTGGAAAGAGAGTAAACAAAGAACTCAAGGAAGAAAAAGTGTCTGTGTGAGTGGGTAGGCAGGAGGAAATCCCATTAAATTAAGAGTTTCTCTAAAATAAAAGCAAAACCCTGTTGAAGGTGCAGGCACAGCATTACACTGAAAAGGATTACAAGCTATGAGAATTGAAAGCTAGGTTCTCTTTGCACAGCCACTCCATTTTCTCTTCAATATATTCTGTGCTCAGAAAATAAGCAGCCATGGAGGGAAAAGGGGAGGGGGAGAAATAAGCACCCAAGCAATTTAGATGTAAAAGGTAGCACTATTTGGGCTCGAGTGGCGTGCAAACAGCAAGACAAGGATCAAACAGTCGCTTCCTACAAGCAGCAGTGCTCTCAATATTTCCGCATGCATCCTTAGGAATGACGGTGGGGGTTGGAGAGATGGAAAATGGACAATTTCTACCCAGAGGTATAGACAAAGAAGATAACCTCCCTGAGGAGCCTAGCATGATAAGTAGCCACTGCGAGAAATGCTGTGATCAGTCAGAAAGGCAGAAGAGTTATTAGCTTAGCCCTGAACCTCCTACTTAATGTGGGCCCAGTGGTGATAGCTAACAGACCCTGGCTAAGGTGACAAGCTTTGGACCTGCTCGAGGAAATCCAATTGAAAAGCAGCCAAGAGGAACAACGAGTTAGAAACAGATGTTCCAGCCAGGAGGATGTGCACACATTTAAACAGAATGTGTTTTTTTTAAAAAAATTCTAAATATAGGATTTCATCTCTTCCTGTGGTTCTGTTATTGTCAACTACTGTTATCCTTTGAGAGGGGAGGGAGGGCGAAGTACAGGGAACAGAGAGAAGCATCTTTCTAATTTTGAAACACATCATAACCTGTCTTGTTGGCTAACTGTCTATCTTGTCTGAATCAGGATATTAAAATAGGAATTGGGTTGTGGATTGATCCCTAAAAATAATTACGGTGCACCAAGTAAGCAAACACACACACACACACACACACACACACTGTCATTTTCCATTTTATGAGAAAGGAAAGAAAAGATTTCCTGCTCAGCCGAAAATGTTTATTAAGACTGATGTCGAGCATACTGGGGACAGGGGGCTATCAAATGTTGTTTCAGTCTTTAGCAACTACTGTTAATTGTATGCTGATTCCTATCTAAATTTTACCAAAAGATAAGAAAAGAAATGAAAAAAGGCTTGTGAGAAGGCACTAATTATACTCCAAGGAGAACAATACAGACACAACAAAAGAAATGTCACTGTGCTGGGTAAGTCCTTTGTGCATCTTTGTATTCTATACCATGTCCAAGAGCACATATATGTCTGGCAAAGATGTTAATATCCAGTACATAAAACATATATTGGGCTATATTCTCCTTTGGCTATATTTCCATAATTCTCATTAACATTAATGGGAGTTATATATGCACCCCAGGAGGAGAGAGTGGCCCCACTGTGTTGATTTTTACATCATTTTCACTGTTCTGAACACAAGATATCCGGTACATATTTTGAGCTGGTTGTATCTGAGTAAATGCAACATTCCAAACGAATTAAGCTATGGCTCTGCTCTCAAGAAGCAGAATGAGAAGACAGAGAAATAAAAGGTACTAATAACTATGGCCAGGATATCTAATGAATATAACAGCTATTACTGCAGAATATCAACACTTTATGAACATCCTCTCATATTTGTTTGTTCAGTCTTCAACTGACACATGATTTGGAAAAATGAAGGTTGTTTCCTCTTTAGTTTTTTCACATATCTTATTTTAAAAAATAAATTTAAAAATTATCTAAATTGTTAAAATGGAGGCTATCTTAGGAACATAATCAATGACCAAACACATGAAATTGTCAACTGCTTGTGAAATCCTTTGAACATTTGAAATGTTCAGTGCAAAAGTAGAATATTACAAGAGACAGCTCATGATTCAAGCTTTATTTTGAAACTTTCAAAATGTCCCTTCTTGTATGTGCAGAAGGCCCTCTTCTGCACACATACAATAATTACATTCTATAAATACAATCTCATGAACTGTGTTTATAGCCAGACATAGAAGTAGGATGCATGGCACTCGTGTGCACTGACGTAATAATCATTTAGAGACATCATTTTTTAAATTTATAAAATCCCAACAACAACACTGGGTCCCACTGTCTCAGGAATCCTTGTCCCTAATTATTATGGAGTTTTGTTTTGCCTGTTGTTTCAATGCACCAGGAGCTCTCGGACAAGCAGCCCTTAAACAAATATGTTACACAAGAAAATATAAGCATCTTGGCATCTCAGACTTCTGCCATTTCCACCCTACACTATTATAGTGCTATTATTCTACTTTCAACCTCCTATGGAATCCTGGGTTTTGCAGTTTAGGGAGGAGCCTTAAGAATTCCCAGCCAGAGAGCTCTTTGGCCTCAGTAAACTACAAACCCCAGAATTCCACAGTGGAGTAATAGCACTATAACAGTGCAGTATGGAAATGACCTTCAATATCAACAGCACACTTTCTGCAATGCCTTGGCTGACAACTCATTGTACAGATTGATGCCTCTTTGGTTCTAACAATTCCAATGGTCTCCAAAAGTGTCACAACATGCATATAAATATAGTGGGGAAAATTTGCATAAGTGTGGAATGTTCTGTAATTTGCCCTCTCTACTTCTCCTTGTGCTGATGGGATTACAGCCTAGGCTAAAGGCCCCTGAACCTATGGGGCCTCCCACCACTCATGCTTGGGCTTCAAGACGTGCCAGACATGATTTGAAGATATCCAAGCTTAAATCTCTGCTCAGTTATTAGAAAAGAACAAGGCACTAATAAACTACAATTGAGTTAGGGAAAAAGTCATCATTTATTAATTACATCTGTTTAACCATTCCCTCAGTAAGCTCAAAGTGGTGTACACAGCTCTTCTCCTCCCCTACTTTATCCTAAGAAGAACAAATTTGTGAGGTAGGAGAGGCTGAATGGGACTTAGGACTCCCAAGTCTCAGTTCAGCACTCTAACTGCATCAGCATATAGGCTCATTTCATTTCATTGCAATGTTGAATATGCAGCTGGTTCAAGAGGTATAGAGACCTCTATCCCTTCTACTGTTTCAGTGACATCAGAGAGTTAATGCCACCCTATTGCCCATAGAAACAAAGAAGAAAGCCATGGCTGGTAGGAAGAAAGTCAGACTATTTTTTTAAAACACTAGTAAGTAGTGCCCAGTACAACAGAATAGCTCCCAACACATTTTGTGTTTTCTTTATGAGAGACGTTATCTCACTCAGTATTTGATACACAAATGCTACCTTCTGTGCACCATTAGGCAACAGGAGTTTTGAACCTTCTTCCTTTTCCCAAATGGAAGAGGCAAGACAGCATTTGTGTTTCTGAGCAAATAGTTCATGAGAGACAGTCATGTAGGAATGTAGGGGGTGGAGGGGATGATTTGCCCCAGGTGGCAATTTTTCTGGGGCATCCTAGCCAGTAGCCATTCCCCCACGCACCCTGGCCATGCTCTGGCCATGCCCCCGGGCACCCTGGCCATGCCTCCCCCACATAGTGGCCATGCTCCTTGCACTGTAGCCCTGCCTTCCACACACTCCAAGTTCTGCCACTGATGAGAGATTTCCTGTGGCACTGGTGGCATTGAGAACTGTCCTGTGACATTGGGAACTATAGAGCAGTGCATCTGTTCCCTTCATTTTCTGTTCTTAATGACATACTTTGTTCAGTTTTATGTTCCTATATCAGTGGTGCTTAATTTGCTAACTACTTGTTTCCTGCATTTAATATTATTTTGCCATTAAATATGCATGTGTCTAAGGATGCTTATGGAGAACTTGCTCCTAGTCAGAACTAAGAAATTTACTTTTTTAAAATGACACATTATAGCCCCAATGCCTTTCCTGCAAAAGTAGTTACCGCTATAGCAACAGTTTTTCATTTCTCAAAAATAATTTAGAATGTCACCTTTTAAGTTATTTGTGTGAAATATCTGAATCCTGCAAACCACTGGCCTTTGGTTCAAAACGCACACTTTCTTCCAATTTACCTTGTTATCACTTCAGCACACACAACAAAGGATGAAGCAGCATGAGACGCAGTATGAGCCCCCAGTGGAATGATTGTCAAAGAAGTAGCCCTGTTGGTCTGTCTCAGTTTGAACAAAGGGCAGACTAGAGAGGGAGGGAAGAAAGAGAAACATGCCTTCTCTTAGAAACTGATCCTAGCTCTTGAATTCCCTTTCTAGGAGGGACAGATTGGCTTCCTGCTTGTTGGTCTTCCATTGGCAGGTAAACTGTTCCATTCCAACAGGTTTGGGGGAAGTGAATGAGCACAGCATTCAGGTCGCACAGGAACGATGTGGTTTTATACCTCTGCCATTTAATGCGGGAACGCTCCTGTAACTACAGAGGTAACCCAAACATACCATACAGCATGGAGGAGGGGGAAGTTATGCATTTTTACCATATAGCTGTGATGCAATTATAATTTATATCTTTATTATCAGTGAAAGGAATTAATTACAAATAAGTAGATACTTATAATTATTTCCTTTTACCAATAATGAAAGTATCAGTTACAATTATGTCACAGCTGTAATTTAAGCTCTGCCTAAGGCTACCAATCAAAAGATACTGGGCAGCTCTTCTGTCTTACTCTCCTTAACAGATTCTTTGTAATAAGTCAGGGAAAAAATCACAAGGAAACATAGGAGAGTTACAAAGTTGTATTAATCTAGGAACATACAAAGCAATCCCATATTGAGTTGTCTAGGGCTTCATTGTGGACAGGGTTCAGGGCACTTTGATGGACTGCCAGGGGGTTTTGGAGACCAGAAAATGAAGTTTGGAGGTCTCATGTGGCCCATGGGCCACACTATCCCTACCCTTGGAGGAGAAAAAAAATCTCCAGAATTTGAGGCAGAGATCTTATCTAACCCTGCCTGGCGTTGTCAGAGAATTAAACCTGGTAGCTTGGTACAAATAAAATAAATCAAAGTAGAGGTCATTCAGGGAGGCTGCAGGCCTCCTTACATACAGCAAGGAAGGTACTTTGATTTGGGTTTTACATACCCTTTCTAAATCAACTGTTTGAAACGCACAGATAAGGGGGAGCAGAAAAACAGTGAAGAAAGGGTTAATTACTGTCTTCGAGTTGTGTTTCATACTAAAAATGGCATCAGGGCTCCATAGCACACATTTGCACATAACATATGTATTCCCAGTGCCAGAAATAATTAAAATGATACAACCAAAAAAAAATTAAAAGACATTTTAAGTTTAAAAGAAATGTTTGCAATTTATTGCTTCACTGACAAATCTAAACAGATGTGACGTAGAAGATCTATAATCCAATCTCCTGAAGTTTTCTCTTAAAAAAAATTAAATCAGCTCCAGGAGGCATCCAGTTTTGATCTCAGAAGCATGCTGGAACAGGGGAAATTTAACTTTTTCTCTTTGTATTGGCTTCCTCATCAAAACGCTGCCCTCACTGCAACTGTTTGTCCTACAAAGGGAGAAAACAGAGCCAGAGCCAGAGTCAGTGTCCGAGTGGCAAATTCTGAAGTATCTGCACTTGTCATGACAGTCCCAAAAGACATGTCCCCAGTTAGAATCCAAAAATGCAAGTAACTATAGCTACTCACAAGCTTGTGTGTGTGCCACACACTCACTGACCAGTAACATGTTACACAATATCAAATGTATAAGAAGTAGTTGAGGGTCACAGAATAGTGAGGTGGCAAAGGGCAGTGTAGTGGTTCTTAATTCTATTTAATCTTTAGCTGGAGTGATCTGAGATTGCATGAGAAAGGGTAAGAGAAGAATCAACATGTTGCCAAATAGAATAGGATCACTAACTGAAGATTTCTTTGGAATTTCCTTTCACTACACTAGGGTGAAACATTTTAACTCAAAGCTAGTATACTAGTGTAAGCTATTTTTTCAATTCACCAGGAACAATTTTTTTTAACGTAATGTGGCTTAATTTCTATTCTGTAACATATCTTCCAAGCAATCCAAGCAATTAAAAACACTGATTGAATTAACTTAATCTGAAATGTGTCCAACCAGAATAAGAATCCAGTGTATTGTGAGATATTAAAGTACCTCATGGTCACAGGAGCGTTTGTGGGTGCAGAATCAAAGGTATTCTACAGTATTGAGAGCCAAGAAAGACATGCTCATTTGAGCAGAAACTAACAGCCAGCAGATCCATTGACCATGCCAGCTGATGGAATCTGAAGGTTGCAGTCCAAAAAAGTAACCTTTCCAAACTCCAAAATGTTCCATCTCTGCCCTTCTATGCCACCCACTGGGAAAAGCAAAATAAGTAGAATGTTCTCTGAACATAGTGATTCATTCACCTTGATATCCACCATCAAAATTCAGATGAATCATCTGATTTTATCACAAGTGAGACATCAAGTCCTTTTCTGGTGTTCACCATTGAGCAAATATGCAGGTGACACAATCAGGGTTACCTCACCGGCCTTTCCTCCAGTCTGTGTACTTTCAAAGTTATCATCTTTGTAGCATGGAACCCACAGAGGTACTTCCAAGCATGTTTAGGCTTCTGTATATGAAACTGAACAAATTAGAAAATGGAAGATCCTAGACTGCACGTACATGTGTGTGTGTGGGTAATCTATGAAAGCAGTATCTTTGAACTCACAGAAGTCAAGGAATGGCCAGCTGGTACAATCCACTTGATGAATTTGTACCAAAACAAATTCAGTAAAGGTTTTTAATATGATGCATTTTCACAGAAGATATATCCAAGAGTTGAAGTTCCAACAATTTTGTGCCAGTTTAACTATAGCTGCTTCCCCTAAAAAAATAAAATAAACTCACGGGATCTGTAGTTTCAAGGAGGCACTGATAATTATGGTAGGGGTCCACAGTCTACTTCTTACAACTACTTTTTCCAGGGCTCCTCTGAGAGAGGGAACAATTTGTTTGTAAGTATGCACCCATAGAGTGTCTGATGGTCTTGAAAGAACAGAGATCTAACCATTGTTGCTCAATTGGAGAGCATTTTCTTTTGTATGTACATGGTTCCAAATTCTGTCTCTGGTATCTCCAAGTAAGACTGAAAAAGAGAGAGAGAGCTTGGAATAACTACATTTCATTAGGACTGTAACTTCATGAGGGACACTGTCACTGTTTTTGAAGTGTAACAGTAACATTTAAGTTACTTTATAGTTACAAGGTGTTGTCTCTCTAAGTAGTAGAGAGGATATATCATATGGTTCATCAGGCAGGGTTAAAATACAAACCGTGGACACACATTTGGTTACTTTTAAATAAGGCAAAGTCAAACAGGAGCTCAACTCTTCAGTTAAAATCAAAGTTTATCTTCATGACCCAGTGGCCAAACCAAAAAAAAAAGTATCCAGGTGAAGTGTGAGTCTGCTTGGAGCAATGCCATCTAGAACAGGCCATGGGATTAAAGGAAGTGTTCATTGTTGTTTTATAAAGAAGCCATGGAAATTATTCTGCATGGATTTTCATTTTCCTGTTGATTCCAGTACCATGTATTTTAGGGTGCTTCTTCCAAAGGCTGACTGAGATGCTCCCTCCATTAATTAAGTAGCCACCAGTCACTGACTTGTGCTTAACTATCTACCTTATATCTAATTCTATCCCTGTGGTAAACTGCACTACATTCTTTAGCTTGAAAATGGATCTCCCAGATTTGCTAGCATGTGGTATAGACTTTCATGGATGTCATGAGAATGGAGGGTTATTTATTTCCCCTATCAAGTAAATATCATGGTGAGTTCTCATCAGAATTTTTACATAACAGATTACAAACACTTATAATTGATTCCTTTCTCCCAGTGACTTAGGTATAACCACATTATGTTACAGCTGTAACTTTAAAAAGTATAACTGCACTCGTTTTGATGTGCAACTGAGGTCTGAGTGAGTTTCATAATTACAGAGATGTGCCCTCACTATATGATGGAAAAGAAATATCACATGGCTCAAGAACTGATTCATGTTATTTCTCACATTGCTGCCTCGTGCTCTGTTGTGGATGTTATGGTAACTGTGAAGTGGACATGAGGAGAGAGTGTTGTACACAGGCCAGCAACTTGTAGCATTTTTTTTTAAAGTAGTTAATAGAAAGAAACAAGGAAGTTAGGTGTTAAATACTGCAATTATAACTGTGATATATTTCCAAGAGCGACAATAGTATAACTATAATCACAATCTGGTTTTCTTCTTGAGGAACTGTGCTGTGCAGGGTAGACAATTGCAGCCAATAATGAAAGCAAATGCTTTAAAAAAAAAACTGGAACTGGTGGATATTTGCTTTTCCAGCCATACAAGAAACTAACATTTTTAATATGTTTGCCAAATTATTAAATTCCAGACTCCAACTTTTTAGCTAAACTTTACATTACAAGCATAAGCAAACACAAATGTAAATCTCTTGCAAGTGATTGGTGTGCACAAAGTGCATAGTTGATTGACACGCGCTTTCACTTAATGAGGGTAATTACAAAGAACAACAATTCCAAACCACATCTGTTCAATGTAACTGTCTTGTAGTGCCATGCAGCCTACATTGAGAGCTATCAGAAATGCCAGTTTTGCCACAAATCATGCACGAGCACACTTGTAAGACAAGAAACAGATTAATAAGCATCAACACTTTCCCATAAACACTTGTTGAAGAGAATTAAAGCTGTTCCCACTGAAGGAAATTACCCCAAAGTGGACACTTTCTCTTGGAGCAGTCAGGAAGGTCAGAAGTCCATGAATGAGAACTAATAAAGAATATTCCTTCTCATGATGATCCTAAACACTGAAAAGGCAACACCTGTGCTTCCCATGAGCAAATGTGAGATTTTCTGTATTAGTTTGTCAAACTCTAATCTAAAACCTTAATTTAACTAATGTGAATGCATACATTACATGCATACATTTCAGAAGTATACCACCACATTCTCACCCGCAAATCAGCACAAATGTGACCCAAAGGTAATGGGAAATTTGGTTTTCACTTCCTGGTTTTTCAGCTGATTTTCAACCATTTGTGGAGGGGCTGGGAGCCAGGGGGTCAAAAGCCAAATGTCTGTGATTTGGTGATGTTTGGGGCAATTTTGCCCTGTTTTTTAAAGTAGAGGTGGGCAGCCACAAAAATAGGGTGGCGATGAAGGCTGCACTTAAAGATATGCAATGATAGATATTATTTTGAGAAAGGCTGGGAATATTCACTATTCACAATAACTGTTTGAATGTTTTTAGATTAAACAACATAATACGGAGTTCTTAATAACTGCTAGAAGAAGGCTGGTTAATGCCTCACCATTCCTGTGCTGACTATTTTTCAATTCAAAATTATTACACAAACCCCACTGTTTTTCTTAGTCTAGAAAAGAAATGACGCAGCATTCCATATACTGGTAATGGTCACAATAAGCCATTGTTGGTGTTACCTATGGTTTATTTTTTAAGGCATGAATTCCACAGTTGGCAAACCAACAAACCATGGCTTTGCTTCCCCATCTCTTGTTTGTTTCTGTCCTTCTACTTTGATCGGTTCCCGTTGCAGAGTGGGCAGCTATGGAAGCAAGCCACAGTCATCATTTAGACATCACAACAAGTAACAGTTTAAACAAGCTAGTGTTCATACGCCACCAAAAAACCCCCATAAGTTCAGCTTATGATTAGTGACTGGCTAACTAATCATGGCTTGTTAGCAGTGGAAGATTTACACATAAAATTTTAGCTAACACATTGTAAACCGCTTAGAGAGCACTTATCTGATAAGCGGTATAGAAATACACATGCTATTGCTATTTCAGTAATCTATGCTGTACCTTGCTGTGCTGAGCAAATGCAGTCAATGAGTAGTTAGACACTCATTGATACAAGAGTGGGTATGCGCTCATCATAATTTTGCCTTTGGTAAACCAAGTCTGACACTTTCAATTTTTTAAAGAACTTTTAAACCCTACAGCTCTAAGCCTATGTGCTTTAGTTGGAAGAAACACACAATGATCACAATGTGGCTCAGTTCTGACTAAACATATATGTGGTTGTGTGGCACATCTGTTTAAAAATTATTTTAAAATCCTGTATTTCTATCCAATTTCAATGACATTCATAGGCAGCATGAGATATTATTCAAACAAACACACACAGTAGAAACAACAAAATGATAAATAATATTATGAGATTTCTTAACCATGGCCAAAGCATAGGTGCTTTTTATTCAAATGCTGTTTAATGTTCAGGGTCGTGTTTTTAATAGCAAAGGGGCATGGAATTATAACCAGTCAGTCATATGATCTCAGACAAGCCATTAATGTAACATGACTTTGTTTGCTTTTATATGACAGAAGACATTACAAGCCATGGCTGACACATGGTATTATAGCTGAATAAATAAATAGCTTGATTTGAAACACAAAGGTTCTTAGATATGTTTTGTAAAGTAGTGTTCTTTTTTATTTTTCTTTAAAGCCCAAGATTTATTCGCTTGTTTGATGCAGAAATAGTTTCCCATCAAACATGTCTTGCTCAGCTACAAATAACTAAAGTAAGCTTTGTCATATATAAGTGTTAGCATACGTTGCGGAAAAACTCACCAGCATTCTTCCTGGAAAATGCACACATTTTCTGACATTGCTCTTTATAACAGCAGCAAAAGTCTTTAATGACAGAAGGAATAACAATCTTTGCTCAGTCTGAATTAATCTGAGGATGGCTTGGGGCACTTGATGAAACTGTTAAGGTACAATCCAGCCAAGATAAAGGTCCAAAATGCAACTTCCATTACTTTGGATGGGAAAGTCTTTTTCACTAAAACCAGTAGAATGTCAAACCAATGGAATCGCAAAGTGGCAGACTTTGGATGAATCATATCCTTGATTCTCAATTACTCTGAAGGCAGCATCTAAAAAGTGACTTGCTGTACTCAGGAACTTAGGCATGTTCACTGTCATTGTTTACTTTGAACAAGTGATACATTAAGAAAGAGATCACTACATCACAGTACCATTGTAACTCAATGAGGGATAACTTCACTTCTTTTTAGTGTGACCGGGCATCCTTGACAGAGAAACTCTGGCAATGATTTACCCTGCTATCATGCTGCCTGGTGATGGGAGAAGGGTGAGAGTGCAATGCAGAAACATCATCGCAGTCCTGCTCCTCTTGCGTTCCCATGCAGGGACGCGGTCATTGTGCAGAAAGGGCCCATATAATGATGAAAATATAAGGAGCAACATTACTTTCAATGAATTAGTTTAAAGTAGTTTAATGCATTATTTTTAAAACATAATTTTAACTGTAACAAATTACCTAGCAGAGCAAATAGCTAGTTATACAACAACTTCTAGAATCCTGTGCACACTAGTGGTTGCGACCATATTTAAAATCTACAGGAGGAAAGTAGTAGCAGAAGAAAGAAAATGGGACACCTTAAAAGCAGCTGAAAAAGTGGGATGACAAGAGAATTGACTGGGACTATCCCTGCTAAACTGGAAGGGTATGAACTAAACCCAAAAGACACTTTCCCAAGTTCTGGTTTGAAAGGATAGGAATGCACTATCAGCTATCAGAAAGAAAGCCATAGATAGGTACCGGTTGAGTATCCCTTACCTGAAAATATTGGGACCCGAAGTGTTTCGTATTTCAGTTTTTTTCAGATTTGGAATACCTGTATTTGCACATACATAAAACACAGTACTGTACAGGAGATCTCCAGGAAGCCTGAAAATAAACAAATAGCAGCACTGCAGCTGCTGCTTCACACTGAGCACTATGCTTGGATCCTTGCCATTTCACAGACCCTCATGTCTCTCTCCAGCCTCACTTCTCATCGCTCACTATTTGTGTTGTGTGAGAGACAAGAGGTTGAAGAGAGACTGAGAATCTGAAGAACAAACAAGCAAGAGCACTGCAGCTACCGCTTCAAAGGTAGAAGATGGTGGTTGGCAGCAAAAAGTTTCAGGTTTTAGAGGTTTTCAAATTTGGGATTTTTGGATAAGGTATACTCAACGTGTGAGCTAATGTGGTGTAGTGATTTGAGCATTGGACTACAACAGTGGAGACCAGGATTTGATTCCCTGCTCAGTCATGGAAATCCTCTCAGTAACTTTGGTTGGATCACACACTGTCAGCCCCAGAAAACACAGTGATAGGGCTGAGTTGGAGGCACACAACAACAAATATTCAAACTGTACCATGAATAACCTTTTAAAAAGAAAGATCAAGAACACCAAAGCTGCCTCTACCTTTAGGTAGTGTAATCAGGGATTTACCTATGCATGGAGGCACTTAATTAAGGCACTTCTCCCCAAAACAAGAAAAAGAATTTTGGGTCAGAATCTCTATCGGGGGCAGTGTCTTCAGTTTGCCCATCCAGCAGCCCTGGTGGTATTTATCCTAAAAAAAGGTCTTATGCAGCATTCAACAATGAACCACATCATGTGCTTCAGTCATTTCTAAAAGACCCAAAGCTTACACTGGGATGTGCAACACTTTTTGGCCCAGATTCTGGCTCAGTGTTTTGGGGATACACATATGCAACACATACTTACGCATGCAAACACACACAGAGATACACCTTCCCATACCAGTGATTCACGTTCCTCAGTGAGGGAATAGAGAGGCTTCTCTTCACTACCTCTCCCTTTGTGGAAAGAGGGGTATGTATGAGGGAGGGAAGAAAGGAATGTTGCCCATTTGCTTGAACTTGGGAGGAGTTCAGGGGAGAGTTGGCTGCAGTAAGAGGATCAAGACATTGGCCATTTCCGCACAGGCTTAAAGAAATGGTGCAGAGCATCCTCCAGAGAGGACGTCTGCATCTGGGAGCAGACTGGGTCAGACCTACTTAGTGTAGTTCTGCACCTCAGCCTGCTCAGGAACAACCCGAAGTGGTTGTCCAGCGTGCTTTTGAAAGACCGCTTGAAACAGGTCTTTCAAAAGCACGTAGCGCACCACTCCATGCCCATGCTCCAGTGCAGATTTGTAAGCTCACACCAGTGCGAGCCTGCGATCTGCCGGGGGCAGGCTTTAGGCTGGCGAGCTTCAGCGGTTGGTGGAGAGCCTCGACCAACCGGAAGCTGCCATTTTTGTCCCCGGAGCAGTGCAGAGCAGTGGCCACGCACTGCTCCGGACCAGCCTGGACCCAAGCATGGTGCCAAGAAGTCCGGTAAGTTCCGGCACGGGGCGATTCCCTCGCCCCGTGCGGAAATGGCCATTAATGAGTTGTTTGCTTAATGCCATAGGTGTACACATACTGGTCCCAGGCTATAGGTCACTTACCCTCTCTAGACCGTCCTCTCACTATATAGAAGGGTCTCATATGTTGCATTACATAGTAAGGAACCCTTCAGTTCTTCCTTACTTTCTTGCATCTTATAGCACACCATTCCACTACAATCAGGGACAAGTGTGAAAGAGCTCCAGAATTCTTTTCTAAGGCCCTTTCTGCATCCTACCTCTTCTCGGAGCTGAGGTGCAGTGCTCATGCAAGCAGCCTCTTGTGAGAGGCCCTCACATCCAGGTTTCTTCAGCTCTGCACGAGCTTCCTGCTCACTCAAGAGCCCTGCCTCTTCTTTTTGCAGTGCAGCGTGGGACCTTCCCAGGCTGCACTGAGACAGGAAGCACGACTGACCCAGCTCCCGAGGCTCCGCACACCAGGTAAGTGTGCATAGGGCCCGGGAGCTTTGCACTATCGTTGCCTGCTGGCCCCTGGAGCCTTGCATGATTGCAAAAGGGTCATGCAGATCGCTTCTCGCAATCGTGCGAGGCTCCAGGCCCTCTTTTGCATGGCAGACGCCGTACTAAAAGGGCCTAAGCAAACACTCATGTACAAACAGAGCTGACATCAGTGGAGCAATTCTCATGAACAGTACTAAGCATCACGGTGAATTTAGCTGTCACCGCTTTGCACTGGTAATGGCACTGATGAAACAGCAAACACACATCAATTGCCAGTGAACATTCCTATCTTTTCAAACTAGAACTTGGGAAAGTTTCTTTTGGGGTAAGTCCATACCCTACAACCCTTCCAGTTTAGCAGGGATAGTCCCAGTGAATTCTTTTGTCATCCACTTTTTCAGCTGCTTTCAAGGTGTCCCATGTTCTCTCTCCTGCTACTACTTTCCTCCTTTGCCCTCAAGTTACTTTAATTGCTGCAAACTGAGTTCAAAGTGCAAAAGTAGTTTGTACCAATTAACTCAGTGGTGGGGGGAAAGGATGAGGAGGTGGTAGAGTCTTGCACTTGCCAGTAAGCTCAGGCAAAAGCAAACTGCTGCAGCCTCTCCTAACATGTCAGTTCTTCCTCATTAATAATTTTTTGCAACCTTTCCATGCTCCTCTGGATGTTGCGTAGCCACATGTGTTCTAGTTTTCACCTATGACATGTTGGAGAGTGTGGAGGTCCTAAAATCCCTATCCAAAATAGTCATTGAGCATGCAGATTGGGAGATCCTGAGAGTTTTGGCTGAAAAAAGGAGTTTTTCGAAGCTTTACTTCAAACTTGTTTTCAGGAGAGTTAGTTCATGATGTATTTTGGAGTGACATCCTAAGATATTTTATATTATATTATATTATATTATATTATATTATATTATATTATATTATATTATATGAAATCCAACAAACAGAGCCAGCACTTGTCTTTTGGCTCTCCACTTGCACTAAACCATTTTGATAGAACTTGATCCTCAGGGTCCCAACACTCCTCTTTACTGCTTCCATAGGGAAGAATCGCCGCTAGCAATATACTTACCCATACCAAATATGTCAGCCTGAAGCAAATTTTCAAAGAACCAGCTGTTTCTGGGGTATCTTGGCATCTGATTAAATGATTTGCCAAAAAAGAAAAAATTCCAGAGGGTAAGAGGTACTTTAAAGGCTGCCGGAGAGTGCGATAGGGTTAGAAGAAGAGTGAAGAGGCGCAGCTGTGACAGCTGAAAGGAGGATAAGCTGCCAGTGATCTGTTTCCCTGCTTATCACAACACCCATTAATCAATTCCAATCTCAGCAGGCCCACCAAGTCTACCACACTCCAACTCTCAAAAAACTGACTGCTCAGCCTTGTAATCCACTTGAAAACCTGTTCATCTGAGGAAACGACAGAGGAAATGCTACCCACTAATAGTTGAAGTATTGATATAATACTTAGGAGTTTGGGTTTGGGCTTTTTTTAAAAAAAAAGATATATGTGTGTGTGTGTGTTGCCTTGCAGGACTCTTGTCCCACACGCCGTTTCTTTCTAAAATGTCTCATTTAATTTCCACACAAGAGGCCCTTGTCTGACTTTGTTGTACATGTTGCTACAGACTTTTCATTGTAGGCAGCCTAAATCCCATCTGTTTACTGTGACTAAATTACAAGCTAACCTTTACCCCAGCCAGAATGAAGAGAGTCATTAAAAATATATCCTAGGGGTATGTAAGAAAATTAATTAAGACTCTGGGATCAAGCTATGAAAATAATATCGCAAAAATATGTGCCAGCGATTACACACCGAGCACTGCCAACCCCATTGAAAATGGATACACTGAATAATGGGCCACAGACAGACAATAGTTATTTTCAGATTATGGAAGATGGCATATTAGTGGTGAAGTTGCTACTAATACATCATTTTATTTCACTATGTCCTCCAGTGAAAAGTTTTGTGGAGTTTTATTGTTTTTCAAAACCTGCAAAGTATATTTGAGAAGAGATTACAGTAAACAAAAGAATTGTGTGTATAAATCAAATAGTAATGTTTCTGGTGTATTACTTTCTTAAACATTATTGCCTCTTTCCAGA